>JAVJIX010000078.1:4037500-4390000 GCA_036785185.1 Paratrypauchen microcephalus
AAAAAAGAAATGCAAATGCAGTTCCACCCCAGTCTGTCTGTACTCAGCGTCTCTGTAAATCACGCCCAGAGAGTTTGGACTGCGAATGCGCTAGGCAATGCGAAATGCGTTTTTTTATTTGCCTGGAGCCACGTCCGAGTGTTTCTAGGCTCGGAAGTCCTTTATCTGAGCCTCTGGACCTTTGAACAGCAGTGGTTTAATTTTATTTTATGTGGAAATGTGTTTATTTTTCAATGGAAAGCTTCAAATCTCTCCCCCCGTGCAAAAACACGGAAATGGATCAGCTGAGAGCTAGAGCGGAGAGTTTGGCCACGCCCCCACCCTCTACTATAGGCCAGCTCTTTTCTCCTCATTTGCATTCAAGCAACAACGCCCATTATGCAGTGTTCAGAGAGAGAAAAATTACTCTTTCTCATCTTATCTCTGTTTCTCATGCACTGAGTGTTGATTTTGAAGAAGGATTCATTTACAGTATTAGGGAACCATTAAGGAGCCATATAAAAGCATCAAGAAGTACCGTGTCATGGGATCTTTAAATAATTACAGCTAATCCCCTAGCCGCTGTGTTCCAAATAGGAAGTGAGCATGGACACGCTTCTGGCGCTATCGACTTCGGCTTCAAATAACTTTATATTGAAAAAACATTGCAGCTCTGCATGTTCCTATTCATAATATGAAACTCGGCTCCAAATTTGCCCCTATATCTGCTACCCTCGGTGAGTTGACGTCACACTCCCTTAGTCCACTTCTTTATGCAGCATGGTATTCACTGAGTCTATCTTGCTTATATTGAATTGCAGGTGCTTCATTTGCTCAGAAAAACACACATTCTTACTATGAGTGGGGTTGCCTTTCCACAGATCTGACCTTTGCACTTTTAAGTATAGTATTTCATTAACATAACTTAAGTCCTGAGGTAAGAAGACATGCTGACATTATAAGAATTGTAAGGCTACGTTTATACGGCGACGATCAAAACGGAAGACGCAAAAGTGGCGTCTCGTCTTCATTTTTTTATCCGCGTTCAGACGAGCATTCTCAACAGGAAATGTTTGTTTATACGAAGATGCAAAAGTGGACGCAAAAGCCAGCGAAGGGAGGCGCTGTAAATAACTGGACTGAAAAAAAAAAAAAAAAAAACCAAAACATCACAACAGCGTCAAGTTACATTTCTAACCACGACTGTACCGGAAAAGAGAAAGGTAAAACTTCAAAATAAAATGTTCTAGTTGCGTTTTAAATGAGTTGTTAAGTTCCGCTCCAAACATTTCAGTGACTTGTATTTTTGTTGACATGTTTTTGAATATTGTACTGAAAATAGTGACATTACAGGAGGATTACAGTGAATTAGAAAATATAAAATCACATCGGGTTTTACATTTGAAGTGCCTCATGCGGAAGTCGCTTGTCTTGGCGTCTGTGTGGCTGTGAGAGTGTGAGAAAGACTTGTACGGGAAGAAGAGAAAAGACCGTAGACGTGTGTGGGTGCGATTTATACAATTGTTGAAATGACTCTTGTATTGCCGCATCTATGTGACATAAACGCGTACGCGACGTGAGCAGATCTGACCAGTTTTGCGTCTTGGGCAGTTTACACAGAAACGCTACAGAAACGATGTGTTCTCAGTGTTTGACAGCATTTTGCATCCCAGGTCTTGTTGTGATTGTGCTGACATTCAAACCAATAGGAGTGCATGGTGCAGCTGTTGGTGTTAGATCAATTTATTGACTAGAACACTAAAAGTCTGTTTGACCCTGTATGATGCTTTGCTCTGCTTCACTCTAAAAATGGATCAATAAATAATCTGGTTGATAGCAGGGCTGTCATCGCCATCGTTTAAAGAAATTCTTAGTCGACTAAAAGCAATTTGTTGATCTAAGGGGGGGTGGGGGTGGCAAAAAGCTCTCAAACTATTCATTATCTCATGCAAACACAACTATTACAGAAAAGTAAAATGTGACAGGTTGGAGTACTCATAGTACTAAAACACACTTAAGATCATTATATTTAAGATCTAGCTAAATTCTTTTCCCACTTTGTCCACTTTTTTTTTTTTAGGTTTAATATTTTAATTTCAGGTTGGAAATCATGATGTCAGGGAATTCCATAACTGTTACCTAGCACATACAGCGATCTCCGAATGTACACAGAATTAATGTTTTTATATGGGTGGGATGAGACACAATTTCCACAAGAAAAAACAAAAATAAAACAAGACGAGATTTTGAAATAATTTATAATAAAATAATTGTGCGATTCTGTTTTGCAGTTTTGGCTTAACATTTTCTAATTTACTAGTTTTGTTTAATAGTAGACCTTCTTTTTGGAACCACAGCTCCACAAGAGATATAATTTACCAATACTTAACTCTTTTTTTCTCCAGTCTAGATGTAAACTAAATGGAAAACAATCTTACAATACCAATTTCCTCATGTGTGCACAATCTTGAGGCAATTTTATCTCTTTAGATCTTGTGGCATGATCTTGTCCCATCCCTATTTTTTTAACAAATAAAAATAGAAGAAAACATCTTTGTTTTGTTGAAATAATGTTTAAAGTATCAGTATCAAGTTTCTTTGTGTAAATTGTGACAAACTTTTAAATAGAAGTCTCCCTAGTGTGATGTCACCAATATAGAACTCTCTAAAATAGAAATCTCTGTCTCAATTTTTAGTTTTTTGGTCAGTTTGGTCTTAAAGGAAAAGTAACGTTTTTTTACAATCTGAGCCTTCTTTCGGCAATAAAACAAGTAGTTTTACTCACCCATAGCAGTTTGGTGTCAATTGGAGCAGTATCGCAGAACTTATGTTGAGCCGTTCTGTTCTACTAATGATCTCGTATCCGTTAGCGTGAGTGCTCGGGGCATTACTTTGCGCTCTCCAAATAACACAAACTTTAGCACTTTTCAAATCACAGAAGATCGCTGTGTCAGGGTAGACTTTTAGTGGATTCCAAAACGGCCTGAAACCCGATATCCAGCTATAGTTTCATTTGATGACGTCATCAGAGAGGACAGTGCGCATGCGTGAACTCAGCTGTTTTGTAAACACCGCTAGTCCGAAAGAAGCTAACACCGCTCTGAACTTTACTTTTCTGTTGCGATATCGGGTTTCAGGCCGTTTTGGAATCTACTAAAAGTCTACCCTGACACAGCGATCTTCTGTGATTTGAAAAGTGCTAAAGTTTGTGTTATTTGGACACCGCAAAACAGTGCCCCGAGCACTCACGCTAACGGATACGGGATCATTAGTAGAACAGAACGGCTCAACATAAGTTCTGCGATACTGCTCCAATTGACAGCAAACTGCTATGGGTGAGTAAAACTACTTGTTTTATTGCCGAAAGAAGGTTCAGATTGTAAAAAAAACATTAATTTTCCTTTAACCTGCAAACACGCTTTCATGTACAAACAACAAAACTGTCCACTCTGCACTGAAATATGATTTAATATTTAAGTTAATCAACTTGCATAGAGTCATATGGTACACTGCAATTTCAAAGGCCGTTTTCTCAACATGCATAAGAATCAATCAGCCATAAGGACATAGGGACATATATACACCAGACTTTCCAATCTTTCCAACAAGATTTGATGAAATGTACAGAATCATTTTTTGATATCTAATTCCAAGTGTGTATTTTAAGCAATATAAATCATAAATGCAAATAATGCCGTACGGTGGAACATCCCAGGCAAAGCAATAACAACTCCATGAGACAAGCAGGCAGCGAACTTCCCACCAGAAAAAAAACCAAAAACGCCTTGATAGTGCACCTTTAATCGGGTGAACATTTTGTTTTCTTTGTTGTTGTTTTTTTTTTAATGCAGATGACAGAATGAATCTTTGATCACATGCAAAAACAAAATATGTGTTATTGTCCCTTCATATTCCCTTTGTGTTTCGTCATTTAAAGCACAAAACAATTAAAAATAGCCCAATAATAATACGACTCCACTAAGGCACATACTCCCACTGAGCATGTGAGGTCTGTGGAGACAGAGGTGTGAACTCGCTGTTTAAATTTAGACTCGGTCCTGGTTTAACCTCAGTGGGACCGGGATAAACACCAGTCTCTGCATGGGATTTTAAAGACGCACTATGGAACTTTTCTGGAGGGTGCTTGATGCCAGGGAGATGCTATTATTATAATACCTGGAACGTTCAGCAGTATGGCATAATATACATATAAATATATTTTATTTTGCCTTTATTTAATTACACCCTAGAGAAACCTTACTGTCCTCACTGTGAGAATGATTGCATCTCCACAAACCCAACTCCTACTTAGCCTGTTTCCATGGATTTTTTACACAGTATTTCATAAATCTCTTCTATCGTCATGGAGAAAGTTCAGAAGTATGGTTTTAACTTTCTATTTCTATGGAATAATGCAGGAATTCTAAATAGCAATTTGAATTGGGAAAAAGTAAAGGCTGCAGTTTTTGAAGTACAGTGGTCCCTCGCTATAATCGCGGTTCACTTTTCGCTGCCTCACTGTTTTGCAGATTTTTTTTTATTCCAATTTTTTTTTATAGTGTATCAGCGCGCATTGTGTTTTGCGTGGGGGGGCACATGCCAGAAGGGCTGCGGCTGTGCGTCTCGCTTGGGGCCGCGAGTACGAGACCGAGGCCGCCAGTGTCCGGACCGTGTTTCTTCTCGGGACTGCATCTACGGCTAACGACATAGTCCGAGCCGTGAAGCGAACATGCATATCATAAACACAACCTTGGATATGAACGTAAGAGCCACATGAAACCAGGCAAAGAGCTGCATGCGGCTTGAGAGCAGCCCCACAACCGCATTGCCGCGGCCCATCCGCTAGGTATTCGGTCGTTAGCCGTAGACGCAGTCCCGAGAAGAAACACGGTCCGGACACTGCCGGCCTCGGTCTCGTACTCGCGGCCCCAAGTGAGATGCACGGCCTTGCGCCCTTCATGCTGCTCTATCACGGATTTGACCACGATGAGCAGGTGCACGTGTCCGTGCGCACACTTCTCCGGGAGGTTAATGCGCATTGCGTCCCAAGATGTGGCAGTGCCGTTGGATGAGCGCGATGCGCTCTGCTCCGTGGGTCCCTCTGTGCTCACACTGTGTTTGAATAAGAAGCAGCCCGAGCCGCACCAGGCTCTGGGGCCGCCTGCTTTCAGCCCCAGTGCGTTCTTCTCCGTGAGCCGGTGGAGCATGAGGAAGGTTGCGAAAACCAGGGACAGACTCAGCACTGGCTTCAGCAGACCCATAAAGAGCCGCTTCCTACGGATCCAGTGACTCATGTCTCCGCGCCCCTCGCGCATCCAGCCGGACTCCTGAACTTATATAGATGTTCGATCGCTCGGAGTGTGACTCTGAAGTGCTGTATGTTTGCAAGTTTTCTCCCCAACAAAACCCACAATGTCGACGAAACGTTCTCAAATATAATTGAAGGTGGCATGTCTGTTTATAAGAATTTTCTCCCCCAAAAGAAAAAAGAGCGCACTCGGAAAAAGACGCCTGCTCCAAGGCAGAGCGGCGCCAGGACGAAGAGGCACGATCAGAGGAACTGTGAAATACGCGCGTCACTATTAATACATTTTTTGTTGAAAATCTACAAAAATTTTAGTGTTTAAACGAGAGAGAATTGTGAGAAGATAAGATAAGACTTTACTGATCTCACGCATGAGAAATTTTCTTGTCATTGTAGCTCCAGGGACAGTTTGAACAAGAATGAAAAGTGCATGCAGGCAAGAATGGCATAAAAATTTCCAGCCTCGTGGAGGTTTACAATTTTGCCTCTGGTGTCTTTGGACAGCGGACACATGCGCTCATCCTGCTCAAATCCGTGATAGCGCAGCATGACCCGGCGCGGGGTTGCTAGCACGAGACCTGTGCCCAAACCGTGTCTCCTCTAGACCAGGTCTAAACCAGGATTAAACCACCGCGGGCTCTTGCATGCGTTGGTTCATGCCGAGGTTTGATGTGCTCGGACGGCGTGCGGTTCCGAGGGGAGGCACCAGTGTTGTCCATGAACGCGTTCACTGAACGATAGTTCATGAACGCGTTCATATTTTGGGTGAACGTGAACTGAACGCTCTGTATTACTGCCTGATGAACGAACTGTGAACGAGTTCATTCTGGTCTCTGTGAACGACACGCGCTATCTCTTTAACTTTGTTCAATAGGGTCTCAGATTTCTGAACCATCTATCTGAAATTTCCGATCCATGTGCCCCCCCCCCCCTCCCCCGACCGGCACCTCTCCCTCTCTCCCTCTCACACAGCGCGTGCGGAACGCTCCGCCTGGTTTGCCTCAAACCTTTCTGTGCTCCTGCAGGAGTGCTTACAAACTGTTTCCTGCTCTCTGGACTCTGTTCCCCTCATGCTCTCCCGACCTTCTCCTCCTCCTGCTCTCTGGTTCAGGGGCCAAACTGCGGCACTTCCTGGTCTTGCGAGAAACAGCGCATAGTGGTGCGCTAAAGGGGGCCACATTAAAGGGGGAATCACTAATGTTAATTTGTGGGTTTATTTTGTTTTCTTAAGACTCTTAGTTAATTAAGTCATACCATATGAGGGTTATTTAAGTATTTTCTTTATTATGTTGAATTGCAGGTGTTTTATCATTATGGGGACCGTTATTTATAGTTGGATAAGGATGTGAAATTGGATATGAAGATGGAGATAACACATGAATAACACATGGTTTGATTGTTAAAACTGATATAATAATTGCTGTCTATGGTTCTATATGGGCTTTGGCAATGATATTAAAAAATAATAGCTTGCAGCAATGTATTGGAAAAAAAAAAAAGAACTATGAACTAGTTCATTTTTTGGAACTATGAACGAACTACTAACTATAAACAATTATGAACTATGAACGAACTAGTTCATTTTGAAATGTGTGAACTGAACTTTGAACTAGTTCATGTAGAAAATTAACTTTCCCAACACTGGGAGACACATCCCCTCCCCTCAGGACCGTGTCGCTGCTAGCCTCAGCCGTGACTCAAAAACACGACTAAGAGCAAATCGGGCAGATAAAGAACAGGTAGAGCTCGTTTACAGAGGGATCCATATGCCGGCTGCATTTCCACAAACTCACTCGCCTCTGTTCGGTTGTAAAGGCTCAGGGTACACCGGTGAAGCTGCTGCTGCTAATAGCAGAGCTAGCACGAAACCAGGCAAAGGCCCGCACGAGGTGCTTTAATCCTGGTTTAGACCTGGTCTAGTCCTGGTTTAGTCCAGGTCTAGACCTGGTCCAGTCCTTGTTTAGTCCAGGTTTAGTCCTGGTCCAGTCCAGATTTAGACCTTGTTTAGACCTGGTCTAGACCTGGTTTAGTCCGCATTTAGTCCTGGTCTGGCAAAGGTCCCTTAGCCAATCAGGAAGCAGAACACAATGTTACACTATAAAAAAAAAAAATGTTACACTATAAAAAAAATTGAAATTGAAAAAAAAAATCAGGAGTCAAAAGACGTTTTGAAAATAAAAGAAGACATTCAAAAATTCATTTTGCATAATTTTCAGTCTGTATAAAATGTGATCTCAGAATTAAAAATAAATATCGGTATCTGCTGACATCAGAAACATTAATATCGGATATCGGTATCAGCCAGAATGTTCACATGGGTGCATCCCTCCCCTCCATGATTTCTAAGTGGGAGAACTTGCAAAATCGCAGGGTGTTCAAATACTTATTTTCCTCACTGTATTTAGCTGTTTTTGTCAGCTCAACTTTAAGGTGCACTGCGCAACCTTTCTAGTGGAGGGCCCACTACCTGCTTGTGTCCATGGAGATGTTCATGATTAGCCTGGAATTGTCCCTGGTATGACATTAAACATTTCCATCTAGCATTGTGTGTTTCTATTGCTCAAAAATACATTAATTCCTTCTGTGATAGGGGCACCTCTCCACACATCTGAATTGTAATGTAGCGTAGTGCTGTAAACTGCTTGTCTCCCTTGTGACAACAACAACATTTCCACATAGACAAGCAGGTGATGGACTCTCCACTAGAAATATAACACATTTGTCAATCAGTTTCAAAAAACAGGTCATATATACTGAAACATGCTAAATAACAGAAATGAAAGCAAAATTTCATTGTAGTTAGCCCCTCCCTGCAGCTAGTTATAAGCAGTGTCCATCAGCACTCTGGCCAGAACTGAAGAAGTAGCTTGGATGAGCTGCAAAACGTTTTCGACCAAATAAACTTTGTCCAGTTGACAAATTGGATCTCTCCTTTTGCCATGGATTCTACCTGGACGACTGAGGGATTCTACACACAACAGAAATGAAAGAAAATGAAGGATTTCACCGCTGTTTGGTCATGACGTCAATCGTAAACTATCATGAAATCACACTTGTTTTTTCTTACAATGTTCATAACAAACATTTGATACGGTGACGTCCGTACGCAGCCGTATAAGTGTCCTATCGTCCCTGTCCGTGGAGATGAGTCAGACAGAGAGCACAGTGAGAAGGCCCCAAACTGTGATAATGATCCAGAGCCTCAAGTCTATTCTCAGACAAAACCACGTCACTGCGCCACATCTGGCCCAGAGGAGGCCCTGTGTTGCTTTCAGCATCTCATTTTCCAACATCGCCATCAAGTTTAAATTAATGTCGGTCGAGATAATTAAAGGTGCACGGTTGGCCTGTCACGATAACGACTAAGGACTTATTGTTCAATACAGGACACATGGAACGATCATTTTGGGGTGTCACTAATTATCGCAGGGACTTTTTCATTGGGAAAAAATGTTTATTTTTCTTTGCGCTTTACTGTGTAACTTTCCTGGTGTAGGGTTCTTAGAGATGTTATTGCTTTATCTTGAATGTGCCATAAAGAGAAAATATGACAATATAATGGAGACAGTAAGTGTAATTTGTTTTTGTTTAACCTCAACTGAAATTTTCCAATGAACTGCCACAATATTGAATGATAAAATCATAGAGATCATCTAAAAATAGATGTGTATTTTTGGTCAATACTGCGAAACCCTGTTCTACAGTAGGGCATGAAACAAATCTATCTTAAATTTATTCAATCATTTATTCAGTTCAATTATTGTTGTTTTTATTGATGAATAAAAACAACAATAATCTCCCTTTCTCTCCCTCCTAGACTGTCTCTATCCTTATTTCCTGCCTCTCTCTCCCTCTATATAGTAACTTTTCAATTCTCTTTTTCTGCCTCCTCTCCACTTTTTCCTCCTACTCTTCCTCTTCAGTGTCTCCCTCCTTCATATTTGCTCCATCGATCTCTCTTTGATGATGATTTGGTTTATTTTGGGGATTTATCTAGGATCATTTTTCATACTCGTCTAGAAAGGAATGAAAAAAAAAATCAACTCTAGCTTAGGGATGCAAATTATCGATTAATTCATTAATTGATAGTTGATTGACCTTATCGATCGATTAACGATTGACTGATAAGCGGCGTTTTTCACCTGAATTTGAGTGTTTCAATAGGGTCTTTAAGAATATAAGCTATAGTAACATAACACTGAGTCAAAAATATATCATAGTATTATTATATTGTATTATATTGTATATTCCTCAATTAATTATTCCTTAGTAAAAAGCAGACAAATGTATTGATCCTGAATAACAAAATACAGTAATCTCTCGCTCTATCGCGGTTCGCAGAGTTTTTTTTTTTTTTTTCAATTTTTTTTTTTTTATAGTTTAACATTTTTTTATAGTGTAACATTGTGTTCTGTTCTGATTGGCTAAGAGACTAGACCAGGACTAAACGTGGACTAAACCAGGTCTAGACCAGGTCTAAACCTGGACTGGACCTGGACTAAACCAGGACTCGACCAGGTCTAGACCTGGACTAAACCAGGATTAAACCACCACGTGCCGCTGCTGGTTTCGTGCGCCTGGTTTGTGGCTCGGGCTGAGACTACACATTCCGGGCGCCGCGGTTCGATCTTGCCTTGCGCTTACAATGGGGCTGCTGAGCAGTGCATTTGGCGCCTGCGGCCGGCTGTGAGTCGAGCTTGGCGCAGTGCGGTTGCCTTGTTTCGTGACCACGCGGGTGCGCGTGTCCGCGATTAGCGATTAATTACAATTAATGCATTTTGTTCGACCAACGTCTCAATCGACAATTAATGGTTAGTCGATGGATTGTTGACATCCCGACTCCAGCGTGATCTGAGGAGGAATCTTTTTTGTGATGATGTTAACGGCAACGTCAGCTTCCACTGGGCACAGCAGTTGTCTAAAGTCTTGTTTCTTTTACTATTATTATTTTATTTATCTCCCTTTATCTCTCTCTCACTTCCTCACTCCCTCACTCACTCTTTCTCTTTCTATCTATCGCTCTCTCTCTCTCTCTCTCTCTCATATCTCTCCTCCTTCCTCTTCCTCTTATCCTTACTAAGTGAGCTCTCATACTCTTCCAAATCTCTCTTTCCCTCCCTATGTCCTCCTCAGTTTGTCTCTTATTCTTCCTCCTCCCTCCTCCCCCCTTCCCCCTGTCTCTCCTCCTCTCTCTCCCACATCATTATTATTTGAGGTGTGATACCCTTTCAGTCCTCTTCCTCCCGTTCTCTCCCCCACTCTCCCTCTTATCATTACTCTGTGAGCTATGATTTTTCTCTCCCTACCTCCGTTTACCTTTTTTCCTGTCTTCCTCTTTCTCCTCTCTCTTCTTACCCCCTCTCTATCAGCCCCTCTCTCTCCTCCTCTCTTCCTCCTCTCCCTCGATCTATCTGTCCTTCTCTCCCCCTCTCATTTCTCTCTCAGCCCCTCTCTCTTCCCCTCTTTTTCCTTATTATTCTGCAAGCAGCTATACGCTTTATCTCTTTCCCTCCCTCTCTCTACTCCCCTCTCTCCCCCTCTTATTATTAATCCGTGACCTATCATATACTCTAAAACCTCTCCCCCTCTCTTGCTCCATCTGTCTTTGCCTCTCCCTTTTTCCCCTCTCTCCCCCTCTTATCGTTACTCCATGAGCTGTCATAAACTTTAAAACCTCTCTTCCTCTCTCTCCCTCTTTCTTTTCACTTCTCCCCTCCTCCCTCTCTCTCTCTCTCTCTCCATTTTATCGTTGTCTTGTGTGAGCTGTCATAGTGGGCTTTCAGACGGCGGTGCACCTCTCATACGTGTGTTATGGTAATGCCGTGAGTGATAAGGTGGACTCCAGATACATGGCCTTATATGGACACAGATCTTAGGACACACGCGCTCAGGTCAGCTTTGGTCTTTTGTGGCGTCCCTGTTGCACTTTCCTGATGGATGGTTCTATTCCGGGTCTAAATCACGGAGGAGGGAGGAGAAGAGTTGTAGCGTGATGGATTGAAAGGGTTTTGAAGTTTAAAAATAGGGCTGCCAAAAAAATATATATATAAAAAATATTCAGGTCAGTTGATTTTCAAAATTAAAAATGGCTTGAAGGATTTATTTCACTGACATAAATGAGACAGATCTTTAAAGGTCCCATGGCATGAAATTTTCACTTTCTGAGGTTTTTGAACGTTAATGTGAGCCCCCCCCCCCATGGTTAAAAGTTCCGAAATGTCTAAACTGAGCATTTGCGATCCTTTTCTGCGTTACAAAAAATCGGAGCTCAAACGGGCGATTTTGAACAAGGCACCTTATTGACGTCAGATCCAAAAAAGAAATGCAAATGCAGTTCCACCCCCGTCTGTCTGTACTCAGCGTCTCTGTAAATCACGCCCAGAGAGTTTGGACTGCGAATGCGCTAGGCAATGCGAAATGCGTTTTTTTATTTGCCTGGAGGCACATCCGAGTGTTTCTAGGCTCGGAAGTCCTTTATCTGAGCCTCTGGACCTTTGAACAGCAGTGGTTTAATTTTATTTTCTGTGGAAATGTGTTTATTTTTCAATGGAACGCTTCAAATCGATCAGCTGAGAGCTAGAGCGGAGAGTTTGGCCACGCCCCCACCCTCTACTATAGGCCAGCTCTTTTCTCCTCATTTGCATTCAAGCAACAACGCCCATTATGCAGTGTTCAGAGAGAGAAAAATTACTCTTTCTCATCTTATCTCTGTTTCTCATGCACTGAGTGTTGATTTTGAAGAAGGATTCATTTACAGTATTAGGGAACCATTAAGGAGCCATATAAAAGCATCAACAAGTACCATGTCATGGGATCTTTAAAGGTGCACTATGTAACTTCTCTGGTTTGAGTCCAGCACCTGGTTGTGTTCATGCAGATATGTTTCCCTGGAACCGTATGGCATTAAACTTGCTTATTATTTAACTATAGGTGTTTCATACAATAAAGCAGTACCTTAAAAATTATGCATTCTACTGTAAACGGGCCCACCTCTCCACAAATCGGACCTGTAAATTGACATGGTGCTTGTCTCCATGGAAATGGAGCAAGCAAAGCAACAATATCTTCACCCGGAAAGTTACACTGTGCACCTTTAAATCAAAATAGCCAAATGTATTCCTTGCTATTTACTGACAATTAGAAATGACTGATGTTTGATTAATACAATGGTTCATTATTTTTCCATCAAGAGCGCATTTTATCTGGACTAATCTCCTAAGAAGTCTTTAGCACAACACAATGGATGCTTTAAAGGAGAATTAACGTTTTTTACAATCTGAGCCTTATTTCAGTAAATCCGAGATTTATCCATAGTTTCGAGTAGATGAGGAGGCCAGTGCGCATGTGCGGAGTCGCACCTTATTTCACTCTGAGCTCCCGGGACCCAAATATGAAACGCAAAGCTGTAAATTATGGATAAATCTCAGATTACAGGCCACTTTTGACTCAAACGAAAGTGTAGACTAAGACATCGAGCTTCTATGATTTGAAAAGTGCTAAAATTTGTGTTATTTGGAGACCGCTCGGGGCATATATTACATGCTCAGGGCATATCAATCAAACAATATTTATAAGGTGCTTTTCATACAAAATTGTAACACAAAGCGCCCGTAATAATATATGTGAACTCGCGCTACGGCTATCGCTAATCTAAAACATCTCTGGAAATGCTCCATATGACACCAAAGTGCTATGGGTGAGTAAAACAACTTGCTTTATTACCGAAATAAGGCTCAGATTGTAAAAAAAACGTTAATTCTCTCTTAAATGTTGTATCTGCAGATCATCAATAGTAATAAGAATCAGGGAAGTATGCATTTGAGCAGGTTATTAGAAATAAATAATTAAAAAAATGTTTTATTACAATTGTCTTTGAAGAAAATCCCCTAGGAATGCAACATAAAAAAGTTTATATAATAGATATCAGTCTGGTCACAACTCCCTCTGTCAAGTCCAATCAGATCTGTTTATTTCAGTGACCCATGTGAAGCCCTCATTTACAAACTGTCATCTCTCACTTCAGATTAACAGATATTTTCTTCCTTTCTTTTTTTACCCTGTATGTCTCTGACTGGCTAATGTACTTTTTGCTCTTCAACCAAACATCTCAGTGTGTAAATTTATTCTGAATTAAAACACCAAATAGCCTGAGGTGGCTGAAGAGGTGATTAAACCCTCATCGTCACAACACAGGAAACCCAGGGACGACTTCACCACAGATCACAGAAGCAGTTGCTATGGCTACACCAAACCAGTTTAGCACGCTGCTAACAACATGGAAGGAATATCATTATCACCATATTGTCTGACGTTAATGGAACCAATGGAACATGTGGCTGTGTTTTTCTGTCACTGGTAATTAGGGATGTCACAATACCAAATGAAGATTGGGAAAAGAAAATATTTGTTAATTTCTCAAAGATTAGTGATATCATGACCAAACAACAGGGAAATCCTTTATTGACTGTAATTCATTGTCAAATTAGATCAACATTCCGCTTGTATGTAACCAGCTTTATGAAATCAGACTTTCACTTTAAAGCTACACCAGGTAACTTTTCTATTTGATGATCTGACAGTGCCTGACTCCATGGAAATTTTAATTCTTTGCTTTGAGTGCTCCACAGTATGGGTTTTATGGTGACTTTTTCTTTATGGAGAATAGCAAATGGTACCATCAGGTCATTGCTAAGGGCTATCCGATCCCTGTAAGAGCGGAGCAGGAGTTGTGTTCATTGCCGGTAGTAAATCAGAGCTGTTCCCAGTGCATGTTGGACTCCAGGGCTGCCCTTTGTCACCAGTTCTGTTCATTGTATTTATGGACAGAATTTCTAGGCGCAGTCAGGGGCCAGAGGGGGTCCAGTTTGGATCACGGCTACAAACCAGGAACCTGAGAATGCCTTGGGATCCCCCTGGAGCTGGAGGAAGTGTGTGATGAGAGGGAAGTCTGGGCCTCCCAGCTCTGACTGCTGCCCCCGTGACCCGGCCCCAGATAAAGCATAAGAAAATGGATGGATGAACCATCAGGACATGTTCCAGGTCCTCTATGCAGAGGTGTCCCAGCTAACTGAGAGAGTGTATGTTGTTTTTGAGCAATAAAACTCATGGAATCGAATAAGAACATATTCTCTAAGTTTGCCATACTGTGGAACATTCAAGCAAAGCAATAACATCTCCACTGTAGAGGTCTACCCCCCGGAAACATTTCATTGTGCACTTTGAAGATAGATTTTTTTTTTTTCTTTTATTAGTTGTTAAAATTATATTTAAACCTAATATAAAGCCATCTTGTAAGGCCTCACCATATTATTACAGAAGTATTAGGCTACATCCACACGGCAACGCAACGCAGGATTTTTTTTTACCAGGTAAAAAAATATCACGTCCACACTGGGAACAGATCAGTAAAATATCACGTACACACGGCAATGGAACGCTCGCTGAAAACGGGGCGTGTATTTTCCTATGCTCGCGTGCCCGCCAATCCCGTTGCGAGGAGCGCCAAGGGGGTTTTCCCTGTTTGCCGATCAGCTGTGAGGAGCTCACGTGAATTATCCGAAACACTGCAACACGGGGTGAGTCATAATTATTATCATCCGAAAGTTCTCTCTCCATTCTGTGTCCACGACAACGCCATTCACAAAGTTGTCCCACCAGCTACTTGTTCTTCCGGGTGTCCTCCAAAATCTCCTTCTTTTGGCACATCTAGTAACACGCCATGGCAGAATCTGGCGCATGGTGTGCTGTAAGCGTCTCTGCTGCTCGCCTAGTTGGTATAGCTGCAGTACAGTTTCTTTCAGTAATGCAAGTAAACTTAGTAGTGACTGCAGCACTGCTACTACTGCTACTCTGCTACAATTGTGCTACAATTTTGTATGAAAAGCGCCTTATAAATGTTTGATTGATTGATTGATTCTCTGGTGGCCGCCATGGTCGCTGTCTTGTTACGAATAAATGTTGCGCACGAGGCTGCTATTTGTTCTGGCCATGTGGTTGTGACGTAGGCGTAAACAAATCCGTTCTACTCATCCAGACGACTCCGCAACGGTAACGTTGCCAGTTTTCCACTCTGGAACCTGTTCCCGGGTACCACAAAATACCCCAAAAATATTGTTTTGGGGTACCCATAACGCTGGTGCCATGTGGACCCGAGACCGAAACAATAAAGAACTTTATCGGATTCACTCCACAACGTTGCCGTGTAGACAGGGCCTTAAGTGCAGGTCCTGTTGCAGAATGGTCTCCTGAAGTGATGAGTGGACATGACAAACAGCAGAGAGGCCTGACAACACAGGTCATTCTCACAGAGGTGTGAAGTGTCTGTAAAGAGGACTTGTGTAGCTGGGCCCTGTTGGGAGGGTAAATCACTGTTTTCTTCTAGATATGTTCGCTGTTTCATAAATCATTTCAGTTCAACAGTTGAGTTCAGTAGTTCTATTGCCTTAAAGATTTATAGTTGCACAATGTTACTTTCCAGTGGATGATCTGCTCTCTGCTTGTCTCTATGCTGATGCTTTTATGATTGCTTTACCTGAAATGCACCAAAGTATGGCACTGATTGAACTTATTTATCTCCATAGAGACCACCAGGGGATAACATTAGGCCAAGTTACAGATCAGATCTATTGAGATGCAAGCCCACTCACAGTAAGAAAAACTGTGTTTTTGTGCAATAAAACAAAAGGAAGACAGATAAGTTTAACACCTACTGTGAAACATTCCTGACAAATCATCTTCATGGAGACAAGCAGGAAATTTACATAGTGAAATCACTATTCTCAAAATTATCGTGACACAAAAATTTAAACCAGAGCAAGTGTGAAGGCCGTATCTGCAGCCTGTGTTCATGTGGGAGGAGTGATGAAGAAGTGTAATGGCCGCAGCTCTGTTCTCAGTGTGGAGGAGCAGACGTCTCAGCGGTCGATGGGTAAACTGTGGAACAAGTGCAAACACGCGTCTGTCTTCAGAGACTGGACACTGGACTAGAGCAGAGGACTGAATATATAAGCTAATGTTTTGAAATGTCATATTTGTCAGAATTCTCAAGAAAATTATGCAATGCAATTTCTTAGAAAGAGGAACAGAAGAAGTAAGGTTGCACCCACATTTGGTAGAACTGAAAAACATTTAGACTGACCGAAAAGGCAAAGGTTGTGCTCAACAAAACTACTGTACTTTAAAATAATTTATTACTAAAAGTGAATTACTCAAGTAGAAGAAGAAAGGTTTTTTTTTTACATAACATGATGAGATTAAATAAAACCAACTCCAGTTAGACTTGTCACAATTTTCCTCTTTGTAGGCACTCAAAGCTCTTTACATCAAATAACCACTCACCTATTCACACACATTCATATAGCAGTGTACGCACATATTGTGGACGAGTGTCTTTGCCCATGGACACATTTCTGTGGGAGCTGGAATCACACCACTTTACCAGTGGAGTTTATGTTGAGAGCGGGATTCGAACCACCAACCTCTACCAAATGAGCTGTCGATCCTCAACGATTATTTTAAAACTCCTTTATGCTACTGACTGTAATCCTAATGCAGGCTAACTAAACTTTTATTAATAAACAATATCATTAAACAGTCGTTGTAGGGATGAATAGGGATGGTAATCTAGACGCCAGAGAAACAAAAGACTGAAACCAATGAGATAGTTTCGGAAAGTAGTTAGCTAGTTAGCTCCTCCCTGCAGCAAGATATAAGCAAGTGTCTTACCAGCATTCTTATTAGAGCTGACGAAGCCTCTCGGATGAGCAGCGATGAGCACAAGTTGCAACAAATAAACAGCATAATGAAAGTCAGTTAATATCAATATTGACACACAAACTACTTATTCGACAGCTGAAATCTTATCCTACTACCGAAACTAATACAAAATAAATAATAAAATAATAAAAATTTCCCCACTATTGTCAAAAAATGTTTACATAATGAATACTGAGCCCCAAAAATATATAAATATATAATATTCCATCTCTCATTTATAGAACGATGAGACAATATAGTAATTATCATAGCGCAGGTCTGCCCCCAGTCTATTTACTTTTAATTTTTTTTGCTGAGAAATGTTAAGATTTCTCCCATTTATTAAGAAAATACTGACATGCCTATAGTCGTTATAGAAATATTAACCAAAAATCAGCATAGCAATACATTTTTGAATTCTTATGCTAGTAGTCTATTTTAAACTATGATCTCTTTCAGATGTTATGGCCTCACATGGACTTTGCCTATTGGAAACTTTGACCTTCTGTAGTAAATCTGATTATCCTCTCTGGGTCAAAAAAGGCATGCTTGGTATGTTGCACTCATGTCTCACTATACAGTATTCTCACATGTTCTTTGAAACACAGACCCAACTCGTCACTGCATGGCTGTTACTTCACTGGACTCTGTGATATCCCTCTGTACATTAGGGCATCTGTAATTCATTTTTTGAATGTAAATTCCATATTTTGTATGAAATTTACATTCAATTACTAAAGGAGCATTTCTTTATTTTAATCGTGGAATCGTAATTGATATTGAGTATTCCTTAGTACTGAAATGGAGCTTAAAGGAAAATTAACGTTTTTTTTCGGCAGCCTTCTTTGAGCCTTCTTTCGGCAATAAAACAAGTAGTTTTACTCACCCATAGCAGTTTGGTGTCAATTGGAGCAGTATTGCAGAACTTATGTTGAGCCGTTCTGTTCTACTAATGATCCCGTATCCGTTAGCGTGAGTGCTCGGGGCATTACTTTGCGCTCTCCAAATAACACAAACTTTAGCACTTTTTAAATCACAGAAGATCGCTGTGTCAGGGTAGACTTTTAGTAGATTCCAAAACGGCCTGAAACCCGATATCGCAACAGAAAAGTAAAGTTCAGAGCGGTGTTAGCTTCTTTCGGACTAGCGGTGTTTACAAAACAGCTGAGTTCACGCATGCGCACTGTCCTCTCTGATGACGTCATCAAATGAAACTATAGCTGCATATCGGGTTTCAGGCCGTTTTGGAATCCACAAAAAGTCTACCCTGACACAGCGATCTTCTGTGATTTGAAAAGTGCTAAAGTTTGTGTTATTTGGAGAGCGCAAAGTAATGCCCCGAGCACTCACGCTAACGGCTCCAACATAACTTCTGCGATACTGCTCCAATTGACACCAAACTGCTATGGGTGAGTAAAACTACTTGTTTTATTGCCGAAAGAAGGCTCAGATTGTATAAAAAAAACCTTATAAAAAAAACCTTACTTTTCCTTTAAGTAAAAATTTTGTAAAAAAATTGGTATTTAAACACATTGCATATTTTTTGTAAAGCGTGCAGTTCTGGCTGTACAGGTAAGCAACCCACCCAGACACATGGAGGAATATACAAAACACACAGAAATGCCTGGAACCTTCTTGTTGTGAGGTGAAAGTGCTTGGAGTACCCAGCTGGAGTATGTGCCTAAACCACATGTTGATGTTGTATAAATTGATGAGGGAATGTTGCTTAGACACAGGGAGAACATGCGAACTACACACGAAAAGTACACAATGTGAGGTCTGTTCTTGTATACATCTTTCTTAGAATAATAAAGCCATTTGCCAAGCTGTGCATATAACACTACTGATGCTATCCACTGTGTAGGAGTAGTTGTGTTGTTTTGTCCATAGTTTATCAGCTATAGTAATGTATATGTCCCATTATCTGGAGCTGTTCTCCTTTGGGACGTGTTATATTCACAGCAGACTGCAGGACGCTTCTTTCACAGTGTCCTGTAGCTCAGACTATCTGCACAATAACAGGTCAATATAAAAAAGGAGATTCAAGATTCAAGATTGTTTATTTGTCATATGCAGGATCAACACAAGGTCAACAATGCAATGAAATGCTTAGGATCAGAAGAACCGTTGACTTGCTAAGATAGTCAAGAAGTACTAATAGCATGCAATAATAGAAAATGGTAAAAAAAAGTGCAAGGGAAAAAGTAAACAATATAATAAAAAAAATGTAATAAAATGTAATAAAATACAAGGTACAGGTAGGGTTAAAAAAGGTGTAAGTAGAGTATTTCACAGATTGCCCATAATATAGTATAGTATAAGTGTTCCATGTGGATTCCGTATTGCACATAGTATAGTATGAGTATTGCACGTGGGTTATGAAGCAGGTTATTGCACAGTAGTTACTGAATTATTAACAGTAGTTTACAGTGAGGTAGTGACAAATATGATACATTAATGTAGAGCAGCAGCACTAAACATATCATGCATAATGAAAAATAGTATCATTGAGAGTTCAGTATTATTTAGAGGAAGGGTCTTCAACGTTTTTCAGGCCAGGGACCCCCAAACAGATGGCGAACTGGGCCAGGGACCCCCTACTATATATACGGCATAGAATTGTGTTTTATATTAAATTGAGCTCAGTGTCATGTATAAACATTGCTACTCTGTTATGGTACATCCAATACAAGGAAATAATACACAGGTTAATACTGTATTTTACACTATAAAATATAAAATTATATTATTTTAAAGTGAAATCAAAAGATTTCGCGACCCCCCTGCAGTACCTCCGCGACCCCCCTAGGGGTCGCGACCCCCCTGTTGAAGACCTCTGATTTAGAGTATTATCCAGAGTTCAGTAGTCTGACAGCTTGGGGGTAATAGCTGTCTTTGAGTCGTTTTGTGTGTGCTGGCAGACTCCTGTATCGTCTACCAGAGGGTAGCAGACGGAGGAGTCCTTGTGCCGGATGAGTATGGTCCTTAGTGATGCTGCGTGCCTTACGCAGACCCCTGCTGTGGTAAATGTCCTGGTTGGAGGGGAGACTGCTGCCAGTGATGTCCTCTGCCGCTCGCACCACCCTCTGTAGTGCTTTGCGGCTCTGAGCGGTGCAGTTCCCATACCACACTGTGATGCAGCCCGTCAACAGGTTCTCGATGGTGCACCTGTAGAAGTTTGTGAGGATGCTGGTGTTCATACCAAACTTCCTGAATTTCTTCAGGAAACAGAGTCTTGTCAGGCTTTCTTATCCACAGTGTCTGTATGTAGTGTCCAAAAAAAAAAGATTTCAATATGTGTAGCAATGTGTGCTGATTGAAAGTACTGCAAATTTAGGCTGCATCCCATTTCTCCGTCTGCCCCTACCCCTTGGTTTTGCGTGTTCATGTGAGGGCAAGGGGTGTCCCGATTCTAATTTTGGTCAAGGGCTAGGGCCACGACCGAGGGCTACATACCCCTTGAAACGAAGTAAGCTCTCGATCAGACTTTTTTATTTTAGTTATTTATTTATTTAAATTAGGACAATGTATATTAATCAACATGTCAGCAGAGAGCTTCAATGTAAATATGCTGGAGTTAGCACAATAGCTAATTTACATCTGTAGTCCTAAGGCAGGTAAGAACAAAACCCATTCACAGAAAACAGAATACACAACAGACATTTCACCAAGAGCATGTAGTTGCAATAGACCCATTTCAGAGTTCAGGCAGCCCCAAAAGTCAGAATAATCTACATGTGTGAGCATGTCTGGTTAGTTTTCAACCAATGTTTCAGAGCCATTTTAAAGGCTAAATAGGTGCCACAGTTCCTGACATGGGCTGGCAGTGTGTTCCATGTCTGTGAGCCTCTGATAGACACGACCATTTGGCCAAATTTAGTCCTACGCCTTTTTGTTACAGTTTCCTCTGGTTGATGCTCTGGTATTTACTCGGTCACTAGGTTTTTTACCTATAAATTCCAGTAAGGGAGGAGGAGCAAGCCCGTTTAAAACTTTAAAAATGAGGTGAGCATCCATAAATATCTGATAACTATCAAAATCCAAAATGTTATACTTACTCAAAATGTTACAATAATGACACTGTAAAGGCTTTTTGTCCAAAGTTTTCAGTGTTTTCTTGAAGAGAGATTTTAGTTGCTTCAAAACAGCCTTTGAAGTGTTTTGAGCCATGTGTTATAACAGTAGGTTATGTGGCTAAATATCATGGCATACACATCAGCCTTTGCTGATTCTGTAGTCAGAGAAGGTCTTATGTGTTTAAAGTTTGAGAGATTGAATTTAATTATATGTGAAATTTACATTATTTACATTACAATTTACTTTAAATGTTGCTTTAAATTTAAATTGGAATCAAAAACTTATTAAAAGTTATTTAAAATTGTTCCACCACATCCAGCCTCTCTCCACTGACTAACACACATGGTTGTTCACCCTCTGCTGGCTGCTGGGAGAAAAACATCCAGACTGCTTTTTTTAGTGTTGAGATGTAAGCAAGAGTCATGGAGCCACTGGGACATTGGCACCATGACACGAGAGTACTGCAGCAGCTCCACTTTTTGTTTTTGCATGAACATAATACTGTGTCATTGGCATATAATTGCATTTTTACACTTTTACATACATACATAGGTTACTGGCATAAAGAGTGAATAAGATTGGTCCTAGTATTGAGCCTTGAGGGATTCCAGCAGAGCAAGTTAAAAAGGTAGATTGGGAATTTTCTATTTCTACAAATTGTTTCCTGTCAGACAGGTATGATTTCATTCAGCAGAGGGCACTGTTGGAGAAGATAAAACTTTATTGATCTCACATAGGAGAAATTTACTTGCCACAGTAGCTCCAGGCAGGGACAGTTTGAACAAGAAAGAAAAGTGCGTGCAGGCAAGAATAAAAATAAAATAAGTAATAATAAAATAAGTAATAATAATAAAACAGTAACTAGGAGAGTATGGAAAAAATATATTGCACGTTTGGACTATATAGTGGAGTTATACAGTCTGATGGCGGTGGGGATGAAGGATCTGCGGTAGCGCTCCTTCTTGCACTGGGGATGCACCAGTGCTGCAGACTACCACCTCTGACTCACAGCCGCGCAGTCGCATGTACTGTGGATGGTCAATAAGGTAGTCGATGGTCCAGGTAGCGAGATGTCCATCAACTCCCGCATCCTCCAGCTTCCCCCGCAGCAGTGCCGGTCTGATGGTGTTGAAGGCGCTGGAGAAGTCAAGAACGTGACTCTCACAGCACTCCTGGCGGTCTCTAGGTGGGTGAGCGCAGCAAGTAGATGCGTCCTCTACTCCTACGTTTGGCTTGTAGGCAAACTGCAGCGGGTCCAGGGTGGGGCTCACCACAGAGCGAAGGTGACTGAGGATCACCCTCTCCATGGTCTTCATGAGGTGGAGGTCAAGGCGACTGGTCTGTAGTGGGCTGGTTCCCTGGCGTTTGTTGTTTTGGGAACCGGGACCACACAGGAGGTCTTCCACAGGACGGGGACCTTCTCCAGGCTGAGGCTCAAGTTGTAGATGTAGCAGAGAACCTCACAGAGCTGGTCTGCACAGGTTCTCAGCAGCAATTGAACACTGTTAGTTTGGCAAGGAGAACATTATGATTGATGGTGTCAAAGGCACATTTCAAGTCCATGAATACAGCACCCACAAAGCCACCCTGGTCTAGTAATTGCTTTAAATTTTCTAGAAAGTAACAAGTGGCTGACTCTGTGGAGTGATGTTTCCTAAAACCAAACTGCGTTGGATGGAGGGATGTTACACTATAGTTTAGGTGTTGAGCTGAGCAGCAACCTATTTCTCTGCAACTTTGGATATGATTGGTAAAATACTTATTTGTCGATAGTTCTCAGATTTTGTTTTGTCTCCTGTCTTAAACCCTGTCTTAAACCAGGGGTAACCCTGGCAATCTTCCATGATGATGGCACTAATCCCTGTTTAATGGATTGGTTTATTATATTATTATATTATATGAAGTGCCTCTGAAAATTCAGAAAATGACTAGTCAGGCCAAATGTGTCTCTCGCTTTTGAGCTTTTTAGAGATGCTATTATCTTTATAACCTCCGGGACAGATATTTCTTGTATTGTAAATACTGGTTTAGTGACATCTATAGGAATATTAGCGATAACTATATTTCTTAAGAACATACTAAACATACTGTGGAAGACATCTCAGAAAGCCAGACATTGTGTTTTCATTAAAAAACAAACAAACCTGATTATAGAAAAAGTGCTAAAATTTCAAACTCGATTTTTGTACTAAAGAATTCACTTAATACATTTTAGTAACAGAATGTAATATTCATATACAAAATAAGCACTTCTTTACCATGAGCTCTTATATCCATTCTGATGAAGCTCAAAATGACACTAAAGAAAGCTCACATTTAGTCTCATGAATGTGACTTTTTAGTATCGATACCTGCTCAAATGAGTATCTAGTTTTGATACTAGTTTTAGTATCGATTAGTATCTGATTTTTGATGCTGTGGACAACCTTAAAAACCAGCCATACTATTGGGTTTATTTAAAAGGCTAAATGAAAGCATCATATCCTGTTTATGCAGAGTTTCCTAAATAGAAAACAAAGCCGTCCTTGTCTTGTATAAAACACAGGTCTATATTTGGACACAACTCTTTAGGCTCAGAATGAAATATTCAGTGTGTTTCTGTTTTGACCGGAGTGGTGGGCTGGAGGCTTTCTTCTTCAAAGCCCTGAATCACCCACTGACCTTTGGGTGCTGTGGTTAGGGCGAGTTCAAAGTGATGAGTGCCTCTGCGTTGTAGTATGGGTCATAGCACATATGTTTAGTGCCATAACCTTTGGAATGGAGTAATACTGTTAATTGATACTTTGCAGCTGACGACGTCAACATTCCTTGGGGGTGTGGTGCTAACTGGAAGCACTACTCTACTACTACTGTCTGAGGCTTTGTTAGACTTTGATATGAGCTTTAATTTAACACAATCTGACCAAAAAGTACTGACTTGGTTGGAACCAGGAATGTGCACAGAAATTTTGAGGGGCAGTTGCTCTGACCTGAAGAAAGGGCAAACCAACCCCCCCGATTGGTGAGTGTGGCAGGATTCTTCAAGAACTCAGGCTTAGTCGGGATAAGCGTTTCTAGGTGGTTTATTGTGCTCTCCCACAGTGCAAAAAAGGTGTCAAATGTGAGCGGAAAAAATATTTACAGTGGTGCAGTGATAAAAAAAAAAAAAAAAAAAAAAAAAAAAACAGTTTCTTCAGACTTCCCCTTTCAGTCTTTCCGTCTTACACTCGTCTCTTTCTCTCTGCCACATTACCTCCACTGTAACCAAGGCAAGACCAATTGCAGAGTTGCAGAGCGCACCTATATACCCCTATTTGCCCCTCCCACATGACATAACATCCACTGGAAACATTATTTACACCATTTCCACTATTAAATGGCTAATATATTATGTACCAATAGCGTTAATGCAATACGAGAATACGAATAATTGCCCATGCAAATTATTCGTGGCTCACATGACCACAGGAACCCGCGAAACTGGAGGATTTAAACTCCCGGTGCGGATTTGTCTGGGTTTGCCAGATCGCACCACGGGAAGAGGGAGAAGGCGGCAGCGCACTCTTAAGTAAATGTTTGATTTTAGCGCAATTGATGAGCAAAACTGGCGCTTCTAAGTGTGCACCCTTAGTCGCGGCAGAACACGCTGGAGAGGTTATGGGAATTAGTTTATGGTTGATAATGAAAAGGGTTCGGCGTGTGGAACAGCAGAAAATAAGGAAATGGGCACGCGCGTCTTCACATGCTCTCCCTGGAGACAACGCTCTTAGGGACGGACCTGCGCCATCACAGCGATTTTTTTGTTTTCATTTTCAACTCTAGGCCTACATGAAATTCTGTATCCATTGAACGATTTATTATTATTATTATTTATTTTTTTATTTATTTATTTTCCACTCGGAAGGGCAACGATAGTCCAGGAGGGCATAGGGGCAGTTGCCCGGGCAACCTGAGCAACCACCCTGTGCATGTCACTGGGGTGAAATAATGTGCTGTGACCCTGAGGTAGTTCTCATTCCTGAGGGATGTCCATTAATCTCCAGTTAGTGCCACTGGGTCTGTCCCAGAGCTCCTGTACTAGGGGCGCACTCACGCTGGCACTTTTGGGCCGGGCCGTGCTTGGGCACAGTTGTCTGGGATTCTGTGACGTTCAAACCTGCTCAGCCGGGCCGCGGCCGATGGTGTCAACACTGTTTGTTTGCATGTCGCGCGGTGGAGCTGGCACTTTTGGCGGTCCAGCAGCATGGGGTGTCTATTGAGTGGTAGGACTGTGGGTCCTGCTGCGGTGCTCCTCTGTGGGTTTGTGGATGTGGTGGTGGCGGGGGGGAGTGGGGGCGACCGGGAGGCTGCGGGGCTTCTCTCACTGTCTGCGGTCCTTGTCGGAGGTGAGCATGGATTCCCCGTATGTTTTGGAGCGGACTTTGTTTGGTGTTTTCTTCTTGTGGGTGGCACCGGTGCGCACACAGGGCTTGTGTGATGATGAGGTCGTGCTTTGGCCCACCTCCTCCAGCGGTGACTTCCAGATTCGTACAAAATGTTTTCCTTCCTGTTTACAACCAAATCCTGTAGTTTTAAAAGTGGTCACAGCTTATGATAAAACTAGTTCACTAGGTCACAAAGGGTGTTAATCTTGCGATAAAAAAATGAACAGCGTTAAAGTCGTTTTGCGTTAACGCGTTAATAGCGCGATGTTTTTGACAACACTAATTTAGAATAAGGACTGATATGACTTGGATATATCTGCTGCTGGATTATTTATGATGAATTCAAATTCTCACATGGTTTTACTCATTCTGTCACTTTCCTGATTTGGGGAAAAGTGAAGTCAAAACATTTAAGAAACATGACAAAGAAAATTTAATGTTTTTTTTTATTTATTTATTTTGTTCTGTTCTGCCGAAGCAGACAGAAGTTAATGATGGTGAGCCTCTTTGGTCCCCTGGCGTCCTGTCCTCCAATGTGTCTGCTCCTTTTCCTCCTCGTCCACGCGGCTGGAAGAGACCAGGCGGGCTGCAGACTCCAGTCACCAGGTGGTGGAGATGGGCTTTTTGCAGAAGCCACTCCCTCGTCTTCATCATCAGAAAAAAGGGTCCATTTAGAGGGCACTTTCCTGACAATGGAAGGGGCTGTGTGTTTCCGTTTTTGGATACGCTTGTAAGAGTCCACATCCTCTGTGGGATGCAGACGCTTACGACCCTGGCCTGAAGGTGGAGCTGCACTGGTCTGAGAAAGATGAATGATAACAATGTTTATTGTTTTGTTCAAACAATGTTTAATTGAAATTCATATTCAGTATATGGTTGAGAGAGCGGCCAGTGAGAGCGGCCAGTGAGAGCGGCCAGTGAGAGCGGCCAGTGAGAGCGGTCAGTGAGAGCGGTCAGTGAGAGCGGTCAGCGTCTTTGCTCAAGGACTGGAAGCAAATGAGGTGTCTACAGGTGAAACTCCAGACACTCCTTGTATGGCACATCATGGTTGCCCAGGATACGGGGATTAGCATATAGCAGAATTTTATAATTTAAATATAGAATTCCTCAAATGTCACAGTAAAAACATTTTAATATTGTGGTGTTAGCTCCTGTAGGGTCTTGTGCACTTGACTGAAATCCCTAAAAAGACAATCAATGGACAGTTCTATATTGTGTTTTCTAATATTCACCATAAATGTAACCACATTGAGTTAATAGTTTTATTCTAAGTCATTGTTAACACAAAACTTTATTTATAAATAAAGAAATTATTTATTTGGGTCCAGTGTGTACAAGGCAATGGGAAACAGGCTGCATAAGAATAACAAGAAATAAAATTGTTTTTTGAAAAAAATTGTTTATATACACAGCAGATGCAGCAAACTTGTTCCACTCTCTGAGCTACGAGCACGATCCATGAATGTGTCAAATCAAGTCAAGTGTCAAAAAGTCTTTCTTTTTCAAAAATATGGAAGATTTGAAGATGCCATGTCATTCAAACAAACCAATCTTGAGGAGAAGGCTCTATACACGGGTTTTAATTTTATATTATAGGTGACATTTCAAGGGTTTGACCCTTCAAAAGATAATGTTTTGACTGAAATGTTTGACAACTGATCTAATTTGTAACAACTATAAAAGCCATGGATAAACAATTTACTAATTTAAATTCTTAATAATAAAATATATATATTATTTATTTTATTTTGTTTTTTCCACTTGGAAGGGCAACGTCAGTCCAGGAGGGCATAGGGGCAGTTACCCGTGCAACCTGAGCAACCCCCCTGTGCACGTCACTGGTTGGAACTATAACAGATGAGCTGATTTGTGCTGCTAAACAAGTCCCTCTCAAATAACATTACAGTCACAAGCAAGTTTTCAGATTCATTCTCACCTTTTTGTTGAAAATCAAACACCTAAACCATGAACACTTGTATTTGAGTATATCAAGTTTGCTTATACTGTATGTCCATTGTGTGTCCATGGTACCTGCTAAAGATTTCGGCATACACATACATGTAGAACACCCGCAGAGTGATCAAAGTCCAAGTATCAATACTATTCATGGGTTTCAGCGTTCTGTTTATGGCGACATTTTGAGGACTTTTGAGTTTTAATGGGGTGTACATGGCTGTAGTCTAATGCAGTGGTCCCCAACCACCGGGCCATGGACCGGTACGGGGCCGTGAGCCCTTTGTTACCGGGCCACGGTGGCTCATTCCCCCACCCCTTCATTTTGAGTGGCCCCTCCGTGTCCCGAAAAGAGCACGTCAACTTCCATGTGCGCATGAGGTTTGTCTTAGGCACGCGATACATTAACACAAATATTAAACCCACAAGCAGCAAAATGAGTAAAAAACAGACGTCTTTGGAAAGTTTCTTTGCAAAGGGGAAAAGGCCCAGTGAGGAGACAGAAGAAGAGCCTACGCAGCTTTTGGAAAGCGATGACATCACGATGCCGTCATCATCTGCTTTGGCAGAACTCCTAGTCACCGTTCTGCTGATACGGACGTGTTTTGTAATCCAACGTAACTCGTAGAAATAACTCCACTTTGTCGTCGGTCCAAATGAGAGAGTTGGCTTTTGTATGTGTGTTCGCCATCATTATTATTATTATAAGAGAAAGGACTTTATGCGCATGCGCTCTTTGTAGTATTGCGTTTCCGGTGGCTCTGGCTGTTTTTACATATCGGTGTGGCATATGTATTACATTGTTTTCACTCAGCGCTCCGTTTTCGTCTGGATGCAAATATTTACTGACCAGGAGACTTACTTAAAATATGGATTTATCGCAGCAGGTGATTTCCACGCACACCAAACCCGCTCTGCATAACATGTAGCGACCAGCTCTCCAATGAGGCGGCCTTAAAAGTATGTTCGAGACATCAACTCTGCCAGTATTCTGGATAAAAGTTACGGAGTAGACGGACAAAAGCAACGCACTTTGGGTGTCATTGTCTCTCATTACGCCGAGATGCGACCATCTCGTAGCAGAGAAACAAGCTCAGGGCTCTCATTGATTCAGCGTTATGGTGAGTTGTATTTTTTATGTACTTTATATTTGTTTTGTGATCTATCTTATTTTGAGACATGTTTAAGGGTTACCATAGCGACCAGAGAGCGTAGGCGCAGAGAGGATGTTGTGACTCTTATGTTGTTGGCGCATGTCATGAGGACGCTGTTATTAAAGTTACATACAAGTACACAGTGGATTCACGTTTATTATTATATTTACAACATACCACAGGTCTTGTGTTGTTTGTATAATTTTATTTTGTGGTATTTATCTGCCGATATCCACACGCCCAACCCCCCACCGGTCCGTGAAAATTTGGGTGACATTAACCGGTCTGTGGTGCAAAATAGGTTGGGGACCACTGGTCTAATGTATAACTTTTATGATGAAGGGTCTGCCACCTGCTTGTCTCCATGGAGATGACATTACTTGCCTCTAATATTGCACAGTGTGGCATTAAATGTATCTACAAGTCAGAGCTATGGAGAGGCAACCCCATTCACAGTAATAACACTTTTAAAGGTCCCATGGCATGAAATTTTCACTTTCTGAGGTTTTTGAATGTTAATGTGAGCTCCCCTACCCTGTTTAGCCCCCCCCCCCATGGCTAAAAGTAGCGAAATGTATAAACTGAGCATTTGTGATCCTTTTCTGCATTTGAAAAAAGACAGCCCAAATGGGCGATTCTGAACAAGGGAAATTTCTGACATCACACTCAAGGAAAAATGCAAATGCAGTTCCACCGCCCGTCTGTGTTTCTACCCACACTCTTTGGAACTCACGCCCAGAGAGTTTGGACCGCGAACGAGCTACACAATGCGAGATGTGTTTTTTTATTTGCCTGGAGGCACGTGAGAGTGTTTCCAGGCTCGGATGTCCTTTATCCGAGCCTCCAAACCTCTGAAACAGCAGTGGTTTAATTTTATTTTCTGTGGAAATGTGTTTATTTTTCAATGGAACACTTCTCATATCTTCCACCGCGCAAAAACTCGGAAGTGGGGCCAGCGCACATCGCACCGCTAAAGAGGAAAGAGCGGAGAGTTTGGCCACACCCCCACCCGCTGCACTGGCCTATCTCTGTCCTCATTTGCATTCAAGCAATAACGCCCAGAATAAAGTGTTCCAGAGACATATTTATGACTGACTGTGTTCATGGGGCTTTCTCATGCACTGAGTGTTGATTTTGAAGAAGGATTCATTTACAGTATTAGGGAACCATTAAGGCGCCATATAAAAGCATCAAGAAGTACAATGTCATGGGATCTTTAAGATAATTTGTGCAATATATAAACATCTGTAATTAAGGAAACCAGGACTTAAATATTTTGGACCAAGACTAAACCAGGACATGTAAAAATTCCATTTGTTAAATAATGGCACTAAACCTTGGAACTGCGCACACTGGCTTCATTGTGGAAAAATAAAACTGATGTCTTTAGGTCATTATAGCATACATGTTTTAAGAGGCTATATAAAATGTCATTGTATTTGCTCTGGATGAAGAAAGCTATAATAAGAGATCCCATGTTTCTATGAGAACAGTGTAGTGCATGAGTCTATCTGCGTTGAAGTAGTAGCTAATGGACATAAGAGGCTAATTAAAAGCATACAGGAAGTAATTTGCTAATGTGGTCTTAATTCGTGTTTTCAATCTCCGGGAACAACAGGTAAGACAGCGTAAAGCAGTGTGATGTTTTAAGAATCTAATGTATAAGCAATCTTTCACTACTAATGCAGTTTTTTGTGTCATAATTTATATAGAGATGGTGTTAAAGGTGCATTATTTTCTGTGGAGGGACCCTCAAATGCTTCTCTATGAAAATATTATTGCTTTGTCTGAAATGTTTCACAGTATGGTATCACACCTTTCTGTCATCATTGAGATTAAACCAGACCAAGTTACAGGTCAGATCTGTGGCAAGGCAACCCCACTCACTGTCAGAATGCTTGTTTTTCTAGGTAACAAGCAGGTGACGGACCCTTCACTACAAACTTACACAGTGCACCTTTATAAGAGTTTCCTGGTCAGACCGAGGATTCAAACTTGTAACTTCTTTGCTCAAAAGCAGAGAAAGGAACATCGCAAGGGGTTGTCCAGGCATCAGGACTGTTTTGTAAAAATAAAAGTGCTTCTATGTTTCACAGTTCTCATACAATGTGTAGATGTGTACATTTGCTTCTGATATAGTTGAAATATGAGGACACGGTCACTAATGGAAGATTCAAACACCTCCATGGGGAAACAGCCGGACCAGACTTTGAGAGATTTATTTGTTAAATACACAGACACGGAGAATAATAAGTGGTCCAACTGTCCAAATGTGTATAAATATCCAAGAAAGCTAACAGTAGCTGCCTGCATTCTACATGCTGCCACCATGTTAGCCCTCCTCCTGGCAAAATAAGAGTCAGGCCACAGTAAGAACTAGGTGTGTGCAAAAATATCAAAATACTGATATATAGATATAATATTGATAGATAGATGATGGATAGATACTTTATTATCCTTAAAGATCCCATGACATGGTACTTCTTGATGCTTTTATATGGCTCCTTAATGGTTCCCTAATACTGTAAATGAATCTTTCTTCAAAATCAACACTCAGTGCATGAGAAACAGAGATAAGATGAGAAAGAGTATTTTTTTTCTCTCTGAACAGGCCATAATGGGCGTTGTTGCTTGAATGCAAATGAGGAGAAAAGAGCTGGCCTATAGTAGAGGGTGGGGGCATGGCCAAACTCTCCGCTCTCAGCTCTCAGCTGATCCATTTCCGTGTTTTTGCACGGGGGGAGAGATTTGAAGCGTTCCATTGAAAAATAAACACATTTCCACAGAAAATAAAATGAAACCACTGCTGTTCAAAGGTCCAGAGGCTCAGATAAAGGACTTCCGAGCCTAGAAACACTCGGACGTGCCTCCAGGCAAATAAAAAAACGCATTTCGCATTGCCTAGCGCATTCGCAGTCCAAACTCTCTGGGCGTGATTTACAGAGACGCTGAGTACAGACAGACGGGGGTGGAACTGCATTTGCATTTCTTTTTTTGATCTGACGTCAATAAGGTGCCTTGTTCAAAATCGCCCGTTTGAGCTCCGATTTTTTGTAACGCAGAAAAGGATCGCAAATGCTCAGTTTAGACATTTCACAACTTTTAACCATGGGGGGCCTAAACAGGGTAGGGGAGCTCACATTAACGTTCAAAAACCTCAGAAAGTGAAAATTTCATGCCATGGGACCTTGAAGGATATTTGTATTTCAGGCACCATACAATACAGAATACATTACATAATACAAAACATAACATCAATTTCTATAAATTTATCAAATTATAGTGAAGCATTGAATACCAGTATGGGGTGTAGTACAAACCATTTCCAGTGTAGGTCCATAGAGCAAGGCAGGGAAAACAGCCTGTCCCCAAAGGTGCTCTCTTGTATGGTGATGGAGGTGTGCAGGGGGTGCTGGGGTTATCCAGGATGGACAGGAGCTTGTTTAGGGCCCTCTTCTCAGCCACAGATGTGAGTTTGTTAAGCTCTGCACCCACTACAGATCCTCCCTTCCTGTTTATGGCATATTCTCTGTTTTGAAGATTAAAATACATGTATTTCATATTAACTTTGCACAAGTAGATAGATGGATAGATAGATGTGGTTGATTCCCAACCCTAGTACACATGGTTTCTTTGTTTTTCAGTGTAATAAAAATATGCTTTTTTATCTATTTTTTGGGAAAAAAGTGACATTAACATCAACAGACCAATCTGTTACACTATGTCAACAATGTCTGTCGATGACTTGATTTTTACTCAACTTAAAACTAGTGCAAAAATACACAATCCTCCAGGGGAAAAGTTGAGTTTTCCATTAAATCTTTCTCCCACTATTTCAGGTGTCAAAACTCTTTTAATGTTTGGATAATTATTTTTATTCATTCCACAGTCGTATCAAACTTTTCTCTGAATTATTTTTGTAATCCATCCAGTACCCCCATTAATCTTTTATCTTGGCAGTATTTTGCGTATAATTGTAGCTGTCTGTTGTGCATCCGCCAGAGGTTTCCAAATAAGGCGCTCCAGTGCAAGAGGAATGATAGTATTAATAGAATAAGACTGAGAAATGCATTTGTATTGACCTGATTCAAGGACATTTTTGATGCATGCTGTTGCTGTGGTAACATGTAGGTGGGAACTTTATAGCGGCTGCTCTGGAGCCAGCTTCAATGACAGATAGGAAAAAACAAGTGGAAATATTGTAGGGTTTAGGAGCAGAGTGGTTATGGTTTCTGTTTTTCATTGAAATTGAATAGGAGTATTTTAAAGGACACAAAACTAATTCATTTTAAACGGTTTGCAAGTTATTCCGCACTTACCTTGTGCATTTTGAGCATCATTTATTCACCATGATGAGTTTCATACTGTAAGTGCAGAGTTTAACAGCACGATAATGCTAACGGCAACTACCGTGCTTGTTTTTTATTTGTGTAGAGACGAGATACATTTTGCTTAAAGGTCCTATATTTTACAAAATAGACTTGTGTGAGCTGGAGTTGTGTTTTGTTTCATTCACACATGTTTGAGCAATTTTGCATTGTTTGTCTATATCACCAAAGCTCAACATGCTCTGTTCCACCTTGTGATGTCATCAAGCCGCTGTTGTCAAGTTAGCGGTTACTTTTTACCTTTGGTTCAGTAGAGAGGGGAAGTTCCAGGGCTGAAAACATTCAAATGATTCTAGTGAAGGTCTAGGAGTTTAAAAACGCATTGGAGCACTTCCTGTATTACCACATGACATCGTAAGATGGAACTGAGTACAGTAATCCCTCGTTTATCGCGGGGGTTAGGTTCCAGAAATGACCCGTAATACATGAAATCCGCAAAGTAGGACAACTTTATATTTTACAATTATTCTACATGTTTTAAGGCTGTAAATGCCTCACCACACATATTATACGCTTTTCTCAGACTGGAATTAACGTTTTCTCACATTTGTCTCTCGTTTAAACACTCAAACTTTCATAGATTTTCAACAAAATGTATTAATAGTGAAGCGTGGGGGGAGACACGGCCCCGGAAGCCCCGCCGGACGCGCGAGGAGCACTGCCACGTCCCGGGACGCGACGCGCACCAACCCCTTGGAGAAGTGGGCGACACGTGCACCCCTCATCGTGGACAAATCCGTGACAGAGCAGCGTGACTGGCGCGACGCCGCGCGTACACCGGGGCTGAGAGCACGAGATAGAACTGCGGCGCCCGGACCGCGTGCTCTCAGTCCGAGCCATAAACCGAACACGAACAAATGAACGCAAGAGCCTCACGGAGTGATTTAATCCTGGTTTAGACCTGGTCTAATCAAATCAAACAATATTTATAAAGCGCTTTTCATACAAAATTGTAACACAAAGCGCCTTACAGTGGTCAAGGATTAGAAGATTGACCTTTATTGATCTCACACAGGAGAAGTTGTTTCTATATTTGACCCGGGACCATCCCCATAATTTTGTTTTGTTATTTAGGCTTGGTCAGGCCCTAAGCTGGAGGATTTTACCTATGGCGCATGTTTGGGTTGGTGGGGGAAACCGGAGCGCCCGAAGGAAACCCACCCAGACACGGGGAGAACATGCAGTCTCCACACAGAAAGGCCCGGGCAACCCGAACCTTCTTGCTGTGAAGCATGAGTGCTAGCCACTCAGCCACCGTGCTGCCAGAGGGGAAAAAAAAAAAAGACAGACAGATGGATAAACAAGCAGACGAACAAACAACAAACAGATGGACAAGCAAACAAACAAAAGACAAGCAAACAGATGACCGAAGTCTAGTCCCGGTTTAGTCCAGGGCCAGTTCACGTTTAGACCTGGTTTAGACTGGGTCTAGACCTGGTTTAGTTCTGGTCTAGACCTGGTTTAGTCCACGTTTAGTCCTGGTCTAGTCTCTTAGCCAATCAGGACGCAGAACACAATGTTACACTATAAAAAAAATGTTACACTATAAAAAACATTGGAAAAAAAAAAAAAAATCAGCGAAACAGCGAGGGCGCGAACAGTGAACCGCGATAGAGCGAGGGATTACTGTATTCTGTTTGAGAGGAGAAATAAGCCTAAAAGGGTTTATGTGTGAATGAAACAAAACACAACTCCAGGTATAATTTTGATGAGGAAACCACATAACAGTTCAGAAAATAGAGTAATAAGAGACCTTTAGACTTTTTGATTGGAGGTCTGTCACCTGCTTATTTCTATAGATATGTCATTGCTTGGTCTGGAATGTTACACAGTTTGACATTAAACAGCTCTACTTTACATTATTCAATTACAGGTGGTTTTAGAGCTCAAAAATACCTTGAAAAAAATGCATTCTGATTGTGTGCGGGGTCGCCTCTCCACAGATCTGACCTGTACCTTAGCCTGGTTTGTGTTGATAGAAAGCTTTTACACCGTACAGCACGAAATCCACGTGTAATAACTTATACTATATTATATTATGTGCAATTTGAAATTCTTTTGAGCAGTATTACCACCTGTGAAATACCCTACTTACACCTTATTTAATCCTACCTGTACCTGTATTTTATTACATAGTTTTTTATTATTATTTATTGTTTACTTTTCTCCCTTGTATTTTTATTGCATGCTATCAGTACTTCTCTAATATTTTAGCGAGTGAATGGGTTCTTCTGATCCTAAGCATTTCATTGCATTGTTGACCTTGTGTTGATCCTGCATATGACAAATAAACAATCTTGAATCTTGAATCAGTAAAACATTCCAGACAAAGCAATAACACCTCATTGGACACAAGGATTTGACAGACCTTCCACCAGAAAAGAAAATTACACAATGCACCTTTAAAGGTCCCATGACATGGTACCTCTTGATGCTTTTATATGGCTCCTTAATGGTTCCCTAATACTGTAAATGAATCCTTCTTCAAAATCAACACTCATGAGTGCATGAGAAACAGAGATAAGATGAGAGAGTATTTTTCCTCTCTGAACACTTCATAATGGGCGTTGTTGCTTGAATGCAAATGAGGAGAAAAGAGCTGGCCTATAGTAGAGGGTGGGGGCGTGGCCAAACTCTCCACTCTCGCTCTCAGCTCTCAGCTGATCCATTTCTGTGTTTTTGCACGGGGGGAGAGATTTGAAGCATTCCATTGAAAAATAAACACATTTCCACATAAAATAAAATAAAACCACTGCTGTTCAAAGGTCCAGAGGCTCAGATAAAGGACTTCCGAGCCTAGAAACACTCGGACGTGCCTCCAGGCAAATAAAAAAACGCATTTCGCATTGCCTAGCGCATTCGCAGTCCAAACTCTCTGGGCGTGATTTACAGAGACGCTGAGTTCAGACAGACGGGGGTGGAACTGCATTTGCATTTCTTTTTTCGATCTGACGTCAATAAGTTTCCTTGTTCAAAATCGCCCGTTTGAGCTCTGATTTTTTCTAACGCAGAAAAGGATCGCAAATGCTCAGTTTAGACATTTTGCAACTTTTAACCATGGGGGGGGGGGGGGGGCTAAACAGGGTAGGGGAGCTCACATTAACGTTCAAAAACCTCAAAGTGAAAATTTCATGCCATGGGACCTTTAAACGCATGGGGGAAAAAGAAAAAAAAAAAAAAGGTATAGACCCTTTGATTATTGAATTAATTTCAAAATCTAATCACAAATTGCACTTGATAAAACAACTTTTTTTTTTCGTTTTTTAAATATATTGCTACACATCCAGCCCTACCTCACACCACACAAACCAATTTCCTCTTGTAATATTAGCCAACATTGAGTCCCGTCTGAGCTGCTTCCACTCTGGCAGCCGGCCCTAACCTGATAAAGCCATGCTGTGTGTCCATTTGGTTTGGACAGCAGCGCTCCTGTGGTGTGACTGAGCCCTGAGCTCCTCTCTATGCCCATTCTGTGACTCAGGGTAAAAGAATAGTCCACTGGCATGCCTGGCCCTCAACGGAAACTTGTGTCCTCCGAGCCAACAGGAGGCACAGAGCTGGAAACTTGGACAGAGGTGCAGCCAGTGAAGCAAATGAAGAGAGTGGATTCAATTAGGGGATTTTGTGTGAAAGGTTTTAAACGTGTAATATTTACTCAGAATTACTAAAGCTGGTTTGAAATGCGGTTATTACACAGTGCGTTCAGGGACACAAATTATATGTCGTCAAAACGTCTATGCAAGTTCATTTTTTTACTTTTGAGTATTATCCAAATGGCTTAAAGGTCCTATATTACACAAAATTGACTCTTGTGAGCTTTAAGACATGTTTTTTAATATTGTTACCGCGTCAAAAACGTACCTGGAGTTGTGTTTTGTTTCATTCACACATGTTTGATTTACCCTTGTGGTGTCAATTGTTTTCAAGTTAGCAGCTTTTACCTTTAGTTCAGTAGAGATTGGAAATTCCTGGGCTGAAATCATCCCAGTGCTTCTAGTGATGATGAATGGAGTTAAAAACAGTACAGCACTTCCTTTGTAACTGCATGACATCATAAGTTGGAACACAGTGTTTTCTTTTTGAGGGAGGAACTCAGCCTTTAACCTATGAATCCAAAATCAGGTATTGCATGGCTTCCAAGAACTGGTTAATGTCATTCATGTCCCATTCATTTAAAAGCAATATTTTCCTGGACACAAAGACTAATTAGATTGTCTGAAAGCGGGCAGTGCAATTTCATAAAACACACAAACATGAATGGAAACGTTAAAATTAACCAAGAGGAATTTTTTATTTATTGTCCCCTGGACTTGGAGCAATACAAAATAACATTCAGGACAAAACAGATTGTAAATTACAAACACAGGACACAATATACAGAGCAGAAAGTACAAGACAAAACAGACTACAGATTTGCACCACATACAGTCCATACATACAATGCAACAAGCTCTAGTTTTCAGTGTTGGCAGTGTAGGCTACAATTACACACAGGACAATTTAACTTTCACATTGTGTTAGCAACAGTTGGCAAAATCTACACTCTAAAAGACTGAATTAAAGATTGCATTCCTCTTTCCATACCATAAAACTACAGTTTCATACTTGAAGCCACAGAATGTAACTTTTTAGCTAAAAATAAACAAAAAAAGCATTTTTTTCCCCTTAATTGTGGTTGTGTTTATGGCACTGAAAAGCAGGGAAACATCTCTCCTCATTGAGTGGGCTTGAATCTCCACAAACCTGACTTATTTGGCCTGGTGGAGGGCCTCCTCTAGTTTATTTCCATGGAAATGTTCTTTTGGCTGTAATACTTCACAGTATGGGATAAAACATATCCTCTATCCCCATGGAGTGTTCTGAATGTTTTTTCTATTTCCATGGAATCATGCAGGTGACCTGCTACCACCAGAAAGTTGCATACTGTACTTTTAATTTGCATATATTGGTTTATGAGATTTCACAGTTGAAAATGAACCCTGTCAGTATTTTCAAATAACTTCATCAAATGGTTCAAGACAGCCCTGAGGCAACTCATTAACCTTTGCCTGTGTAATGAAGGCTGTGAAATGAATGTTTTTAATTGAAATAGTGCTTTATAAGATGATAAAATATACTTCATTTATCCACAGGAACACTATTTCAACAACTCTGCAATAAGCCCTTAGGTGGCAGACATACAATTTGTTTTCAAATCATAAATTTCATATTTTTTAAATGTCTTTCAGAATAAATGTTCAACTATGCTAAAACAATGCATTGCTGATTATTCTATGACTCATATCTAACTCTATTGACAAGGTAAACTTTGACCGTATTTCCAGATAGGACAGCACCTAAAAAGAGTGTTACTTGCCTGTTTTCTGTATTCATGTAGGGAATAGATATGAAATGTTGTTGCAGATATACAGTAGAATATTCACAGGGTTCACCTCTTGTTTATAGGAGCCATTTTGAACACTTTGTATCATTCAAAACACATCATTTTTTAAGAGTCAAGATGACTTGCAAATCTAGTATGGCATGTGTACTTGTCATAAAAGCTCAGTCCATATGCTTTTTTGCTCTCTTAATGTCACTTTATCCTATTCTCTAAGGAGCAGTTATTTTAACCTTAATAAATTACATTACCATACCGTTCAATATGATATATTCATATAATTCTATGATATATTGAACTTCTCATTCAATATATCAGAGATGTATTTTTAGGCTCAGTATTTATCATCTGTACAATTTCTTTGTAATAGTGGTGACATTTTTGTTGTTTTATGTAATACAATAAGATTTGAGCTCTAGAGTAATGAATAATAAATAAATATTTTGTGTTACATTTTGATTAATGCTTCATTTTGATATTTAAATTAATGATAGTGTCTATTTAAAATCTGTTTTACTGGCATTCTCCTACTTGGTGTCAGTAGCATAAAGTAGTTTAAATATTTTTATCATGATATTTCTCTGTAGCTAGCAATATATATCGTGCTTCAGAATGTGTTATTGTGACAGGTCTACACTCTCTAGATATTTGTTTTGAATCACTATGGCAATGCTGCTAATTTTTCATTACAGTGGTACCTCACCTTACGAAAAAAAAAAAAAATTCAAGTTATGAAACGCCTTCACGTTAAATTTTCTCTAGATATGAAAGAAAATTCAAGTTACGAAACGGAAAATCTCAAAAATTCAAATAATGCGTGCTCAGCCACACATATTATACGCTTTTCTCAGACTGGATTTAAACTTTTCTCACATTTATCTCTCGTTTAAACACTCAAACTTTCATAGATTTTCAACAAAATTATTAATAGTGAAGCGTGGGGGAAGGGGGAGGGCGGTGTGTGCGCGCGGACACGTGTGTGATAGCGCAGCATGACCCGGCGCGGGGCTGCGAGCACGAGACCCGTGCTCAAACCGTGCCAGGTCTGAACCAGGTCTGAACCAGGTCTGAACCAGGTCTAAACCAGGTCTAAACCAGGTCTAAACCAGGATTAGACCACCGCGGCTCTTGCATGCGTGCGGTCCCGAGGCACATCCCCTCCCCTCTTCCCCCTCCTCGCTGCTCGCCTCAGCCGTGACTCGAAACAAAACCAGGAAATAGACCCGCACGCGGCACTTTAATCCACCTGGTTTAGTCCAGGTTTAGTCCAGGTTTAGTCCTGGTCCAGTCCAGGTCTAGACCTGGTCCAGTCCAGGTTTAGACCTTGGTCTAGACTGGTTTAGTCCACGTTTAGTCCTGGGTCTACAGTCTCTACGCAGGACACAGTGTTACACTATAAAAAATGTTACACTATAAAAAAAAAAAACTTGGAACGAATCAGGCTTTTTCCATTGAAATAGCTACTCAACTTACGAAAAATTCACGTTACGAAACCACTTCTGGAACAAATCAATTTCGTAAGGTGAGGTACCACTGTATTTTAAAACCTATGAATATTTAGCCTCCTTGAATGAACTGGGTACTAAAAGTTGACGGTGTATTTCAGTCTATTTCATTGACTCTTGTATCTTTTGTATTTCCAGATAGTGTCAAATGTGCTGATCTTCTCGTGCACAAACATCGTGGGTGTGTGCACTCACTACCCTGCCGAGGGCTCCCAGAGACAGGCCTTCCAGGAGACCAGAGAGTGTATCCAGGCACGACTCCACTCACAGAGGGAGAATCAGCAACAGGTATGGGGGGACGGGGTGGCTGAAGAATATGAGGATTATGGAGTTTTAAAGGTGCATTATGTAACATTTTGTTGGGGGTCCATCACCTGCTTGTTTCTATGGATATGTCATTACTCCCTGTAGGACATTAAACAGCTCTACCTTATATTATTTAGATTACAGGTGGTTTTATAGCTCAAACATACCTAGAAAAACTAATTGAGTAGGGTTGTCCTTTGGAGTGTGCAGGCCTCTGCCCAAGACTTTTTATGACTCTGTGGTGGCCTCTGCTCTCCTCTACGCTGTCGTCTGCTGGGCCCCGAGCAGCACAGAACGGGACAGACAAAGACTCAACAAGCTGGTCAGGAGGGCCAGCTCTGTCCTGGGCTGTCCTCTGGACTCTGTAGAGGAGGTGGCTGAGAGGAGGGTGCTGGCCAAATTCACGTCCATCATGGACGACACCTCTCACCCTCTGCACCGGACTGTAGAGGAGCTGAGCAGCTCCTTTAGCAGCCGACTGAGGCATCCCCAGTGCAAGAAGGAGCTCTACTGCAGATCCTTTATCCCCACCACCAACTCCACCGGTCCTATCGTGCAATATTGTTTTTCCAACATGCAATATCATTTTTCAATACTCTCCTTGTTACTGTTATTATTATTATTACTTATTTTATTATTATTATTATTATTATTATTATTATTATTATTATTATTAATTATTTTTATGCCATTCTTGCCTGCATGCACTTTTCTTGTTCAAACTGTCCCTGCCTGGAGCTACTGTGACAAGTAAATTTCTCCTGCGGGAGATCAATAAAGTCGTATCTTAGCTTGCCTCTCCACAGATCTGACCTGTAAGTTGGTCCATTTTGGTCTCCATGAAGGGAGAAAGGTTTAATGCCATACTGTGAAACATTCTAGACAAAACAATAACAGCTTCATGGAGAAAAGCATTTGATGGACCCTCCACCAGAAAGGTTACACAATACACTTTTAAGGTAAAAGGAGAAATTCAATTTTATCAGCTGACAAATTGAATTTCTCCTTTTACCATGGATTCTACCTGGACGACTGAGGGATTCTTCTCACAAATACACTTTTAAGGTGATTTTTACTGAACATTTTTTAAGGGCCCATATTGCATTATTTTCTGACCTATGTTATAATTTAGTTTCCTCATCAAAAACATGCCTGGAGTGTGCTGCATGATTAGGCTGAGTTGTTCTTTCAAACAGAAAACACTGCTTTCCAACTTGTGATGTCATGTGGCAATACAGAAAGTGCTCCACTGTGTTTTTAAGCCCCATACACATTCACTAGAATTATTTAGATAAGTTCTGCTCTGGAATTGCCAATCTTTACTGAACAAAAGGTAAAATGTAGCTGTTGAAAAAGGTGGAACATTTAATGAATATTAAAGGATTACTCACATCTGTGAATTAAACAAAACACAACTCCAGGTATGCTTTTGAGGAGGGAACAAGATTCTAACAAGAGTCATCCTAATCATTCACACCAATGAATTTATAACCGCATTTCACAATTTTCAGAGGCCAAAGTTGAGTTTTTCTGCAACAGTTATGCTAACAACAACTAGTATGCTAACAGCACACTTCCTGGTTCATAGAGGACATGCTTTATAATTAATAGGGAATAGTAACCAAACCGTTTACCCATACTTATGAGGGATGCACCGATCCACATTTTTGTCACTTCTGATCCGATCCCGATACCTGAATTTGGATATCGGCCGATACCGATACTATTCCGATACCAAAACTGTTTGTTTTCAATATCATCATCATTATTGTTAAACTACAATAACGGTCCCCATAATGATAAAACACCTGCAATTCAACATAATAAACAAAATACTTAGAGAGACTTGGCTCCGCCAACCAGGGGGAGCGCTCCGTGTGCTCTCCCGTCTAAAGGGTGCTTTGGGGCCAGAGAGAGAGAGGCGGGGAGCAGTCTCATTGAGATACGCCTCCGTTCAGGAAATCCTTTCTACATTTTGCAGCAGGAGCAGAGCAGCCGACAGGGAATCACTCGTGGAGTCATTTCAGCAGATAATGTGTATATACAGACATGGATCATGGATCGGAAATTTTCGCAGGCTGTATCGGAATTTCCGATCCATTACGAATTACGTTGATATCGGAACCCGATCCCGAGCCCCATCCCTAATACTTACCATACTAATTGGACTCTTCACCCACTGGCTCAAGCCTAAAACCAAACACAGGAGTGGTACATGATGGATTCTCGTGAGTTTGTGAATTCAAAAATATTGTGTGAATTAATCTTGCAGTATGAGATAATACTGTTATGACATATTATTATACATGTTTTAATTTCTCCCTCAGGAACGTCTGCTGCTGTCGGTGCTTCCACGCCATGTTGCCATGGAGATGAAAGCGGACATCAACGCCAAGCAGGAAGACATGATGTTCCACAAGATCTATATCCAAAAACATGATAATGTCAGGTACGAGAATATTAACACATTACAACAATGTTATCACATTAACATTAAAGGTTTAAGATTTAAGATGAAATTTCACTATTTTTTTTCCCAATTTGGCCAATTTGTAGGTTTTAAATTTTACTTCCTGGTTGGAAATCATGATATCACGCTAGGGAATACAAGAAAACACCTCTATTTTTGTTGAAATTATACTTAAATCCACTTACACCATTTTTAGTCTTGGTTCAGACCTGGTTTTGTTCTGATTATTAGTAGATTATTTGTACAGCTCACTTTAGATGTTTTGATTTCTAGATTGAGTATAAATTTCATAGTTATCTTGATACGCAGCTGTGTGAATCAAACTTATCTCTTATTTTCAGTCATATAAAACAGTTAATCTTGTGTGTAATCATAATATTGGATTTCAGATTAATTCCAATCTGTCTGTAGCTGTATTAACTATTGGACTGGGGCAAAGGAATCATTGACAAGAACTTTGATAGATGTGTCTGTATTGCACTGATAATACTAACTGAAAATATGATCGCTGTCTTTGTGTCTCTGGTCCTGGTCTACTCCTGGCCTACTATTGGTCTAGTCCTGGTTTGGTCTGGGTTGAGTCCTGTTCCAGTCCTGGTTTAATTCTGGTCTAGTTCTGGTTTAGTCTTGCTCTAGGTTCAGATTTAGTTCTTGTGTCCCGGTCTTGTCCTGGTCTAGCCTGGGAATTCCCAGGCCGCTTCCGTTCGTTTCGAACTGGAAGCTCGTCCAAGCGAGAGTCCCAGATTTAGGGCCCCAATCAGAGAGCGGGGGAGGGGTGGAAAGACGATGACGCGTACTACATGACAAACGGAAGCTTGTAGTTTGAACTGACAACTGACATGATTGGCTATGGACTTACGTATATGCTCAATGATAGACATTCATAACGCCCAATAAACGGCCGTTGGCAATCGCTAACCACACCTCCGCTACGGGATTTTTCGAAGCGAGCTCCCAGACCCATATCTCACTTGTGATATGGTCAGGTGTTAACCAGACTAGTCCTGGTCTACTTCTGGTCCAGTTCTGGTTTGGTTCTAGTTAAATCTCGTTTTGGCCCTGGTTTAGTTATGGTATTCCTGGTTTAGTTCTCATCTAGTCCTGGTCTAGCCCTGGTGAAGTCCTTGTCTGGTCCTGGTCTTGTCCTGGTTTGGTCCTGGTTTAGTCCTGATCTACTGTTGGTCTAATCATGGTTTAGTCCTGATTTAGTCCTACTCTAGTCCTGGATTGTTCTTGTTTAGTCCTGGGTTCAGCTTGGTCTAGTCCTGGTTTGGGTCTAGTCCTGGTTCAGTCCTGATTTAGACCTGGATTTGACGTGGTTTGGCCCTTTTTTAGATTCAGAGATTCAAAGATTCAAAGCTTTTATTGTCATATGCACAGTAAAGAAACACGTTTCCCTGTATAGTGAAATTCTTACTTTGCTGCCCAAACTGGATGCCAAGAGCATGCAAAAAAAAAAATTAAATAGATAAATAAGATAAAGAGGAGCATGTAAAAAAATATAATCAAATAGAAACAATCTTTACAGACTATACAGACTACAGTGGTCCCTCGCTCTATCGCGGTTCACTGTTCGCGCCCTCGCTGTTTCGCAGATTTTTTTTCATTTTTTTTATAGTGTAACATTGTGTTCTGCGTCCTGATTGGCTAAGAGACTAGACCAGGACTAACCGTGGACTAAACCAGGTCTAGACCAGAACTAAACCAGGTCTAGACCAGGTCTAAACCTGGACTGGTCCTGGACTAAACCAGGACTGGACCAGGTCTAAACCAGGATTAAATCACTCCGTGCGGCTCTTGTGTTCGTTTGTGCGTGTTTGGTTTGTGGCTCGGGCTGAGAGCACGCGTACTGGGCGCCTCGTGCTCGCAGCCCCGGTGTACGCGCGGCATTGCGCCAGTCACGTTGCTCTGTCACGTCCACGATGAGGGGTGCACGTGTCACGCACTTCTCCAAGGGGTTGGTGCGGGCGAGGAGTGCGAGGAGCAGTGCTCCTCCCGCGTCCAGCAGGGCTTCCGGAGCCGTGTGTCCCCCCACGCGTCACTATTAATACATTTTGTTGAAAATCTATGAAAGTTTGAGTGTTTAAACGAGAGAGAAATGTGAGAAAAGGTTCATTCCAGTCTGAGAAAAGTGTATAATGTGTGTGGTGAGGCATTTACAGCCTTAAAACATGTAGAATAATTGTAAAATATAAAGTTGTCCTACTTCGCATATTTCTCTTATTGCGGGTTATTTCTGGAACCTAACCCCCGCGATAAACGAGGGTTTACTGTATACTAGTCTAGTCTTAGCCTAGTCCTGGTTTAGTCCTGGCCCAGTCCCAGTCCCTATTTTGATGTGATTTGGAATTGTGAATGCAGCTATAGTGAGAATCAATCTCGATCTCAATCTCAATGCAGTTTTTATTGTGAGGAGGAACCAGATTCCGCTTGGCTTAACATGTGGTTAATTGGAGAGTAACAGGGTGAGACGAGAGTAACACAGACTTAAGCAGAAGTGACATGCCTCAGTGTGGCCAATAAAGAAGAATAGACACAAAACTGAGGACACAGAGGGGGTCAAAGGTGAAGAAAGTGAAGAATTAGATCCAATTTTAGGGTTTAAAGACCATTATGGATAAAACAATTTCAAATTATAGCTAACTCCTTACCTTTTTATTTAAATTATACAGTTATACAATACAATTATTTAGATTTCCTTGCAATAAATGCTTTAAAATCAAAACAAGGTTAGCAGGTTTTTATACAGAATAAGACTTATCAAAGAAGATGGTATATTTTGATGTTATGCTAGCTATTAACTGCAGCCTTTGCATTTTGCTATTTGTATCCATTTCAATTGTGGTGTAAAGGTCAATACAAAGGCCAATACAATGTTAAGTCATGTTACTGCATCAAAAACATTCCTGCAGTTGTGTTTTAATTCATTCAGACATTCAGACAGTTTGAGTAACCCCTTTGTTATTCTGTCTACATTCCCAAAACTCAAAATGCTCACTATACTACAGTCTCGTTGGATCATTTGCTTAGTTTTGAGGTAGAGATATGCATTTGCGGTACCTTTTATGTAACAAAAATATGCTCCTAAATATTACTAGTACTTGAAATATTTTTACATTGCATCCCCTACATCCAAACTGATCAGATGTAAAATGCCTAAACTACTCCTGCACCCTGTGGTTGGTTGATGTAATAAATGGACAAGAAAGAATTGTAATGCTATTTTTGGTATTTTAGTTTTTTCTGTAAAAACTAAGTCATTTTAGCCCTGTTCACAGGCTCACATGGTACAGTGTGTTCCATCATCTCTTTGTCCTTTATTAATGGACAGTTAAGTGCATTTTGGTCTTTGTGAAACCCAGAACAGTCACTGCTTTGGTAAAATGCCATTTAAATGTCAGAATGATCACAGAGGGAACCAAATATCAAAGTGGCACTAGTTTGGATTTAAAGGTGGATTATTATTTGGTACATTGTAATATTTTTGTAACGAAATAAAATATAGTAATTTTTCTGGCAGAGGGTCCATCACCTACTTTTATTGTGGATATGTCATTGCTTTGCCTGGAATGTTCCACAGTATGACATTAAACATCTTTACTTTACATTTATTCAATTATAGTGGATTTATAGTTCAAAAATACCTACAAAAACAGGCACAACATTCTGACTGTGAGCAGGGCTGCCTCTCCACAGATCTGACCTGGTCTCCATGAAGATAGACATGTTTAATGCCATACTGTGAAACATTCCAGACTAAGCAATAACACTTCCATGGAGAAAACAATTTGATGGACCCACCACCAGAAAAGTCACACAATGCACCTGCTTGTTTGAGTAATCTTTATTCTCCTGCATTCAAGATGTCATTGCTCCAATCAACCTCTGTTTTCACCACCACTGGTACACACCCACTGCTCTGTACTTATGCTGTTCTTTGATTTTAATTTCTAAATCAGTGATGCGTAAATATGCAGCAGTAAGCAGACATGTTTCGTTTATTAAAGGCATGAAATTTTCACTTTCTGAGGTTTTTGAACGTTAATGTGAGCTCCCCTACCCTGTTTAGTGCCCCTCCATGGCTAAAAGTTGCGAAATGTGTAAACTGAGCATTTGCGATCCTTTTCCGCGTTTGAAAAAAAGACAGCCCAAACAGGCGATTCTGAACAAGGGACATTTCTGACGTCACACTCAGGGAAAAATGCAAATGCAGTTCCACCCTCTGTCTGGATGTCTACCCACCGTCTCTGGAAATCACGCCCAGAGAGTTTGGACCGCAAACGAGCTACGCAATGCGAGATGCGTTTTTTTATTTGCCTGGAGGCACGTGAGAGTGTTTCCAGGCTCGGATGTCCTTTATCCGAGCCCCCGAACCTCTGAAACAGCAGTGGTTTATTTTATTTTCTGTGGAAATGTGTTTATTTTTCAGTGGAAATCGTCTCATATCTTCCTCTGCGTTTAAACCCGGAAGTGGGGCCAGCGCACTTCGCACCGCTAAAGAGGAAAGAGCGGAGAGTTTGGCCACACCTCACCCGCTGCACTGGCCTGTCTCTGTCCTCCTCATTTGCATTCAAGCAACAACACCCAGAATAAAGTGTTTGAGAGAGATATTTATGACTCTGACTGTGTTCATGGGGCTTTCTCATGCACCGAGTCTTGATTTTGAAGACGGATTCATTTACAGTATTAAGGAATCATTAAAGGTCCCATGGCATGAAATTTTCACTTTCAGAGGTTTTTGAACGTTAATGTGAGCTCCCATACCCTGTTTAGCCCCCCCCCCATGGTTAAAAGTTGTGAAATGTCTAAACTGAGCATTTGCGATCCTTTTCTGCGTTACAAAAATTCGGAGCTCAAACGGGCGAGTTTGAACAAGGCACCTTATTGACGTCAGATCGAAAAAAGAAATGCAAATGCAGTTCCACCCCCGTCTGTCTGTACTCAGCGTCTCTGTAAATCACGCCCAGAGAGTTTGGACTGCGAATGCGCTAGGCAATGTGAAATGCGTTTTTTTATTTGCCTGGAGGCACGTCCGAGTGTTTCTAGGCTCGGAAGTCCTTTATCTGAGCCTCTGGACCTTTGAACAGCAGTGGTTTAATTTTATTTTCTGTGGAAATGTGTTTATTTTTCAATGGAACGCTTCAAATCTCTCCCCCCGTGCAAAAACAAGGAAATGGATCAGAGGGCACAGCTGACAGCTCTGAGCGGAGAGTTTGGCCACGCCCCCACCCTCTACTATTGGCCAGCTCTTTTCTCCTCATTTGCATTCAAGCCACAACGCCCATTATGACCTGTTCTGAGGGAGAAAAATTACTCTTTCTCATCTTATCTCTGTTTCTCATGCACTGAGTGTTGATTTTGAAGAAGGATTCATTTACAGTATTAGGGAACCATTAAGGAGCCATATAAAAGCATCAAGAAGTATCATGTCATGGGATCTTTAAAGGAAAAGTAACGTTTTTTACAATTTGAGCCTTATTTCGGTAATAAAACAAGTTGTTTTACTCACCCATAGCACTTTGGTGTCATATGGAGCATTTCCGGAGATGTTTTAGATTAGCATTAGGCTAACGCCGTTAGCCTAGCGCGACTTCTAGCCATAGCTCGGGGCATTCCCCGAGCATGTAATATGCCCCGTGCGGCCTCCAAATAACACAAACTTTAGCACTTTTCAAATCATAGAAGCTCGATGTCTTTAGTCTACGCTTTCGTTTAGTCAAAAGTGGCCTGTAATCCGAGATTTAGCCATAGTTTCGAGTAGATGAGGACGCCAGTGCGCATGCGCGGAGTGTGCTCTCAGCTCCCGGGACCCAAACATGGAACACAAAGCTGTAAACTTTTTTTTATGCTCCCTGGAAGATTAGAATTTCACCATTTAGTCAATCAATCCTTATCAAAAGCCGCTTAAAGTTGCACTGTGTAACCATGGAGATGTTATTGCTTTACCCTAGGATCATTCACTTTTGTACAGATCCACTCCAAGGAGACAATTTGGTCAGATTTTCTTTCTCCAATAAAAACACATGTGAAGTTAAAGTCATGACGTGGAATATTCCAGGCAAAACAATACCATCTCCATGGAGACAAACAGGTGGCAGAACTCCTTTGTTTTGGTAAAAAAAAGAGTTCTGTTCAGTACTCTCAGGCTCTGTCTTTCTCTTTCACTTTCTCAATCTCTCTATCACCCGCTCCCTTACACCACCACTCACTCGCTCTCCCTCTTTTTCTCCCTTTCTTCTTCCCCACTCTGTCTCTCACTTGCTCACATTCTCTTGCTCTATTTTTCTCTCACAGTCACCCCCATCTCTCGCTCTTTCCCCCTCTCTTTTGCCTCTCTTTCTTTCTATGTCCCTCTTGCTGCTCCCAACCGTTATCCCTTGCACCTTCTTTCTCTTTCTCTCCCTCTTTTCGCCCTCCCTCATTTCACTCTATCACCACCCTGTTCTTTCACACTCTCCACCCTTCCCTCCTTCTCTCCCTTCCTCAGCCTCTCTCTCCCTTCTTCTTGAATAGTCCACCCTCTGTCTCTTTCTCTCTTCACCCCCCCAGTGTATTTCTGTCTTTCTCCCTCTCCTGCTCTTTCTGTCTATCTACCATCTCTCTCCTCCACTTAAATATACTCTCCTTTTCTTCTTTCTCTCTGTCTCTCTTTCTGTTTTCCTCCCTCTCTTCTTCTCTCTCTCTCCTCTTCTTAAATACACTGTATGTTCTCTTCAGCCTCACAACAACATTTCACAGGAAACAAATCATTATTTCCTAGAAATGGCTCCCAAAAGGCCACTCTCCTCATGTTAAAGCGTAAGGACATTTAGTACTGGCAAAAAATCTATACATGGGCTGAAATGCCTAGAAATAACCTTTTAAAAATGTGTGCTGAATAAAACTTAAAGGGACAGTGTGTAAGATTTTTACCCGTTAATTACTGAAATTGAAGATACCCATTCAAAAATACATTGTTTTCCAAGCCTTTTCACTTCCATCATGAAATCAAAGTATTCTTTTGGACTTAGATATAGTCACATAAAAGGGGGATCTTCCCCATGCAGAGGCAGCTATTTTGAATACGAGAGCCGCAGAAGGACATTTGGGCTCCGCCTTCGCCTTCGGCAAGGCTCATGGTTTTGGGTAAACAACACAAGCATGCTGCCGGATCAGACGTCGTAATGGATCTAACACGTGTTTTGGACTAAATTGTTTTACTAGATTTTATTCGCTGGATACTTACGGACAAATTGAGAGCAAGTTTATGGTGAAATACAGAGTTTGACCTGTGCAAAGCATTCTAAGGTAAGCTAACCTCGTTTTGTGCTTTTCCGTATAAAAGCCCCATGTGCTCAGGGAGTGATTGTTGTGCAGGGAAATGAATTGCATAGTCAAAAAAAGGAGACTGTAAGGTTTCATTTGATGTGTAGAGTGTCATGGTACATGATCGGGAATGTGTGTTTTCATGAGAAAAAAAAAAACAACAACAACGGGACCGCGCGGCTCACGACCCTCGAGGTCTGCCGTAGCTAAAACAGAAAGTGCAATAGCACCATCCACCTATGCACCACGAATCCTACACACTGGGGCTTTAAAGAGAACGTATGATTAAAATCAACATGTTATAATCCTGCATTTGAGGTTTGAGTGCTCTATTTCTGTTTTCACCTACCTCCTATCTCCACCCACTTCTCTCTACTTACAAACAATTATGATGACTTTTTTAGGGATTCTTCACACATTACTTTTTTAATTCAGACTCTGTCATAGTCTTCAGAAATGTCAACTTTAGATCTGCCCTGTGTAGTACAGTACGTCTTCCTAAGCCCAATTATTTCCTTTGTGTCAATATAAACAAAACAAGTAATACATGGAAAAGGTTGCATAATATATTTATTTAAAGGGCCCATATTATGCTATTTTGTGATCATGTTTTTTCCTCTTCAAAAACATACCTGGAGTTGTGTTTTGTTTCATTCACAAATGTTTAGCACACAAATCCTACATATTTATCCATATTCTCAAACAGAAAACACTGTGTGTATTACCCCTAAATGACATCACAAGGTGGAACAGAGCATTATGAGCTTTGGAGACTAATACTAAAGGATTAATCAACCATGTGTGAGTGAAACAAAACACAACTCCAGGTATGTAAGAGCTAACAACATTCTAATACAACTTAAAGTTTAAAGAATCAGTTGTGTCAATAGTTTAGTTTTTGGGTGAACTTGATGAGTAAAAAAAACAACAACCTAAATCCTGTATCTTGAGATAAGAAAATTCTACCTCAGAACTATAGAATCTCTACATAATTTTCAAACATGAGTGAGGAACACCCTAGCCTCACTCTTGTACTGTAGAGATTGATTAACTAGACCTACTAACTATATACTCTATATATTATATATTTTCGACTAAATATTCCATATTTTTAACCTCTTCAGTGTGTATTTATCATGTATGGAAAAGATGAGTCAAAATGTACATGCATAGTTTTTACATAGGAAATTATAACACAAATATTTAAATTCAAGTGGAAATGTTAATAAAGTAAACATCCTTTTAGATTGTACGGTTTATTTTTGGAGCTGATACTTCCTTAGGCTCAGAGACGAAGTAGTTCTGTCTTTCGTCTTATAACAGTGTAGAAACATAAACAAAGGCTGGTGGTGCACAGTGTGCCATTTATTTTTCATTAAAGAGAAGGAATTTTACTTCTATCTCCTATTAAATGCTAACACGTAAATATGTATAACATATATAACATATAAATGCTGTATTTGCCAAAAACAACATATTAACATGTTTAATAAGTTTAACTTTATTTTTTTGATGCCCTGAATCTCTTCTCACTTTGCTCCCCATGCTAAGTCACTCCCCCTTCAGAGTGCTATAACAACACAATCAGCGTTACTGAAACAACTGCACAAAGCATCAGGTTTGTCAAGTTGCTGTGTACAGATTTGTATCATGTTTTTGTTTATTTCTGGAGAATTTTCGAGTGGGAGCGTGGGTGACGTAGGCTTGTGGGCTAAGACAGAATCTTCCTAACCATAAGGAAGGTAAAAGGAGAAATTCAGTTTGTCAACTGGACAAAGTTTATTTGGTCGAAAATGTTTCGCAGCTCATCCGAGTTGCTTCGTCAGTTCTGTTTAGAGTCCTCAAACCAGTTCTTTTCTCTGACCAAGACTGTCCTCACTGTCCTCAAAGGAGTGGCCTGTGGCTTCTAGATGGAGATGTACGGCAGATGAAGGTCCACTCTGGCACGCCCGTCTATGTTGGTACATTTGCTTGTGAAGTAGCTGTTTATTTTCTCCAATGTAGCGCTCACTGCAGTCTTCAGTGCCACCAGCACTCTAGCCAGAACTGAAGAAGCAGCTTGGATGAGCTGAGAAACATCTTCGACCAAATAAACTTTGTCCAGTTGACAAATTGAATTTCTCCTTTTGCCATGGATTCTACTGAGGGATTCTTCACCTATCTTAGAAAGATTAAAAAAAATATATATATTTTGCATAATACCCTCTTTAAAGATCCCATGACATGGTACTTCTTGATGCTTTTATATGGCTCCTTAATGGTTCCCTAATACTTTAAATGAATCCTTCTTCAAAATCAACACTCAGTGCATGAGAAACAGAGATAAGATGAGAAAGAGTCATAAATATCTCTCTCAAACTCTTTATTCTGGGCGTTGTTGCTTGAATGCAAATGAGGAGAAAATAGCTGGCCAATAGTAGAGGGTGGGGGCGTGGCCAAATTCTCCGCTCAGAGCTCAGAGCCCACAGCTGATCCATTTCCTTGTTTTTGCACGGGGGAGAGATTTGAAGCGTTCCATTGAAAAATAAACACATTTCCACAGAAAATAAAATTAAACCACTGCTGTTCAAAGGTCCAGAGGCTCAGATAAAGGACTTCCGAGCCTAGAAACACTCGGACGTGCCTCCAGGCAAATAAAAAAACGCATTTCACATTGCCTAGCGCATTCGCAGTCCAAACTCTCTGGGCGTGATTTACAGAGACGCTGAGTACAGACAGACGGGGGTGGAACTGCATTTGCATTTCTTTTTTCGATCTGACGTCAATAAGTTTCTTTGTTCAAAATCGCCCGTTTGAGCTCCGATTTTTTGTAACGCAGAAAAGGACCGCAAATGCTCAGTTTAGACATTTCGCAACTTTTAACCATTGGGGGGGGCCTAAACAGGGTAGGGGAGCTCACATTAATGTTCAAAAACCTCAGAAAGTGAAAATTTCATGCAATGGGACCTTTAAATTAGTAGGATGGGTCTGGGGAAGGCAGTAATGCTGAAAATTAGTATCTCAATTTCAAACTCGAATTCAGTACATTAGGAATTCACTCTATACTGATACTGATTACGATACTAAAAATTATACTAAAACTGTTCAGGAAATCTCAAATCTTGTCCTGTTAATGTGACTTTTGCATTATCAGTACCTGCTAAAATGAGTATCTTATTTCGAGATTAGTTTTAGTATCGATTAGTGTCTGATTTTCAATATTTTTGACAGCCCTATTTCAATATTGTTTTCATTTTTCCATTTCAGACAGTAGCTTTGCAACCCACGACTAATGTTCTAAATCCTGTTTGGAAATGCTTTCATGGAGGCTCAGGTATTGCACAAAAAGTGAATGAACTGTGAAATTGGAAAGCTGCAGAAATATCACCTTAAATCCCTTGTTTGGAAGAAGCTTTTTTGCAGCTCCTTTGAATAGTATTTTTATTATATTCCTCTATACTCTAAATTTTGCATAGCTCCCAAAATGATAACGATGATATGATAAATGTTTCTAAATATCTGTTAGTTAGTGTTTGTTTAAGAAAGCATTACATTACACTTATAAGCATTATGGATTCCCAGAGACATTTTATATTATTCACATTCACTTCACATTTTGTCCCCTTAGAATTAGAAGCTTCTATTTACGTTCTTTGTACTTCTCAGATATTTGGGTGTAAAGTTTTGACCACTTGTACAGCAGAATTATCCTGTTCACTTGTAAACATCGCCACTTAGAAGTGAACAGGCTAATAATGATAATAGGCGCGCAGTGATACGAGTGAGGGTGCGAGTGACTTTTTTTCGCTGAAAACGCGCGGTGCCTGCATTAACTAACCGATTTTCTGGGCACAGAAGCGCTGCGAACAGTGGCTAGAATTTTGAATTGCTTAACAAAATTTCAGCGTGAGTAATACCATGTGTGGCGTGTGAACATGTCGAATTGCGTGTGTCACACTCTCAAAGCGCGAGACTTGAGAGCCCTGCCTATAGTCACCAGTGCTTGTATATTCCTCTGGGTTATCAGACGTTTGAACTCAAAACCCACCTGTTTAAAATTGTTTTTAATGTCTGATTTTATGTTGTAAATTTTGTGATATATTATTCTTTTATGATTTGTGAAGCGTCTTTGAGTGTCTTGAAAAGCGCTATATAAATAAAATGTATTATTATTATTATTATTGTTACCTCGGATGATCTGGTCACATGATTCACTTTCACAGTGATGGACGTGTTTTTGTGGTAAACCCCTTGAAATATGAAGAGCTTTTTGAATCTGAAAGTGGGACATTTTGACCTCAACCAGTGATTGTGATTTACCTGTTGTATGAGACTGAGGAATATTACTGCTGCTGCGGCTACTACTACTACTACTACTACTACTACTACTACTACTACTACTACTACTACTACTACTACTACTACTACTACTACTACTACTACTACTACTACTACTACTACTACTACTACTACTACTACTACTACTACTGCTACTACTGCTACTGCTACTACTGCTGCTACTGCTACTACTATTATTACTGCTACTACTACTACTACTATTGCTACGACTATTATTACTGCTACTACTGCTGCTAGTACTACTACTAATGCTATTGCTGCTGCTACTTTTCTTACTACTACTGCTATTACTGCTACTGCTGCTACTGCTACTACTACTTCTGCTACTACTTTTACTGCTACTACTACTGCTACTACTACTGCTACTACTGCTACTGCTGCTACTGCTACTACTACTACTACTGCTGCTACTACTACTACTACTACTACTCCTGCTACTACTACTGCTGCTACTACTATTATTACTGCTACTACTGCTGCTACTACTACTAATGCTATTGCTGCTGCTACTTTTCTTACTACTACTGCTATTACTGCTACTACTGTTGCTACTGCTACTGCTGCTACTACTACTGCTACTACTACTACTACTACTGCTACTACTACTGCTACTGCTACTGCTACTACTACTGCTACTGCTGCTACTACTACTGCTACTACTTCTACTGCTACAACTACTGCTACTACTACTGCTACTACTACTACTTCTACTACTGCTATTATTGCTACTGCTGCTATTACTACTGCTGTTGTCCTGATGTTGTCTTGTGTATTGCAGTATCCTGTTTGCAGACATCGAAGGCTTCACCAGTCTGGCCTCTCAGTGCACGGCTCAGGAGCTTGTCATGACCCTCAATGAACTCTTCGCTCGCTTTGACAAACTGGCAGCGGTAAGATTTAAATGGATCTATTTCAGTCCAACAAACAAAATGTCAAATATTCCAATGACTATCTTGTGTTTTAAAGGCAGTCTCCATATTTTTGGTGATGATACATAAAATGGACTCTTGTGAGCTTTAAATGTGCACTGTGTAACTTTCTGGTGCAACCTGCTTGTCTTCATGAAGATGTTATTGCTTTATCTAGAATGTTCCACAGTATAGCATTAAACATATCTTGTATCCATGGAGACAAGCCTGCCTGTGACACAATGCACACATAAGTGAACACTGCCAGAAATCGTCAAGAAAATCATACAAAATGGATTTAAACCCCCAAAAAAAGGTGAGCGTGACTAACTGAAAAACTGTTGGCTAATGCTTGCTTATTTGTGACTGTAATACTGTTTGAGAGGGACTTGTTTAACAGCACAGATCTGCTCACCTTTTGTAGTTCCAGCTAGGTCAGTTCTTTTTTAGTCAAATTGTGTTAAAGGGATAGTGCGTTTTATTTTTAATTTTTTAATTTTTATGTTAATCTGTATGGGTTTCCTTCTAAAAGTTACATGTGTTGACATCGGCTTACCTCTGACACTCTCAGCTGATCCCGGTTCGGCTCACTTTCTGGAGCCCACGTAAGTAGGTCCGGTAACTTCCCTGGAACATGAAATAAAGCTTGTTTTTCTTCTCAAAACAAAACATTTGTTAGAAAGGTGATATATTTGCGTCCGAAACAGTTGTCCATGAAACATCCAGCAGCGTATTTCGCATTCGCGTATTGTCTCTCTCCACTCGTATCACTACGCCCATGTTAACTCTATCAGCCTGTTCACCTTCAGCGGATGTCTACGCCGAAGTTTACAAGTGATCAGGCTGATGGAGTTAACATGGGCGTAGTGATACGAGTGGAGAGAGACAATACGTGAATGCGAAATACGCTGCTGGATGTTTCGCGGACAACTGTTTCGGACGCAAATATATCACCTTTCTAACAAATGTTTTGTTTTGAGAAGAAAAACAAGCTTTATTTCATGTTCCAGGGAAGTTACCGGACCTACTTACGTGGGCTCCAGAAAGCGAGCCGAACCAGGATCAGCTGAGAGTGTCAGAGGTAAGCCGGTGTCAACACACGTAACTTTTAGAAGGAAACCCATACAGATTAACATTTTTTTAAAAACGGACTATCCCTTTAATATAAAGATCATATTAAAGTCTAACAAAGCCTCAGACAGACCAGTGCCTAAAGCTAGCAACACACCTCCAGGGAATGTTGATGTTGCAAAGTATCAGTAACACCCCTTATAAGATATCCCTTCACATTCTATTATTTCTTTATTCATTCATTCATAGTGTTATATATGCAGAGCCACTAACCACAACCAACACATTCTTAAAGGGATATGCCACCCCCAGGTCAAATTTGGGCATCTCCCCACAGTCCAGAGACTAAAACAAGTGATGAAAAGCGTTTTCTTGGTCACCCAGCCATTGTCCGAGTCTGTTAGCAGTGACCGCCGCGCGCAGCTGCTGCTCCTCCGCGTTAGACTGGAGGCAACGGCGCCAGAGAAAGATTTCGGCCAAAAGGAATTAATTTGCTCGATGCTTTTCCCAATTACTTTCTGTGTAGTGCGCATTCATATCGAGTGCAAATAAATGTGCAAATCAACACGGAGAGCTTGCCTTGGTCATTTTGGGTGGGAACTATTTTTCAGTGAGGAAAAAGACAGCCGAAGCACACACCACGCAGCGTAACGGGGGAACTGCCTTCCTGGTGCGTAAACAGGGATTCCCCTGTCCGCGTGGTGCGTGCTTCGTCTGTGTTTTTCCGCACTGAAAAATAGTTCCCACCCAAAATGACCAAGGCAAGCTCTCCGTGTTGATTTGCACATTTATTTGCACTTGATATGAATGCGCACTACACAGAAAGTAATTGGGAAAAGCATCGAGCAAATTCATTCCTTTTAGCCGAAATCTTTCTCTGGCGCCGTTGCCTCCAGTCTAACGCGGAGGAGCAGCAGCTGCGCGCGGCGGTCAGTGCTGACAGACTCGGAAATCGCTTTCCACCACTTATTTTAGTCTCTGGACTGTGGGGAGATGCCCAAATTTGACCTGCGGTGGCATATCCCTTTAAACTTTCATTCAAGGGTTGTCAAAGGTATGACAATCAGATACTAATTGATACTAAAACTAGTATTGAAACTAAATACTCATCTGAGCAGGTATTGATACTAAAAAAAGTCACATTCACAGGACAGAAATAAACTTTTCCTGTATATCTTTAGCATGATATTGATCTGTATCTGAAGCAGTATAAGAGCACATAGACTAGTATACGCCCATTAGCTAATGAGTGAGATTTGAACCACCAGCCTTTGTGAGCCAGGACAGCACAGCCCTAACACCTGAGTAAATATAATAAGTAGTATCTCCACTGGTTTAATATGTAACACACAGGCTTAAACTGTGTCTCCAACAAAGTCCCGAGGCTGATTCAGTGAAATTAAATTCTTTATTAAAACCTAGATTGTATCTTATAAGGGTATATTTGTGTAAAATTGTGTTAACGGGCTTATATTGTGTTATATTCTGATCTCTGCACAATCCCTGCATATTTAGGCTGAGTTCATCGCTCAAATTGAAAACACTTTGCTCCACCTTGTGATGTGATGCTCCACTGTGTTTTTTAAACTCCAAACACCTTCACTAGAATCATTTGGATGATTTCAGCCCTGGAATTGTCAATCTCTACTGAACTAAAGGTAAAGGTAGCTGTTAACTTCAAAACTACCTCTATGACATGCCATGACAGAGCATTCTGCAACTAAGGTTACTCTAATGTGTGGATGAAACAAAACACAACTCTGTATATGTTTTTGATGAGGAAACAACATTATGACATGGCTAAAAGCTCACAAGAGTCCATTTTGTGTAGTATAGGGCCTTTAATAATGAATATAAATATTAATTTAATTAGTTTAAACTATTGCAGATGTATTCATCATGACTTACATAAAGGCGTAAATGATTTGATTTGCATGAAATTAGAATAAGAATTCTAATATGGGAGTTTAAATTACTCAAATAAATAAATAAAAACAACACAAATATCTGGAAACATTTCAAATCATCTATGCTCTTGGTTTAGAACTTATTTCTTTGACACCCACCTTGACTCCAGTACCAATACCATGAAGATAATAAAAATCACTCCAGACAATAGTTTTCAACATTAAATCATACTACTTTTCTTTATCTTACCTTGTGGCCTTGTACCTGTGTAATCCCTCAGTGGTCCAGGTAGGTTCCATAGTGGTCCAAGGGTGTATAGTCATCTATGTGATCTTAAGATCATTCTAAATCTGTTCAGGAAAGGTCATTTCTGTCCTGCTCAAATGAGTATCTGATATAACTGATATAAACTGATTTGAGTATAGAGATAGAGAAAAAGCATTATACCATAATGACCACTAACCAAATTTATTTATGGTCAAAAATTCTAAAAATCATTACTGTTACGAATTTGAGTCATTTTCCCTTATGTTGCTATCCCTTATTTGCAGCATGTGGACGGTTGTTAAGTGGTCTATTTGTTTTGCTGGCAGTAAACCTAACCTCACTCTAAAGGGGAATCTCATGATAACCACCTGAGTATCTGCGCAGCGAAGGATTCTGGGAAAACTGCACAAAACATCCATTGTGTGGGAGAGCCAATCAGAGCATGTTTACAGTCCGGGCACAGCTGGGTCATTCGGACACATTAGGGACCATGTGTAATTATGCGGATGTGTGAATACTGATCAGGGCTATGTGTTCATGTGATTCATGTTTAAAGGTCCTATATTATGCAAAATTGACACTTGTGAGTTTTAAGCCATGTTATAAAGTTGTTACATTATCAAAAACATACCTGGGGTTCTGCTTTGTTTCATTTGCACATATTTGAGTAATACTGCATTATTAATCAGTCCATCCAATCCAATCCAAAATAAGCAAGTAAATTAAAAAATATAAAACATACTCTAATTAGCTAATAGAAAAATGGCAGATAAAATCAATAAAAGACAGAGAACCACACAGTTTTCACGCCGTGTTAAAAGCCGTTGAGTAAAGATGTGTTTTTAAACAAAACTTAAAAGAATTGACTGAAGGGGCGATCTAAATCTGAGGGGCTAGAGCGTTCCAAAGTTTGGGACCAACCACAGAAAAGGCCCGGTCACCCTGGCTTTTGAGTCTCATGTTTGGGACGACAAGTTGACCCTCAGACTTCCAGAGTGCGCGAAGGCGTGTAGGGAACAATGAAGTCTGAAATGTATGTTGAGGCCAGTCCATGAAGTGCTTTAAAAACAAACAATAACATTTTAAAATCAACTCTAAAATGAATGGAGAGTTAGTGCAATGAGGAGAAAATAGGTGTGATGTATTCTCTGTGACGTATGCCCGTTAAAAGACCTGCTGCAGAATTTTGGACTAATTGTAAGAGTGACCAGTTAGCTTGGCTGATACCAGTGTACAAAGCATTACAGTAGTCGAGATGTGTAGAGATAAAAGCATGGAGCACCTGCTCCAAATCACTAAAAGCTAGCTGTGAGAGTGCACACATGTTTTTTCTTCCTCTCTTATCTCTTATCTCACTGCTCTGTTGTGTGCGTGCCTCCCTTGTTTTTTGTCGTTTTTCTCCTTTTTGGAGCAGATTTTCCAAATCCTAAAATATGCATGTGATAAGCTGGACCCTCAGCGCAATTGATACACTTTTTCACAGAGGAGTACCGCTGCGGGAGAAGCGGTGTGTCCCGATGGGACATACGCTGCTGGATATGCGATGGACTCTTATTATAAGTGGCAAGTCGTATGTCTAGCACCTATGTACCTAGAGGACGTGGAGGACATTTGCGTATTCGGATTTCTGATAGCTGGACATCTGTTGATTGGCCTGGGATTGTCCATGATCTATCACAAAATTTGCAAGTTGGCAGCAAGTAAAGAGTCCCCCAAGCTGTCTGCGGTAATCTCGCACCACAGCGGAGAAAGGATTACATTAGAAAGTGGTATAGGTTGAGGACCATTTAGAAGGGTTCCAACCGAAAAAACATCTTGACATTTGGATACCATCACGAGCATGCTGACAGAACTGTGTAGAAACAACATGGTGCAGTCCGTGTGCCAAGAGGAACTGTTGAGGTCTTTCAGGATCCTGCAGGGTGACATGAAGATGGGGGGGTCTAGCAGAACCAGGGTTCCAGCTAAATTGCTTACTTGCCTGGGTCTCTAAAATGTATTTCATGATGCTAAATTAATGCGCTGATAATAATTTAGTCTCCTGAGAAAATATGAACTCCGACGGGTCTTATCTGTGTTTTGACTTGGCTTCCTTGCATGAACACTCCCAAGGTCACAGATGTGGCTTATCACAGCACTCTGTCTTGTGCAGGCCATGCAACTGAGAATGCAAGCTATGAATCAGATGGGATTTAAGATTTGCCATGTCTAGCAAGTCACCCTAAAATGGATTACAATGCAGGAAATTGCATCTAAGAAATACAAAATTTACACACAAAATACAAAAATAACCTACAGGTACAACAAGAATTTTTGTATAAGATTCAATAAAACTGGGTATTTTGCACTATTGGCAATGATAGTACTGTGTTATGGCCTTGTATTTATGGAACAAAAACAAATTACAAAATGTTTATAATACATATTATGATCAAAATTGTGCCTACATTTTGAGTTGTTTTGATTCATTCTCACATGTTTGAATAGTCTTGCACATATTTAGCATGTAGTAATGAAACAATAAGTTGAGGTTGACATGCGGTTAAATCAATAAAATAAATGTTTCCTCGTCAGTATATTCCTGGAGTTGTGTTTGGTAAATTGAGTGATCAGTATATTTGGCTGTATTCCTGTTCAAATCTCAAAATGCTTGGGCCCACTGCATGATGTCATTAGTTGGTATTAAGAAATCTGTGTTTTTAAAGTCCATTCATATTCACTAGACTAGTTTTGATTATTCCATGTTGCTCAACTTGCCTTCACTTACTCACTTTAGTGGTAGAAGATATTAAGTTTAAAATATACTGAATTTAGTGAATTTTCTTCTTTTTATATAACCACCCAGACACAAAGAGAACATGCAAACTCTACACAGGAAGGTCCTTGAACACTATAATATAGTATAGGGCCTTTATTCGTATAGTTTAGTTATAACTTTCCTACAACGCCTATCCTCTACTCAAAGAGCTTTATATTAAGAGACCCTTCAACTGGAGACAAGGTGACTAGTGTCTTGCCAAAGGACACAGTAACTGTATTAATTAAACACTAGCTGGGATTGAACTGCCAGCCTTTCAAGTTAGTACACAAGCATATTTATCATCTCATATATTTCTATAGTTAAGGTTTAATATTGATTTAAATGGATGAAAAAGAGCAGTACAGATTATGAAACTGATATAATGCAATACGTTCTCTCTCCTTAAAGGCTAAACCATAAATAGTTGCGAGTAATATGCGTTAGTTATGTTTCCATTGGCTTCTGGTTATTTTTACATAGAATCTGCCTTTAAAACCCCCAAGTCAGTTCTTCAGAGCTGTTTCTTTAAAATGAAGTGAACTGCTTGACCAGATCTGCTCCCCAAGGGTCCACCTTTTAAATGCCAAATGATTCATGCTCCGACTTTTTCAAGAGGGCCTTTCTGTACTGCAAATGTTCCACCATTTTGAGTTCTTATTATCTAAGGACCTGATAACCTTTAGTTCTTTCTACTTCATAATTATTTTAACCTGTTTAAAACAAGCTATTGTCGTACACAAAGAAAACTAAATTATACAATGCGCTTATTACATATTTATTGCAGGAAAGTTATTTGCACACTTAAAATTGTCTTACACTTTGTTTTGCCAGATTGTTCTTTCATTTGCAGTAAACCAGTGAAGTGTCTTGCACAAGGGCAGATCTGTAGTGTACATTGCTCATATCAATAGACTTCTTGTAGACATCTGATCATTATTAGATCTCTGTATTTGTTCTTCCAGGAGAACCACTGTCTGCGCATTAAGATCCTGGGGGACTGTTACTACTGTGTATCTGGTTTACCTGAGGCCCGCGCTGACCACGCCCACTGCTGTGTGGAGATGGGACTCGACATGATAGAGGCCATATCGTGAGTTCAGCATCAAATATACGCAACGCAAAGAAACAAAGTGTATTATCCTGATATTCTGGAGATTTGAAATGATTTTGGCCATATTATAGGCTGGCCATACTGCAGGTTGGTCAGTAATTAAAGGAAAATTAACGTTTTTTTACAATCTGAGCCTTCTTTCGGCAATAAAACAAGTAGTTTTACTCACCCATGGCAGTTTAGTGTCAATTGGAGCAGTATCGCAGAACTTATGTTGAGCCGTTCTGTTCTACTAATGATCCCGTATCCGTTAGCGTGAGTGCTCGGGGCACTGATTTGCGGTGTCCAAATAACACAAACTTTAGCACTTTTCAAATCACAGAAGATCGCTGTGTCAGGGTAGACTTTTAGTAGATTCCAAAACGGCCTGAAACCCGATATCGCAACAGAAAAGTAAAGTTCAGAGCGGTGTTAGCTTCTTTCGGACTAGTGGTGTTTACAAAACAGCTGAGTTCACGCATGCGCACTGTCCTCTCTGATGACGTCATCAAATGAAACTATAGCTGGATATCGGGTTTCAGGCCGTTTTGGAATCCACTAAAAGTCTACCCTGACACAGCGATCTTCTGTGATTTGAAAAGTGCTAAAGTTTGTTATTTGGACACCGCAAAGTAATGCCCCGAGCACCATGTTAACGGATACGGGATCATTAGTAGAACAGAACGGCTCAACATAAGTTCTGCGATACTGCTCCAATTGACACCAAACTGCTATGGGTGAGTAAAACTACTTGTTTTATTGCCGAAAGAAGGCTCAGATTGTAAAAAAAAACGTTACTTTTCCTTTAAAGGGGACAGTAAGATTCAGATTTAAAATTTCATAAACAGGACCTATTATCTGTGTCCATATGCAAAGTTGACATGTTCAAATCAAATATTGCTTATACGGATAACAACTGTAATGTATTCTTAATTACAAAAACATTGGACGTGATGGCATATTTGTTATAATTTGAGCTTTTGGTGCAGTCAAAAAGCAGAATGAGTCTCAGTTCAGTAAACTGTACATAAATAAAGTCTCATATTTAAATGTTTCAAATAATTTGTTGCCCAGAATATTGTAGTTTGCATGTACAGTATGTAGTCTTATTATATACTCAACAAAAATATAAACGCAACACTTTTGTTTTTGCTCCCATTTTTCCTGAGATTGACCCAAAGATCCAAAATTCACTCCAGATACACAACACTACCATTTCTCTCAAACATTGTTCACAAATCTGTCCAAATGTGTGACAGCGAGCACCTCTGCCCCGCCGAGACAATCCACCTCACCTCACAGGTGCGCCACATCAAGATGCCGATCCGACATCATGACCAGTGCACAGGTGCGCCCCAGACTGCCCACAGTAAAAGGCCACCCCGAAATGTGCTTTTTTTTTGCTTTATTGGGGGTCTGGGGACTCAGAACCAGTCAGTATCTGGTGTGACCACCATTTGCCTCATGCAGTGCAACACATCTTCTTCACATAGAGTTTATCAGATTGTCAGTTGTGGCCTGTGGAATGTTGGTCCACTCCTCTTCAATGGCTGTGCGAAGTTGCTGGATATTAGTGGGAGCTGGTACACGCTGTCGTATAGGCCGGTCAAGCACATCCCAAACATGCTCAATGGGTGACATGTCCGGTGAGTATGCTGGCCATGCAAGAACTGGGACATTTTCAGCTTCCAAGAATTGTGTACAGATCCTTGCAACATGGGGCCGTGCATTATCTTGCTGAAACATGAGGTGATGTTCATGGATGTATGGCACAACAATGGGCCTCAGGATCTCATCACGGTATCTCTGTGCATTCAAAATGACATCAATAAAATGCACCTGTGTTCTTCGTCCATAACAGCCTTTGAAGAGGAGTGGACAAACATTCCACAGGCCACAACTGACAATCTGAAACTCTATGTGAAGAAGATGTGTTGCACTGCATGAGGCAAATGGTGGTCACACCAGATACTGACTGGTTCTGAGTCCCCAGACCCCCAATAAAGCAAAAAAATGCACATTTCGGGGTGGCCTTTTATTGTGGGCAGTCTGGGGCGCACCTGTGCACTGGTCATGATGTCGGATCGGCATCTTGATGTGGCGCACCTGTGAGGTGGGGTGGATTGTCTCGGCGGGGCAGAGGTGCTCGCTGTCACACATTTGGACAGATTTGTGAACAATGTTTGAGAGAAATGGTAGTGTTGTGTATCTGGAGTGAATTTTGGATCTTTGGGTCCATCTCAGGAAAAATGGGAGCAAAAACAAAAGTGTTGCATTTATATTTTTGTTGAGTGTAGTTATATTTTGTGTTTGTTCCCAGTCTGGTGCGGGAGGTGACTGGTGTGAACGTGAACATGCGTGTGGGCATCCACAGCGGTAGGGTGCACTGTGGAGTTCTGGGACTCAGGAAGTGGCAGTTTGACGTCTGGTCCAACGACGTAACGTTAGCGAATCAGATGGAGGCGGGAGGAAAAGCAGGGTATGTCTCTGTAAATAAAAGTACATACCTGTCACCAGATATATTCACTCTTCTGCCAGTGCTTTAGCAACTTTAGCACTTGTTTGTTATATATGTTCAACTCCTTCACTCAGCTGTGTGCCAGCAGATGGAGTTCTTGCTTGTGTTTTGAAACATCTGTATTTAACTTGTTGTTTTAACCTTTACGTGGATTTCAGACTAGACAACTTGAATGCTAGCAGCTCTTGTTTTTAGCCTCAGTTAAGCTGCTTTGTGACACAGTTCATTGCTTCAAGTTGTCTTGACACAATCCAACACAATTCCAGATGAAAAACAAAGTGATGGTTTCTATAGCAATTAACAGTGCAAAACCAAATCAGGTCCTCGTCCACTGCCAAAAAGTAATGTGCCTGAAACCTATGAACACATATTCAGAGTAAATCTACATGCAAATCTAGACTTGAGCATCATTTCTTACATATATTTGTATTTTAGCCGTATTCACATCACAAAGGCCACTCTGAACTATCTGAACGGTGACTACGACGTGGAACCTGGAGCAGGAGGAGAGAGAAATGCGTATCTGAAAAAGCACAACATAGAAACCTACCTCATCGTCGGCTGCAGCCAGAAAAGGGTAACTACATAAAACTATACATTTACAATGTCAAGTATTGGTGTGGGCCACTAGAGGGCAGCAGTACTCACCAAACACTCCACTACTGTTTACTAGATACTGTAGCTACACAAATAAATCCTTCGACAAATTGGTTGATTGATAACATCCAGAATGCATTACATTACATTTTTCAAACCATTAAAATAAAGAATAATATTATTTTGTATTATAAATAAAAATAATTATTCATTTTATTTAAATATAATATAAATAAATACATTGAATTTATAAATAATACTCACATACACTATTACAGTGTGGTCCCTGGGATCCCTAAAAACGTGAAACATTACTTGAAGACTATATTTTTTACACTCCCAAACACAATGTTTTGATAAAAAAACACAACACCAATAAGTTATATGAGAAAAGACAAAAATGCAGATACATCCAAAATGAAGACAAAGCCTTCCAGCTATTTAAAGCCCCACTGTGTAACCTTTTAGGAAAAAAAAGTGTATTTTTTTTCATCCTTCTTCCCCCCAGGAAATTACAAGCTGTTGTTTTTAGTAATTTCTCTTATGATTAAGAATTTTTTTCCAACAGGTTAGCAGGTTAACTATGTGAAGTTATTTAAATTTTTTCTACTTTAGGGATTAGATATAATACATTTTCTTTGTCATTTGTAGAAAGAGGAGAAAGCCATGATCGCCAAAATGAACCGTCAGAGGACAAACTCTATGACCCACAACAGCGGACACTGGACGGACCGACCGTTCTACAACCACCTGGGAGGAAACCAGATCTCCAAAGAAATGAAGAGGATGGTGAGCAAATACTTTACTGTTGTATTATGTCAAAACAGTTTGAACAGATCTATACTACTGGGCTTTTATGCAGAATAAGACTGGGTGTTTTGTTTGATTTGACTTTGATTGCAACCTTTGCGATTTGCTAATTGAGTTAATTCAAATTGTTATTTCGATAAGATCTTGCTGCCTTAAATTTCTATCTTATTTTAAAAATCTGCAGTGATTGAACTTTTGGGTTAATGCTCTGTGCTGTATACAATTACAGTATATGAGTGTGAAGTGAAATCAGCATCTTAATCAGCACCTTTGGACAGCATAGTGAAATCATAATTTATATCAACATTCTTGGAACATTCCTGGTGGACAATAACATCTCCATGGAGACATTAAAGGAAAATTAACGTTTTTTTACAATCTGAGCCTTCTTTCGGCAATAAAACAAGGTAATAAAACGGGCAATAAAACGGGTTTCAGGCCGCTTTGGAATCTACTAAAAGTCTACCCTGACACAGCGATCTTCTGTGATTTGAAAAGTGCTAAAGTTTGTGTTATTTGGACACCGCAAAGTAATGCCCCGAGCACTCACGCTAACGGATACGGGATCATTAGTAGAACAGAACGGCTCAACATAAGTTCTGCGATACTGCTCCAATTGACACCAAACTGCTATGGGTGAGTAAAACTACTTGTTTTATTGCCGAAAGAAGGCTCAGATTGTAAAAAAACGTTAATTTTCCTTTAAGGTGGCAGACCCTCTACACAGTTCATTTTTAGCTGAATCCTCTCCATTAAGCAGACTACAATCTGATCATGGTAATGGTATAATGGTCAAGTCAAGTCATTTAAATTAAAAGTGAAAGTTATTTGGTGGTATTCATCAAATGTATACAGTATGGCCTTTAAGTCCCCCTTAAATGTGCCTCTACTCTAGATTTAGTTAGTTATTTAGAGGTGGTCTGGCTGAAACAATATAAATTCCTCTCTGTTCTGAGTCATTTTCTCAAATCAGCTTTACAGGGATTTGTATTTCAAAGCATGATTTCTCTGCTTGTTCATTTTGTTTTGTGTTAGTCTGTGTAGCAGCAGCTCAAATCCACCCACATGGTTTTGTTGTGTGTCTGAGTGCTGCTAATGGGATGTGAGAGAGAACAGGTGACACAGGAATAAGCACTGCTCAGTATTCTCTCTTAAAGATCCCATGACATGGTACTTCTTGATGCTTTTATATGGCTCCTTAATGGTTCCCTAATACTGTAAATGAATCCTTCTTCAAAATGAACACTCAGTGCATGAGAAACAGAGATAAGATGAGAGAGAGTAATTTTTCTCTCTCTGAACACTCCATAATGGTCGCTGTTGCTTGAATGCAAATGAGGAGGACAGAGATGGCCTATAGTAGAGGGTGGGGGCGTGGCCAAACTCTCCGCTCCCGGCTCTCAGCTGTGCCTGTGCGCTCTGACCCACTTCCGTGTTTTTGAGCGGAGGGAGAGATGAGAAGCGTTCCATTGAAAAATAAACACATTTCCACAGAAAATAAAATTAAACCACTGCTGTTCAAAGGTCCAGAGGCTCAGATAAAGGACTTCCGAGCCTAGAAACACTCGCAAGTTCCTCCAGGCAAATAAAAAAACGCATTTCGCATTGCGTAGCTCCTCCGCAGTCCAAACTCTCTGGGCGTGATTTACAGAGACGCTGAGTACAGACAGACGGGGGTGGAACTGCATTTGCATTTCTTTTTTCGAGCTGACGTCAATAAGTTTCCTTGTTCAAAATCGCCCGTTTGAGCTCTGATTTTTTCTAACGCAGAAAAGGATCACAAATGCTCAGTTTAGACATTTTGCAACTTTTAACCATGGGGGGGGGGGGGCCTAAACAGGGTAGGGGAGCTCACATTAACGTTCAAAAACCTCAGAAAGTGAAAATTTCATGCAATGGGACCTTTAACATCCAAGTGCTACATTAAAGGGCCATTATTACTCTATTTCCCGATCTATGTTGTAATGTTGTTTCTTCATCAAAACACACCCAGAGTTGTGTTTTGTTTTATTCACATACGTTTAACAAACAAATCCTGTATATTTAGGATGAATTCTTCTCTCAAACAGAAAAGACTCAGGAAGTGCTCCACTACCTTTTTAAACTCCATACACTTTCACTTTCTAGAATCATTTGGATGATTTCAGATCTGGAATTGCCAATCTCTATTGAACTAAAGGTAAAAAGTAGGTGTTAACTTGAAAACTACTATAGGATAATAATAAAGGATTACTCAAACATGTGTGAATGAAACAAAACACAACTCCAGCTATGTTTTTGACAAGGTAACAACATTATATCAAGACTTAAAGCTCACAGGAGTCAGGTTTGGGTAGTTCTGCTCGTATTTTGGTGATTTTAACATGACATAAATCAGGGCTAAATGTGTCATGCTGAGTGAGTAACAGGTGGATACCTTGAAAAACATGCGTTGTTACTGTGAGCGAGGTTGCCTCTCCAGAGATCTGACCTGGTGGCAGTAACATGTCTATGGTGACAAGCAGGGGGTAGATTATCTACCAGAAAAGTTGAACTGAGTCAAGTGACCCAACTCACATTTACTTCATTACAGGTATTTTTATTGCCCATAAATACCTTGAAAAACATGTATTCTAGTAGTGTGAGCGGGGACTCCTCGCTACAGATCTGACCTGTAACTTGTCCTGGTGGTGACATTTGTTTGCTGGCTCCATGGGAAGAAAGAAAGCTATGCCTTTATTAGTCCCACAGTGGGGAAATTCCAGTTCTGCATTTAACCCATCCTGTTATTAGGAGCAGTGAGCAGCACATTACTGTGCCCGGGGACCATCTCCATGATCTTCTTGCTTCGACTTGGTCAGGACCTCAGCTGGAGGATTTACCTATGGTGCATGTTTTGGGTTGGTGGGGGAAACCAGAGTGCCCGGAGGAAACCCACCCAGACACGGGGAGAACATGCAAACTCCACACAGAAAGGCCCAGGCGACCGAACCCAGACCACTCATGCAAACTCCACAGAGAACACACACAGAAAGCCCTGGGCAACCCGGGGATCGAACCCGGAACCTTCTTGCTGTGAAGCATGAGCGCTACCCACTCAGCCACTGTGCCGCAGTGCCGAAGAGATCATTTAAAGGGATAGTGTGTTTTTTTTATGTTAATCTGTATGGGTTTCCTTCTAAAAGTTCCGTGTGTTGACACCGGCTTACCTCTGACAGTCTCAGCTGATCCCGGTTCGGCTCGCTTTCTGGAGCCCAGGTAAGTAGGTCCGGTAACTTCCCTGGAACATGAAATAAAGCTTGTTTTTCTTCCGAAACAGTTGTCCGCGAAACATCCAGCAGTGTATTTCGCATTCACGTATTGTCTGTCTCCACTTGTATCACTATCAGCCTGTTCACCTTCAGCAGATGTCTACGCCGAAGTTTACAAGTGAACAGGCTGATAGAGTTAACATGGGCGTAGTGATATGAGTGGAGAGAGACAATACGTGAATGCGAAATACAACTGTTTGGGACGCAAATATATCACCTTTCTAACAAATGTTTTGTTTTGAGAAGAAAAACAAGCTTTATTTCATGTTCCAGAGAAGTTAACGGACCTACTTACGTGGGCTCCAGAAAGCGAGCCGAACCGGGATCAGCTGAGACTGTCAGAGGTAAGCCGGTGTCAACACACGGAACTTTTAGAAGGAAACCCATACAGATTAACATATAAAAAAATAAAAAATAAACGCACTATCCCTTTAATGCCATACTGTAGAACATTCCAGGCAATAGACAAGGGAAAAAGTTATAAAGTACTATAGGTTTTTATTACCAGCAATCTCCAAAACCTCCAAGCCTTATACCTTGAGATGTGACATTGTGACGGTAAAACTTTTATATTAATTGCTTACAGAATATCCCCCATTAAAGTAGTGTTTTTTGCAGTTTCCTGGGATTAACTTCATGTCTGACAGTGGATTTGTCTGAATGGATTTGTGCTTAGACTTTGCACTTTTTGGCCAAACTTTGAGAAAATATAAGAAACAGTGGCAATATACCGTATATTTACTCCTTTCCCCATAGCATATATCTATCTTCTATCGCTGTCTCCTTGTATCTCTATAGAACTCATTATAAAGACAGACTGACTCAAGATGCAGGGATACCAAAGAAATACTGCTTTTGTTTTGAGATCTTGTGGTTCGATGTGTTAAAAGTATATATTTGCGGTCTATATTGTGGAAGGGAGTTGTAAGTTATGCATTGATTAAATTATCATGTTTCGGTTTATCCACAAGAGGGTGCCCTAGTCCCAGAGATGACATCCATTTCTTAGTATCTGGACAGCAAACTTATTTATGGTAGTGATAACAGGGTAATAAACTGGACTAAACTGAAACGTAAGTAAAAGCAACAATAAAAACATAAAAGTTTTTTGGTCTCGAATGTTCCACAGTATGGCATTAAATATATATTGCTGGATTTCAGATGATGTCACAACATTCTACATGCAAGTAATATTTAATACAGATGGGTGGCAGCTAAAATAAATATTGTTTAAAATGCAGATTTTTGTTGTAATCCAGTGGGTACTTGAGTCATTAGTAAAAATGATCAGGCTTAACATTTGTGGATTTACCTTTTGGATATTTCATAGCAAAATACAATACATCATCAATATTTCCTGTTGTTGTGATGCTAACTATAAGCATTGCTCTATCTGAAGCTCTGATAGTCAAGTTAGACTTTAATCTGAGCTTTAATTTAACGCTCTCTGACCAGAAAAGGCTGATTTAGCTGGAACTACAACAGGTGAGCTGATTTGTGCTGTTAAAGGAGAATTAACGTTTTTTACAATCTGAGCCTTATTTCGGTAATAAAACAAGTTGTTTTACTCACCCATAGCACTTTGGTGTCATATGGAGCACTTCCAGAGATGTTTTAGATTTGCGATCTCCGTAATGTGAGTTCTTGGGGCACATGTTTGCGGTCTCCAAATTACTCAAACTTTAGCACTTTTCAAATCATAGAAGCTCAATGTCTTAGTCTACACTTTCGTTTGAGTCAAAAGTGGCCTGTAATCTGAGATTTAGCCATAGTTTCGAGTAGATGAGGACGCCAGTGCGCATGTGCGGAGTCACAGCTTATTTCACTCTCAGCTCTCGGGACCCAAACATGAAACGCAAAGCTGTAAATTATGGATAAATCTCGGATTACAGGCCACTTTTGACTCAAACAAAAGTGTAGACTAAGACATTGAGCTTCTATGATTTGAAAAGTGCTAAAGCTTGTGATAAAAGGAGAAATTCAATTTGTCAACTGGACAAAGTTTATTTGTTTCGCCGCTCATCCGAGAGGCTTTGTCAGTTCTGAGAACCTCTCGGAACCTCTCGGAACCTCTCGGAACTGTTCGTCAGTTCTCAGAACTGACGAACAGTTTTTGAGAACTGGCGAAGCCTCTCGGATGAGCGGCGAAACGTTTTTGACCAAATAAACTTTGTCCAGTTGACAAATTGAATTTCTCCTTTTATCATGGATTCTACCTGGACGACTGAGGGATTCTTCACGCATGCTAAAGTTTGTGTTATTTGGAGACCGCTCGGGGCATATATTACATGCTCGGGGCATATATTGTATGCCCCGAGAACTCGCGCTACGGATATAAACATCTCCGGAAGTGCTCCATATGACACCAAAGTGCTATGGGTGAGTAAAACAACTTGTTTTCTTACCGAAATAAGGCTCAGATTGTAAAAAACATGAATTCTCCTTTAAACATTCTGTCTGTCATCTCACCTTCTTGAAAATCAAACATGTAAACAGGAACATGAAAGTTGTTTAAATCCCTTTTGTATTTGTTCTTGAGTTTTCACACTATCTTAAAACTGTGTCACCATGGTCACTTGTAAACACATATACATGTAAAACACCCCAGCGTAATGTCACTGCAAAGTTTCAAAAGAGAAAGCTGGAACAGTCTAGAATCTGAAAATCACCAATATTTTACAGTGGACTAGAGTGAATAGTTTAAAAGAATAGAAAGATGCCTGGTGGTGACACATTTAGTTCTAACTTAGTTTAATGCCATACTGTGGAACATTACTTTCTACGTGAACCATTTACAGGTAACTAGGTCCCTCTACTAGAAAAGTTACATTGTGCACCTTTAAAATGAAAGAAAGACAGAAATTGTGCAAGAGTTGTAAAGTTATTTTAATATTTAGAAGTTTCCATCTAATTATCTCTTCTTTCTACTGTTTTCAGGGATTTGAAGACCCTAAGGACAAGTGAGTACCCTTTTATTGCTTTATTTGGACATTGCGTCTCACATAAACTCACAAAGGAGGTTTAAACCAGCGTCCATCTCAGAAACTCGATAAAAATGCGTTCACCCAGAGGAGTAGTTACTGTAAAAACAAGTCCAACGGCAATGGAACATATTGTCTTTTATTTCTGCAGTCTTAAAATGAACCCGAGACTGCTGATGCTGGTTTGTTTTAATTAGACTTCTGCATTATCTTAAGAGCAGAAACGCTGCACAGATGTTTAATATGCATTGTTGAGCACTGTTGTGTCTTAAAAAGGGAGAAGTTAGGGCTTTGTCGTGAGATCTTACAACTAAATAGCAAATATAGACACTACAAAGAGCGGTAAAAGTTTGAGGAGAAAAAGAACTTTAAAAAAGGGTTTGTGGTGGTCCTCACTTACCGTTTGCATTTGAAACAATTTAATTATTTACTGTAATGGGTTTAAGCGTTTTCACAAATTTCAGAGACCAGAGAGGAGTTTTGCAATGTCAATAAAGCTTACAACAGCTATCATGCTAACACACTTCCAGGTGTGTTAAAATGACTATTTAGTGCTATAATGAGAAGGAGACAGAACCCAGCGGACTTATTTTGACCTTAAGAACTACCTATACAGTGTATCTGCACAGGGGCAAGACAGATTTTTCTCAGATACATCGGGGGGGAAAAAATCAGGAACATTTAACGTAGTTTAAAAACATGAACCTAGTTTTGGTTTGCTTACTGTGTCTGATTAATTGTATTTGTCCTTTTGTATCTTCGAGACACTTTATCTTCAGGAATACTCAGGAGAACATGAACCCAGAGGACGAGGTGGATGAGTTTTTGGGCAGAGCCATCGACGCGCGGAGCATTGACCGCCTCCGTTCAGAACACGTCAAGAAGTTCCTTCTGACCTTCAGAGAGCCAGACTTGGAGAAGAAGGTAAACATCGTGATGGGCTATGGATAAAGGGGTATTATGTATCTTTTACACCTGCTGGTTATTGTTTTGCCTTGTTTTATTGCATGACATTAAACTTGGCTAGTGTCACCAGGCCAAGTTACTAGTCAGATCTGTGGAGGTAACAGTAACAATAACAATATCTCCATGTTGGCAACGCCCCACCACTGATGTTATATAGTGTATCTTTTGCCCGATTTTGGCATTAGCGCAAGTGTGGGGTGTGGAGCTTTAAACAAGAGGGGTACCGTGCCTGAATACCAGGTGGAGTGGAGCAGACTGAAGGTGGGATGTGGCACATTTAGTGAATTTCCAGAATAGTAAAAATAAATATCAAACTTGTCCACTGAAAAACAACATGCAACATGCTCAAGACTTCTTTTATTTAGAAATATATTAGGATGATAAATGCTTAACATTCATAGCATGCACTGTCCGGATGCCCTCCCACAGCAGAGCACAGCCCCTCACCCGCTTCCTGTATCGGCTTAGCACTGCTCTATAGTTTGGTTTGATCTGGAACTGTACAAAAGCTGCTTATTCACATGAGGCCGTTTACAGTGATGTCCGAAAGTGTGTTTTCTTTCCCTGTCTGCGGTGATTGCTACGATGTCAGATTTCCTCACATCCTCATACCCTTTCTGTCTTCAGCTCCATTTAATTTTGTGACCAAATTAGTTAAATTAGTCGCCAGTAGGCTAGTTAGGCTACCATCAGAACTGTAGATAAATGCACAGAGCGTGGAGCAGACAAACTTTGACAGGGATCAGCATGCACATTCATTGACAGGGCTGTGACAGCCGAGCAGACGTACGCCCCTGTGTATGTGCTGCTCTCTTGGCAGCAGCGGTCAATAGCGCTTCATACAGTGGATCAAGAGACATATAGTGCACATGAGCACTGCTCTGTACAGACACCTGTGCATCCTGCTTTGTGCGCTCATGGTGCATATCTGTCACTTGTGCGAGGCAAATGCAGGTCCTGCAGTCACCGTCCCTGTGTGTTAATGGTTTAATCCATGTCTGTGCGCAAAGCGGTAACATCAGAAACATTTATATTAGGCTACAATAAACGTATTCTATAATCCACGAGACATCCACCTGTGTGGGACCAAATGCAGTGGACACCTGTGAGATGAGAATGTGAGCGGTCAGCAGTAGCAGCGGGGGACACTCGTACCTCAGGTGAGAGACACGGCAGCGGACTGCCGGGACAGGTGGGAGCGGGTGCGACCAGGGGAGAGCAGCGGCCAGTGGGTCTGATGTGGGATCGATACTGGTCTACTGCGTAATGGGGGGCAAACGAAATGAGGAACGCAGAGAAAAGTGTGAAAAATATGTGCGAATGTTGTTCATAGATTTCAGTTCAGCATTCAACACTATAATCCCACAGCAGCTCATCACCAAACTGGACCACCTGGGGCTTCAGACCTCACTGTGTAATTGGCTGCTGGACTTCCTCAGTGAGAGGCCACAGGCAGTGCGGGTCGGCAGAAACACCTCGAGCTGCATTAAACTGAGCACAGGAGCCCCCCTGGGCTGTGTGCTCAGTTCGATGCTCTTCACTCTGCTGACCCACGACTGCTCACCAGCGTTCAGCACCAATCACATAGTGAAGTTTGCGGACGATACGACTGTGGTGGGTCTCATCACAAATAATGATGAGACAAACTACAGGAGTGAGGTCAGCCTTCTGACCAAGTGTTGCAGCGATAACAATCTCCTTCTGAATGTTGAAAAGACCAAGGAGATTGTTATTGACTTCCGGAGAGGCCCCACCCGGCACCCCCCACTGTCCATCAACCGTGATCTAGAGAGGGAGAGCAGCACCAAATTCCTGGGGTGCACATCAGTGAGGACCTCTCCTGGACAGCAAACACTGCGTCACTGGCAAAGAGGGCTCAGAAGCGCCTCTATTTCCTCTGTAAACTGAGGAGAGCTGGAGCCCCCCCACCCATCATGACCACCTTCTACCGAGGCGCCACTGAGAGAGTTCTGACCAGCTGCATCACTGTGTGGTACGGGAGCTGCACTGAACAGAACAAGAAAGCCCTGCAGCTCATAGTAAATGCAGCTGGGAAGATCGCTGGTGTCTCTCTGTCCTCCCTCCTGGACATTTTTAACACCCGGCTCACCCGCAGAGCGTCCAGCATGGGGTGACCCGAGCCACCCCTCACACAGCCTCTTTAGCCTCCTGCCCTCGGGGAGAAGGTACCGGAGTCTCCGGGCCCACTCCACCAGACTGTCAAACAGCTTCATCCACTAGGCTGTCAGGAAGCCCCCGCCCCTCCCCCCCCATATTGGCCTATCCTGTATCCCATAAAAAGACAACGCTTTAAAATCTGCTGCTAAGGACCACTGTTGCACTGTTGCACATTTACTATTGGAATTTTTCTACTGCTGTACTGTTGTTTACTACTGTTATTGTGCTGGTTTTACTACTGTTGCACATTTATCCTTACCTTTACTTCAATGCACATTCTATTGCACATTACCATTTCACTGCTGTATCTTCCATTGCACATTTTTGATGCACACTGCACATTTTGGACATCTGTAAATAGGTATTTGTTCTTTTGCACTGCTTTAGATTTTAGACTCTAGATTTTAGATTTTTTGTCTCACATAGTTTTTGTTTTTTGTTTTGTCTTTATATTGTATTTGGTACACTGTTTTTGCACACTACCTGGCCAGAGAGAAACAACATTTCGATTCACTGTATGTTGAACACATATAACCGAATTGACAATAAAGCTGACTTTGATCTGATCTTTGATTAATTAAAAAGTTTGACGTGTGCCAGCTCTGTCACGGCCCATCCAAAATTTTATATTCCTGGCGCCTCTGCTGGTGTGTACTTGGATCATGGGGCTCTGGAGCTGTTTTATTGTACTCATATATAACTTTTCCCCACACCCCTCTTTGCCTGGTAATGAGGCAAAGATTGCAGACTTTACCCACATTGGCAGTGCTTTTAAATGCTACAGCGGTCACAGATTGGTTCAGATGTTGTCACCATATACCGGCTGGATGACGGTACAAGTACATATTATTAAAGGTCCCATGGCATGAAATTTTCACTTTCTGAGGTTTTTGAACGTTAATGTGAGCTCCCCTACCCTGTTTAGTGCCCCCCCATGGCTAAAAGTTGCGAAATGTGTAAACTGAGCATTTCCGCGTTTGAAAAAAAGACAGCCCAAACGGGCGATTCTGAACAAGGGAACTTTCTGACGTCACACTCAGGGGGGAAAAATGCAAATGCAGTTCCACCCCCCGTCTGGATGTCTACCCACCATCTCTGGCAGTCACGCCCAGAGAGTTTGGACCGCGAACGAGCTATGCAATGCGAGATGCGTTTTTTTATTTGCCTGGAGGCACGTGAGAGTGTTTCCAGGCTCGGATGTCCTTTATCCGAGCCTCCGAACCTCTGAAACAGCAGTGGTTTAATTGTATTTTCTGTGGAAATGTGTTTATTTTTCAATGGAACGCTTCTCATATCTTCCTCTGCGCTTAAACGCGGAAGTGGGTGACAACGCACAGCGCACCGCTAAAGAGGAAAGAGCGGCGAGTTTGGCCACACCTCCACCCACTGCACTGGCCTGTCTCTGTCCTCCTCATTTGCATTCAAGCAACAACGCCCAGAATAAAGTTTTTGAGATATTTATGACTCTGTGTTCATGAGGCTTTCTCATGCACTGTTGATTTTGAAGAAGGATTCATTTACAGTATTAGGGAACCATTAAGGCGCCATATAAAAGCATCAAGAAGTACCATGTCATAGGATATTTAAGCATATTAAGTACAAGAGCATATTATGTACTTGTACTTGTACCCTCCCACTCCAGCGAAATACAGCCCGACCTGGAGACACCCCCTCGTTACCACTAGCACTAAGATTGGGGGCAAGATCAGGCCCAAGTACTTTTACATCTGTCCAAACAGGTAAGAGTAAGCAATAAGTGGTGTAGTCAGTTAATTGTTAGTCTATTGTTGTTGGTTTGATTCCTATTCAAACACATAGTGTTTTTGTGTCCTTGGGCAAGATATTTCACTTCCATAATTAAAGGAGCACTATGTAACTTTTCTGTCTTGTATGGCATTAAACTTATTTATTTCCACAGAGCAGGTGATATCACTAGGCCTAGTTACAGGTCAGATCTATGGAGAGGCAACAGTACTAACAGTTAGAATGCTGGTTTCTTCAAGGTATTTTTACAATGCAACAATCACCATGGAAACTAGCTAACGGCAAACCCCCACCAGTAATGTTACATTGTGCATCTTTAACTTAAAGGTACAGTGTGTAGGATTCGTGGCGCATAGGTGGTTAGTAGCTTACCTGGCCAGCCAAATGATATCTCTCTGTATTTCCTATACACCGCGATACCATTTGGACACCCTCCATCCACCCTCGCTCCTCCGGTTACAAACGGACTCCGCGATTCTGATTTGTTCAAAGATGGTGACGTCAGTGCCCCCGCCTTTGCCCGCAAAGTCACTCTTAGGCAGCGGAAGTTCCGCCTCAGTTTTGAATCAAGATGGCGCAATCTCTGATTGGTTCACTTAGCTGTCTGTCTACGCGCAACCGCAGCGCATTTTGGACCAAGCGTTACCAGACTCACTCGCTGGTACAGCGATGAGTCATGGATTCTTCCAGGCAAGTTAGTAGCTATTCCACTTCCTCTTTTGGCTATGGCAGACCTCGAGGGTCACCCGGGCGCGCCGTAGCGCCGACAGCTCGCGTCCCCGCGCACGAACCGCGCGCCGCTGTATACATAAAACGCGGTCCCCCGTTCACTTTTTTTTTTTCTTTTCGCATGAAAGCACACAATCCCGATCATGATTCATGACAATCTACACATCAAATGAAACCTTACAGTCTCCTCTTTTTGACTATGCAATTCATTTCCCTGCAAAACAATCACTCCCCGAGCACATGGGGCTTTTATACAGAAAAGCACAAAACGAGGTTATCTTACCTTTGAAGGCTCTGCACAGGTCAAACTCTGTATTTCACCATAAACTTGGTCTCAATCTGTCCATAAGGATCCAGCGAATAAAATCCAGTAAAACAATTTAGTCCAAAATACGTGTTATATCCATTACGAGTGTGATACAGCAGCATGCTTGTTTACACGAGGCTCCCCCCTTCCCCCCTCCCCTTCCCCTTCTCTCCTTCGCTCCTCCGCTCCCACATGCAGCGCGGCTGAGCAGCTGCTAGCAGGAGCCGAGGCGAAGGATGAGCCCAAATGTCCTTCTGCGGCTCTCGTATTCAAAATGGCTGCCTCTATATGGGGAAGATCCCCCTTTTATGTGACTATATCTAAGTCCAAAAGAATACTTTGATTTCATGATGGAAGTGAAAAGGCTTGGAAAACAATGTATTTTTGAATGGGTATCTTCAATTTCAGTAATTAACAGGTAAAAATCTTACACACTGTCCCTTTAAATACTTTATTTAATCTGGTAATATTATTTTGAAATGTCAAAACTCCTCTACATATAGAGGGATTAGAAAAGGCGTAGTGGCACATACTTGTATTGTGGGCAGGACACATCACCTCCATAAATAAATAATTAAAGAGAAATGTATTCCTGCAAACATCACGGGGGGTCTTTCTCCTGGACGTGGTCACCTCCAATGTAACTACTGTTTGCCTCGTCGTCCAATTATTTGCGTATCCACAGTCTTTCAGCAGCTAAAGAATCCGATTGCATTCTGTACGTGAGCTCCGGAGAAAGTCTCTGGCTGAACGTGTCCTGAGCAGAGTTCTCCTTCCTTCTTCTCCTTCTAGTGTCCAGTAAAACAGCCACGATTCAGCTCATCCGCGAAACATCACATCTTTGCATGCAGCTCCGCAGCTTAAATATTCTCGAGGTTTGTTTCTTGCACACAGATGATTGGCGGAAAAAGAAAACAAAAGAGCAGTAGTGCCAGAGTGGTAGTTATGGTCATTTACACACACCCTGATTCTTTCCGAAAAACTAGCCAATTTCGAAGACAAAATGTATACTTTTAAAGCAACGAATGCTGTTATCTGAAACATGGAGTGGCTTCTTCATGATCTCAACTAGCACATTTTACAAAAAAATGAAAATCACAAATTAAAAAAAAAAAAAAAAAATCTAATGCGATGCGATTTTCTCCTGTTGTGGCAGCTTTAGCTATGGCCAGTTACATATGTTTTTCTCCAATTTATTCTAAACATCTTCTAAACTACATTTCCCATTCAATTCCTAAACACTATCCTACCCCATACACAAGTAATTACCTTATATGTGACCACAGTTTGCAGCTATAGGAGCACATAATTGGTTGTGACAGGCCAATTTCCTGTCTCCGTCGCGCTTCCTCCTCTCGTCTCCAGGGGGGATCAGTCAAACTAAAGAGCAGAGGAGACGGAGGAGGAGAGCAGACTTTTCTGTCATGATCAAAGGAGCACTTACAGTTTTTGTTTTATTTTTGTGTTTAGTTGTGGTAACAAAGCTATTCCAAAACATTTTTTTATGATTATGAAATTAACTTGTTTGTCCATTGAAGCAAAGGCTAATTACTAAAATACCTCTCTCTTTCTCTCTTTTTCTCTGTCTCTCCATTCCTCTCTCTTACTGTGTCTTTTTTTCTGTCTCTCTCACATACTTACTTTCTCTCTTTTCCCCTTCCTCCCTCTTTCTCTCTCTTTCTCTCCACTCCCCTTTCCCTACCTTCCATCCTCTTTCTCTCTGTTTCTCCCTTCTCCCTCTCTTACTCTGTCTCACTTTACCCCCCCTTTCTTTGTCTTCCCTCTTTCTTCTCTCTCCCTCCGCCTTCTCTCTTCTCAGTACTCTAAACAGGTGGACTCCAGGTTCGGGGCATACGTGGCCTGTGCTTCTCTTGTCTTTCTCTTCATCTGCTGCATTCAGATCATCATTGTTCCACAGTAAGTCCAGTCTAACCCTTGATGAGTGCATTTCTGTAGTCTGACCCATCCTTTATTGTTGTTGAGATGAAACCTGTCAGGATCAGTTTGCATTTTGTTCAGCCCATCCAACCTTTTACATTTTCTTCTGCTTTATTCGGGGCTGGGTCGTGGGGCCAGAAGTCTGAGCAGAGAGACCCAGACTTCGCTTTCCACACGTGCCCGTAATACCTTCCCAGGAAGGCGTCCAAGAGGCATCTGGAACAGATGCTCGAGCTGCCTCAGCTCCTCTCTCCTCACCCTATTTCTAAGGGAGTGCCCAGCCACTCAGCAGAGGAAAAGCAGAGGAAACTCCTTTTGACCGCTTGTATCCACCATCTTTTTTGGTCATTACCCAAAGCTCATAACCATAGGTGAGGGAAGTATTGACCGGTAAATCAAGAGCTTTGCCTTTGGACTCAGCACCTTCTTCACACCACAACAGTCCAATACAACAACAGCATCAGTGCAGACTAGGGATGTCAACAATTAATCGATTAACGGTTAATTGTCGATTAAGACGTTGGTCGATCAAAATGCATTAATTGTAATTAACCGCTAACCGCGGACACGCGCACCCGAAACAAGGCAACCGCGCTGCGCCAAGCTCGACTCACAGCCGACCGCAGGCGCCAACGGCACTGCTCAGCAGCCCCGGTGTACCGCGAGGCGAGATCGAACCCGGAATGCTGCTGGTTTCGCCGTGGCTCGCGCCCCGAGCCCAGGCGGGGCCTCAGCGAGCCGCGAGCCGTGAGGAAAACCAGCGGCACGTGGTGGTTTAATCCTGGTCTAGTCCAGGTCTAGACCCGGTCGAGTCCCGGTCCAGTCCAGGTCCAGTCCAGGTCCAGACCTGGTTCAGACCTGGTCCAGTCCACGTTCAGTCCTGGTCTAGTCTCTTAGCCAATCAGGACAGAACACAATGTTACACTATAAAAAAAAATGTTACACTAAAAAAAAATGTAAAAAAAATCCACGAACCGCGATAGAGCGAGGGATTACTGTATTTTGTTATTCAGCATCAATACATTTGTCTGCTTTTTACTAAGGAATAATTAATTGAGGAATATACAATATAATAATACTATGATATATTTATGACTCAGTGTTATGTTACTATAGCTTATATTCTTAAAGACCCTATTGAAACACAAAAATTCAGGTGAAAAACGCCGCTTATCAGTTAATCGTTAATCGATCGATAAGGTCAATCAACTATCAGTTAATGAATTAACCGATAATTTGCATCCCTAGTGCAGACACTGCACCGATCCGCCTGTAAATCTCACGCTCAATCCTTCCCTCACTAATGAACAAGAACCTGAGATACTTGAGGGCCGAGAACCTTGGCCTCAGATTTAGAGGAGCTGATTTTCATCCCAGCTGCTTGAGACCATCAGGACAACATAATCTGCAAACAGCAGAGATGAGATCTTGTTCAGTGCCAATGGAAACAGTTGTTTTAGAATATTGCATTTATTGCAAATAGCTAAAAATATAAAAATGTATGTAATCAGTCTTGAAGCCACTGAAGGCAGCACAAATTTAGATGTTTTTGACCAGAAAACTACAATTTTACCTAGTTTGGATTAATGCTGCCAGAAAGGACAGAACAGTAGAACAGTGGATAATACTATTAAAACACCATGTAGACAGATTACTATTGAAAAACTGTGGATTTACTCTTTAGTTGTACTTGAACATTGCAGTACAGTATATACAGGATTCGCTGTCCGCACTGGTTGGTAAGTAACCTGGGAAATCCCAGGCTGCTTTCGTTCATTCCGATCTGACAGACAGCCTGGCAACTATGGCAAGAGAGCTCTCCTGATTTTGGGAGCCAATCAGAGAGCGGGGAGGGGTGGCAAAACGGTGACGCGTACTACGCGACAAACGGAAACTTGTAGTTTGAACTGACAACTGACATGATTGGCTATGGGCTACGTATACGCCAAATGATAGACATTCGTAACGGCCAATAAACGGCCGTTGGCAATCGTAAAGCACACCTCCGCTACAAGATATTCAGTAGGTGCTCCCAGACCATATATCACTTGTGATATGGTCTGGTGTAAACCAGGCAAGTTGGTAAGAGATTCCAGTTAAGATTATTTAAGTCTATAATTGACTATAAAACGTGAAGTAGCTATAAAAAATAGTAATCTGTTGTTTATCGTCTGTCTCCCGTTGTTTCTCTCTCTTGCTCCCTTTCCTCTCTCTTTTTCTCTCCCTCCCTCTCTTCCTCTTTGTGCATATTAACACACTCATGATGTGTTTGTTTTGTTTCAGCTCCAGTTTGATGGTGGGCTTCTTCATCACTTGTCTCATTATTCTGACAGCTGTCATGTTCGTGTCCACCATCTACTGCTGCTACGGGGTGAGCTATTATTAAAAAGTGTAACAATACATCACTACACAACACAACACAACACATGCATAATACAGGGAGCAGCTTAATGGTCCTATATCACTCAAAATGAACTCTTGTGAGATTTAAGCCATGTTATAATGTTGTTACCTCCTCAAAAACATCTCCAGAGTTGTGTTTAGTTTCATTTGAACATGTTTGAATAACCCTTAATTATTAGTCTGTCTACATCTCCAAAACTAAAAGCTAAAAATCCTCTGTTCCACATTATGATGTCATGATGCAGTCATTTTTATCTACCCATTACCTTTTGTTCAGTGAAAATTGGCACAGATTGAGTTTAAAAACATAGTGGAGTGTTTTCTGTTTGAGAGAAGAAATGTGCAGGATTTGTGTATTAAAAGTGTGAATGAAACAAAACATAACCATATCAAAAAACATTATAACATTGGTCAGAAAATAGTGTAATAAGCATCCTTTAAAGCCTGGAGATTGGCAGTGAAGGGCATTGAAGGAAAATAATGCATAGATTTCTGATATTTATATATATACAGTGGAACCTCACCTTACGAAAGACCCAACAAACGAATAATCCAAGTTACGAAACGCCTTCATGTTAAATTTTGGTCTCTAAATACGAAATAAAATTCAAGTTACGAAACGCGAAATCTCAAAAATTCAAATAATGCGCATTCAGATGCGCGCCCCGCTGTTATCCCCGCTCAAAGAGCACCTTTCTCAGCCTCTTAGCTCACAGTGTCAGACCCCCGGCTCTGGAAGTCGGATAGAACCAGAGCCAGCCCCGGGGAAAACCCCGCGGTCGTGCCCGTTCAAAGAGCACCTTTCTCGGCCGCTTAGCTCTAGCGCCGAACACGCAAGGAGTGCGGAGACAGGAGCACCGCGAGCACGAGATAGAACCGCGGCGAATACGCACAAACGAACGCAAAAGCCGCATGAAACCAGCGAAGAGCCACACGGGGTGATTTAATCCTGGGGGGACAGAGCCTTCTCCATCGCTGCCCCCACCCTCTGGAACTCACTGCCCAAACCCCTCTGTGACTGCTCTGATCTCCCCACCTTCAAAAAAAGAACTCAAAACCCACCTGTTTAAAATTGCTTTTAATGTTTGATTTTATATTGTAAATTTTGTGATATTTTAAATGTTTGACTTTATGTTGTAAATTTTGTGATATTTTATTCTTTTATGATTTGTGAAGCGTCTTTGAGTGTCTTGAAAAGCGCTATATAAATAAAATGTATTATTATTATTATTTTGGTCTAGTCCCGGTTTATTCAAGGTCTAGACCTGGTTCAGTCCTAGTTTAGTCCAGGTCCAGTCCAGGTTTAGACCTGGTTTAGTTCTGGTCTAGACCTGGTTTATTCCACGTTTAATCCTGGGTCTACAGTCTCTTGGCCAATCAGGACGCAGAACACAATGTTACACTATAAGAAAAAATGTTACACTATAAAAAGGGGCCTTGGAACGAATCAGGAGTTTTCCATTCACATGCTACTCAACTTACGAAAAATTCACTTTACGAAACCACTTCTGGAGCGAATTAATTTTGTAAGGTGAGGTTCCACTGTGTGTGTGTGTGTGTGTGTGTGTGTGTGTGTATATATATATGTGTGTGTGTGTGTATATATATATATATATATATATATATATATATATATATATATATATATATATATATATATATATATGCTTTGATTTTGAGTAATAATATTTTGAGTAATATTATGAAAGTTGTGCATATTTTACAAACTGCTATTACTGGTCTGCCACATTGCTGGGCATTTGACTGTTGTCTTGAATTAACCTAAACTAAACTAAACTTGTGTTGCTTACCACACATTTTCATTAAGTGCTGGTAGTTGAGGCTTATTATATGGAAGGCCAAGAGTGGTGTGATAGGCAGTGTAGTTGCAGAGTTGGTTCAAAATCTTGTTTTTGCATTCTTGGGCAAGACACATTTGCAGTAACACAAGATCACTGTTCCTCCAGCTTTTCCCCACCCCTCTCCAGACTGTGTCCAAGAGAATCGTCCAGTCCAGACTTAAGAGCACTTTAGTGGGAGTCTTCACCATCGTTCTGGTCTTTCTCTCGGCTTTCATCAACATCGTAAGTGCACTTGAACTAGTCAGTGTCCTGCTGTCATATTATTATTGTGTGACTGCTGCACAATCACTTGATGTGTTATGAAAGTAACTAAGGTTCTATGAATCCTGGATAGCCACCAGGAGGCGGCATTACATGTTCCCTTTGCACATGCACAGTTTGAGTAAAAATGCAACAGTCACACCTGTGACCTCGAAAGACACTCTGGACACAATATATTCCTTTGTCAGCACCGCCCTCTGGCCTCCCTCTTCATCTCTTGTTCATTTATTAAATCTCTCTCTCTATCCTCTATCCTTAGTTCTCCTGCTGTTCCCATGACCTGCACAGATGTATTATCTCTCCCTCCCTCTCTCTCTTCACTCATCTCTCTCTGTCTTTGTCTCCTCTCCTGTAATTCACCCATAGCCCCCATGACCTCTGTAGTTGTATTGTCTCCTCTCTCTCTCTCCTCCCCCCTCTCTCTATCTCTTGTTCATCTCTCTGCTCTCTCTGTCGTTCACCTGCAGCCCCCATGACTTGCGTGACTGTATTCTGTCCTCTCTCTCCTCTCCATCTCTTTTCTCTCTCTTGTTCATGTATTAAATCCCTCTCCTCTCTCTGTAGTTCACCAGCAGCCATCGTGACCTGTGCTGTTGTATCGTCTTCTCTCCCCTCCCTCTCAATCTTTCCCTTGTTAATCTCTCTCCTCTTTCTAGTTCACCGGCAGCCCCCATGACCTGCGCGGTTGTATTGCCCTTCTCTCTCTCCCCTCCCTCTCTCTTTTTTTCTTTTTCATACATTAAAATCTGTCTCTCCTCTCTCTGTAGTTCACCTGCAGCCCTCATGACCTGCGCGGCTGTATCGTCTCAGAGTTGAACATTTCATGGGACAGTGTTGGCCCGTGCCACCCTCAGCTCCTGAACCTGAGTCTGGACTCAGAGCAGCGTCCCTGTGCACAGCCGGGCGCTACTGTCTGCAGCTTCCCTGAGGTCCAGAACACATTATATTCAACTTCACACAACTTATATACAAGTTGATACAGTGCTAAAGTTCCCAGCTCCGACCATCCAGATGTTGTCTTTGGGCAAGGCCATTCATCTTGTAGATGTATAACGTGGTGTGTGAGTGAGTGCTTAGTGTTTGTATGAGAATGGCAGCTTTGATTTTCTCATTCTATACAGTTGGATAGTTAAGAAGTTAGTTCCCTACCAACAAATCAAACGCATGGCTACTACTACAACTACTACTACTACTATGTGGACTACACCATGATTTATGTCTTTTCTAAAACAGTACAAGCCCAAAAGAGGACAAATACATGAATAAAATAAAGCAAATACTAATCCTACTGGCCTTTCAGTAGTAAAAGGCCTAAAAGTAGTAGTAGTAGTAGTAGTAGTAGTAGTAGTAGTAGTAGTAGTAGTAGTAGTAGTAGTAGTAGTAGTAGTAGTAGTAGTAGTAGTAGTAGTAGTAGTAGTAGTAGTAGTAGTAGTAGTAGTAGTAGAGTAGTAGTAGTAGTAGTAGTAGTAGTAGTAGTAGTAGTAGTAGTAGTAGTAGTAGATAAAGTGATAATAATAAAATAACTAAAAACAAAAGCAATTTATAAAAAACACAGAGGAGCACACAACTCACGCGGTATTAAAAGCCAGAGAATAAAAGTGGGACTTAAGACGAGACTTAAAACTCTCCAGTGTGGGGGCTGTTTTGACGTAATAGTAATAAAAACCCCTCTTTCTCCTCTCTCTTACAGTACTTCACTCTGTGTGTCCTCCTGAGCCTGCTGGCCTCTTCAGTCTTCCTGCAGGTGTCCAGTATTGGGAAGCTGAGTCTGATGTTGGTCATTGAGCTTCTGTACGTCCTGGTGCTGGAGGTGCCCTCAGTCAGTCTGTTTGACAACCAGGACCTGCTCATCATGGCCAACGTTGTCAACACCACGTACGACTATTAAAATCATTTCAAATGAATAGAATACATGTACTTGTATCCACTAGGGTTGTCAAAAGTATCGAAAATCAGATACAAGTCTATGCTAAATCTAATTAAACTATTTGAGCTAACTTATTTGAGCAGGTATCAATACTAAAAAAAGACACATTCACAAGACAGAAATGAACCTTTCCTGAATAGATTTAGAATGATCTTGAGCTGTATGAGAACAACTATAAGAGCACATAGACTAGTATACGCCCATGGACCACTGAGGGATTACACAGATACAAGACCACATGGGAATAGAAAAGAAAGTACAGTGGTACCTCACCTTACGAATGACCCAACAAACGAAATTTTCAAGTTACGAAACGCCTTCACGGTAAATTTTGGTCTCTAGGTACGAAAGAAAATTCAAGTTACGAAACATGAAATCTCAAAAATTCAAATAATGCGCGCTCAGCCACACACATTATAGCTTTTCTCAGACTGGATTTAAACCCCTCTCACACCTGTCCCCCGTTCAAACCCCCAAACCCCCACAGATTCCCAACAAAACGTATCAATAGTGAAGTGTGGGGGGAAGCGGGAGGGGGGGAGAAGACTGCGCGCGGACTTGTGTGATAGCGCAGCATGACCCAGAGCGGAGCTGCCAGCAGGTCCAGACCAAGGTCTAAACTTGGACTGGACCAGGAATAAACCTGGACCAAACCCGGACCAAACCAGGACTAGACCAGGTGGATTAAATTATTTCCTGGTTTTGTTTCGAGTCACAGCTGAGGGGAGCAGCGAGTAGGACAGCACGCAGTCTGAGCGCATGAACGAGACCCATGCAAGAGCCGCGGTGGTCTAGACCTCCTCTAGACCTGACCAGGTCTAGAGGAGCCGCGGTGGTCTGGACTAAACCAGGACTAGACCAGGTGGACCAAAGCGCTGCTCCAAAGCGCCACGCGCGCGTCCACCCCCTGGCCTCGCCTCGAGCCACAGTTGAGGCGAGCCGCCGCTCGCACGCAAGAGCCGCGGCGGTCCAGACCAGACCTGACCGCGTAAGGTGCTCACAGAGCGGCCTGGATAGAACCGTGAGGTCGGCCTCTTCAAGACCTCCAGGGCGGTGACCGGGACAATCCCCGGACCCATGCCCGCTTAGGGAGCTCTTAAGGCGGGCTGGCAGTGTCCCCCTGGGTCCAAGTTTGAGTGTCCAAACGAGAGACAAACGCGAGAAAAGTCCAAATCCAGTCTGAGAAACCAATCAGGAGGCAGAACACAATGTTACACTATAAAAAAGTTACACTATTAAAAAAAAAAAACTTGGATCGGGGCCTTGGAACGAATCAGGCTTTTTCCATTGAAATAGCTACTCAACTTACGAATTTTTCACGTTACGAAACCACTTCTGGAATGAATTAATTTCGTAAGGTGAGGTACCACTGTACTATGATTTAATGTTGAAAATCACATTCTATTGTCTAAAGAAAGAGTGTTTTTGTTTGTTTGTTTAAAATTTTAGTATTATGTACATGAAGGCTACTACTATTTGAGAATAAACTAAATTAATTTTAATGATTCCAAACATCTTAATAAAATACTTTAAAAATGACTTGACATTATTTGGACAGATGATAATAATGTTTTTATTTTCTCCACAGAAACACCACAGGCTCAAGGTGAGAGTCCTCTTCCTCAAATTAACCTTCTTTACCAGTGGCAAAAATGAACCATACTGATGTACAGGCAACAGATGTTAAAGCTAATGACTGTTAAGAGCTGTTTCAAATCACCACTTTTCACTAAATACTAAGTTCATATGGCAAATTTGAGCTGTAAGGCTAATGTGAAACAAAACATCGCAACTAAACATTTACTCTTTAAAGATACACTATGCAACTTTTCCGGTAGAGGGTGTGCCACCTGCTTGTCTCCTTGAAGGTGTTTTCATTTGGCCTGGAATGTTTCACAGTGTAACATTAAAGCTACACTGTGTAAGATTTTTACCCATTAATTACCGAAATTGAAGATACCCATTCAAAAATACAGTGTTTTCCAAGCCTTTTCACTTCCATCATGAAATCAAAGTATTCTTTTGGACTTGGGTATAGTCGATTTCATGTAGCGGCATCCATTTTAACTACGAGAGCCGCAGAGAGCATACTGTATTTTGGGCTCCGCCTTCGCCGTTTTCTTTACAGCTGTCGGCACTGGCCCGTGGATTTCACACAACGAGATAGTACGCGTTTGGATAAACAACGACAAGCATGTTGCCGGATCACACTTACTCCGCACATACTGTACATCGCAGGAGCAAGCACCTTCATCTAAGAGGAAAAGAAGGACTCTAGAAATAACAAATGAGGCTCTAATTGAAAAAATGTACATTATAGCCGAAATGTAATACAAGAAGTCTGTGGATATGAAACTGGAGCAACATTTCGGACCTAGCAGCTAGTCAGGTCCTAAACGTCTGTGGCTCCAGTTTCATATCACAAACTTCTTGTAGTACTTTTCGGCTACAATATACACTTTCGCTATTATAGCCTTGTGTGAGCCAATGGCGGGTTAAGCGTTGCTTGTGCATACTGCCACCTACTGGTTCCTGGGAGATTCTGCTACTTATTACTGTTGTGTATGACCCTCGAAGTCTGCCGTAGCTAGAACCGGAATTGCAATACCCACAATCCACCAATGCGCCACCATCCTACACAGTGTACCTTTAAGATTTCTAATGTTATGGTGTTTTAATTAGTCCAAACATGCATTCTAACATGGGTGTGGTCACTGGTCCACAGATCTGACATATAATCAGGTCAGACTGTAGAACATTTCAAACAAACCAATAACATTTCCATGGAGACAAAAAAGTTGCAGACCACGAGAAAAGTTTCATAGTGCACGACTAAAACAACAACAGTATAATTTCTCTGTCATGTTACCAACCTTACAACCAGATCAAACCTTCTGAATTAAAAACGTATGTTAATGCTGGAGTTCATGAAGTACTAGTACTTATTTAAATCTAAAACTTATCCCTAGCTCTCAGAAACCTGACTTATTAATATTCACATGCATTCGTTTGTGGGGGTGTGCACAACTTTTTTAGATTGCTGAGTGAAACTGGTGTTGTCAGTCAGAGCTCTACTTTTGGTGCTTACTTATTCGCAAAAAAAAAAAAAAACTGTACCTCAGCTTTAATGTGGTATTTATTTATACTATAGATGCAAATTTCCATCATGCTTTTGCCCATATTATGCTATTTTACACACAAACCCTGCATATTTAGGCAGAGGAAGTGCTCCACTTTGTTTTTAAATTCTGTACTCCTTCGCTAGAATCATTTGGATAATTTCACGCCTGGAATTTCCATTCTCTACTGAACTAAAGGTGAAAGCTAACTTGAAATCTACCGCTACATGACATCACAAGGTGGAACAGAGCATTTTGAGCTTTGGAGATATAGACAGACTAATAATAAAGTGTTAGTCAAACATGTGTGAATGAAACAAAATACAACCCCAGGTATGTTTATGAGGAGGTAACAACATTATAACGTGGCTTACAGCTCACAAGAACTACTTTTCATGTACAGTAATATAGGACTTTTAAAGTATCACAATTGTTGTAGAAGTCCTTATGATTGTAATAAATGTGACAATCAAGTCGAAATGATCCTGTCATCTCTATTCAGTCCATATGTTTTTTTCCCCTTATAACCTGTATACTTGTGTGTTTGCAGCTGTGTGGTAGACTTGAAGGTCCCGCTGAAGATCATGACCCCTGTAGTGATCACTGTGTTTCTACTGGCCCTGTATCTGCACGCTCAGCAGGTCGAGTCCACAGCCAGACTAGACTTTCTATGGAAACTACAGGTTAGAGAAGAGATGGTGCATTTACAATGAATTAAATAGTAATCTGAAAGATTGTTTGTTTCAATTTGAAGAATATTATTAAAAGAGAACATACTTTTATGTTCTCTTTTAATAATATTCTTCAGATTGAAACAATCTATCCTTAATATTTGTGTGTGTGTGTGTGTGTGTGTGTGTGTGTGTGTGTGTGTGTGTGTGTGTGTGTGTGTGTGTGTGTGTGTGTGTGTGTGTGTGTGTGTGTGTGTGTGTGTGTGTGTGTGTGTGTGTGTGTGTGTGTGTGTGTGTGTGTGTGTGTGTGTGTGTGTCGATGATAGTATTTCAAAAGAACACCAACACTCCTAGGCAAAAGTTTAGACCAGGGGTCGGCAACCTTTACCACTCAAAGAGCCATTTGGAGCCGTTTCACACAGTAAAGAAAACACTGGGAGCCACAAAACCCTTTTGAAATTAAAAATGAAATAACACTGCATATAACGGGTAGTTTTTTGGCTTTGTGCCATAGAATTACATTTTGAAAATGAACAAACAAAAATAAAATACATTTTAATTAAATGCAGTGGTCCCTCGCTATATCTCGGTTTCTCCAATTTTTTTGGAGTGTATCAACGCGCATTTCTGCGTCCTGATTGGCTAAGGGACTGTAGTCCTTTGTCAGTCGTTCTCCTCCGTGTCTCCTGTACTGTACAGAATGCGTTAAGTTTGCCAAATTTGTATAAATGTTTGATCGCTTGCAGTGTGACTTCTGAAGTGCTGTTTGTTTGCAAGTTTTCTCCCAGACAAAACCCGCGATAGTGGAGCGGTGCCAGGACGAAGAGGCTCGGTCAGAGGAACTGTAAAATACACGCAATATGTTTAGGGCCTGAAAACAGGTTTGGATCTTTGGTTTCATTCTATAATATCTTTGCAGATTTCACCTATCGCGGGTTATTTTTAGAACATTACCACTGCGATAAACGAGGGACCACTGTACTGAGCCGCATCAGAGGGCTCAAAGAGCCGCATCAGAGGGCTCAAAGAGCCGCATGCGGCTCCGGAGCCGCAGGTTGCCGACCCATGGTTTAGACATATCATCTTTTTTTTTTTCTTTATTACTTACTGCATTCTGTGTACATTCAGAAGACATCAATTATATGATGAAGATACAGTGAACCCTCGCTGTATCGCGGTTCACTGTTCGCGGCCTCGCTGTTTCGCGGATTTTTTTTTCCAATTTTTTTTTTTTTTTTTTTTCCCCAATTTTTTTATAGTGTAACTTTTTTTTTACAGTGTAACATTCTGTCCTGCACCCTGATTAGCTAAGAGACTAGACCAGGACTAAACCAGGTCTAAAGCAGGTCTAAACCAGGACTAAACCAGGTCTAAACCAGGTCTAGACCAGGGATGGTAGGGACAGAGTCTCAGATGTCCTTCACGAGAGCGCCTGGGTGACAGGAGGTGTGGCCTTTGTTTACTTGCACGAGCCATGGAAGAGAGTGCGAGCCGGACCATGGAAGAGCCAAGAATCAACATGGACGGGCCGGGGGAGCCGCAGCGGGGAGAGCCGCATTCGAGGGAGCCGCAGCGGGGGGAGGACACTCGCGCGCACAGAGGAGACAGTGGCTCTTCCCCGTCACGCCGAGAGGACGAACCCGACCCCGTCCTAGAGAGCTGTGGAGTATTGGCGACGCATTGATAGCGGTCTGATTTTGGACCCGGGGTGAAATGCAACCAACTCTTGTGAGCGCAGGTTGGTCTTACCTGGTCTTGTGGTGAGGGCTGGTGCTCAGAGGCGTCTGTTAGCAGTTCGGCACTGTTAGCATTGGCTTGAGTCTTGCCCAAAATGATATCCAGGTCGCTTTCCACTCGACTTTCGCACATGGCATGGATATGTGGTACCAAAACAAACACACGTGTCCGCGCGCACGTGTCCGTGTGTCACGTGTCCCCCCCATCCCACTATTAATATATTTTAATGAAAATCTGCAAATGTTTGACTGTTTAAACAAGAGAAAAATGTGAGAAAATGTTAATACCAGTCTCAGAAAGGTGTATAATGTGTCTGGTGAAGCGTTTTCAGCCTTAAAACATGTAGAATAATTGTAAAATATAAAATTGTCCTACTTCGCGGATTTCACTGATTGTGGGCTATTTCTGGAACCTAACCCCCGCGATAAACGAGGGTTCACTGTATATGGAATTATGTAGCAAAGAAATGTTTAATCTGCAACATGTATGTAGAAAGTTTTTTGAATTCCCATTTTTATTTCAGTGTTTTACCTCTGACTTTGTTTTCAGGCAACAGAGGAGAAGGAGGAAATGGAGGAGCTTCAGGCCTATAACCGCCGTCTGCTCCACAACATTTTACCCAAAGATGTGGCGGCTCACTTCCTCCAGAGAGAGCGGAGAAATGACGAACTATATTACCAGTCCTGTGAATGCGTCGCGGTCATGTTCGCCTCCATTAGTAACTTCTCTGAGTTTTATGTGGAGCTAGAGGCCAATAATGAAGGAGTGGAGTGTCTGAGGCTGCTCAATGAGATCATCGCAGACTTTGATGAGGTAGGACATTACTCTTATAAAAAAAAAGTTTAAAAAAAAAAATACAAATTTCAGCTTGGGGGAAAGGGAACCTCTTAACTGAACATGAAGTCCGATCTCACAGGCTGTACATATTCAGTCCATGTACACCTCATTTAGTAAAACATTTTCTGCTGCACTCTCAGTAAGAATGAGTCCTTTTACCTTGTACAAATCTTTTGTACAATGTCAGTCCCATTCTCAGTTGTTGGTTGCTCAGGTTTCAGCCATTTCCTCATTACTGCCTTTTTACTTGCAGCCAACAGGATGTAGAGTAATTTCTTATTCTTATTTTTAAAGTAATCTCATGTTTTGTTACCCAGACACAAGCCATCAAATGACAGGGGCAAAACAAAAACATTTTGCAGATGTTGATGAATCTCTGATCAGTTTTCTTGCATAACCACACATTCCCCAAAAACATGGAAATGATTTCTGTTCTGAACTGGTGTAATAAAAGATCTCATCATATTTTTCTAGAAATGTGAGCCTGTCGAGACCCACTGTATTTGACACATGTGCTCCCAATTCTCCTCTGTAATTGTAAAGCTTCCCTCTTTTCCCCAGTCAGAGCAGGAGATGCAGTATTGTTGTCAGTTTAGAAAGGAGCAAAGACACAGGTTGGACTGTGCAGTGATGGGAACACTGCAATGAGTGGAGTGTGCAATATTTTATTGTTTGCCCCCTGTGACCCCAGCCCTTTGGGGCAACGGATGGAAATTAGCCTTAGGCTACAATCCAGTGTGTTTACATTCATGTTGTGTCATGTTTGTCCATTAACATGCTCTATCCCAATCAAATAAATATAATACATTTATAAATAAACAGCCATGGATTTAGCCTGGGAATTCCCAGGCCGCTTCCGTTCGTTTCGAACTGGAAGGCGGCCTGGAAACTCGTCCAAGCGAGAGTCCCAGATTTAGGGCCCCAATCAGAGAGCGGGGGAGGTGTGGCAAGACGGTGACGCGTACTACATGACAAACGGAAGCTTGTAGTTTGAACTGACAACTGACATGATTGGCTATGGACTTACGTATACGCTCAGTGATAGACATTCATAACGCCCAATAAACGGCCGTTGGCAATCGCTAACCACACCTCCGCTACGGGATTTTTCGAAGCGAGTTTCCAGACCCATATCTCACTTGTGATATGGTCAGGTGTTAACCAGACTACCATGGATTAGGATGATTGGGCAATTGCAGTATTCAATTACAAGTACAGGCATTTATAAAACTTCTCAACAAAGTATGATCACCTGACAATCTGCTCTAGAAAATCTAGAAACGTGAGTATTGTTTTGTTATACTTTAAACCCCTGCTAAATACATACTGAAAATACATATTCTAGAATGTGATTTAGTGACCCAGAAATCAGCATTTTAACAGTATAAGCTTTACTTTATTTACTTTAAACTTTTTATTATTAGTAGTAGTGGTAGGAGTAGGAGTAGTAGTAGTAATAGTAGTAGTAGTATCTGTAACCCAGCAACAGAATACAAATTTGGTAGCTGAGTGGCTAGCATTCACGCCTCACAGCAAGAAGATTCTGGGTTCGATCCCCGGGTTACTCGACTTTGCATGTCCTTCCTGTGTTTGGGTGGGTTTCCAGTTTCCCCCATCAACCCAAAAACTTACCATAGTAAGTTACCATAGGTAAAATCCTCCTGACCAAAGCCTAGATCATGGAGATGGGTCCCCGGGTGCCTACAGTTACTTTTTTATTTGGTTGGATTCAGAATAGAGTTACTTTCCTAAAATCAAAGGAATACACGGCGGTACATGGTGGTGTCCAAACTAAAGCCTGAATAATGGATCATAGACACATTTATAGACACCTGCACACAAACAAGGGTTTAAGGCATACAGATTAACTCCTGATCTGAAGGATTTGGCAGGTGTCCCTCTTTCTTAGAGCAATAGTGTATTTAGAATCAAACTGTATCTTGTGAATGGGACTAGGGCTGCAAGATAAAGAGCAATCAAACTGAAATTGCAATTTGAATGGATGCAATTACCAGATTAGAAAGGCTGCAAAATTTTAAGTACCATAATTTCCTCCATGAACAAAAATCTCCAGTTTTATCCTGCATTAAAATGACGGTAGTTTAGATCTGTCCAAACCCGTTCTGAAATGTGACTCTTGTAGCCCTATTAGTTTGCCAGTTCACATTTCAGTCTTTTGGTAAATTATTCACATTTTAAAACAGAATCCTATTACTGAAACACAAATTGAAAATCTAATCACAATTTCAGTGCTTGTCAGATTTTTTTTCTTCAAAATTCAGCCCTAAATGAGCAAAGATCCTCTCTAAATGAGGTAAATGAAACCCATGCATTCATACTCACACTGAAGCTGGGGGTGTTCTGCCTGTATGCCTATGATGGAATGTCCAGCAGTTACCATGGTGACACAATACACATTAGCAATAACTACCGAAACAGGTCCTGTTTAGGTGTTTGATTTTCAACAAAAAGGAGAGTGAAAAACTGTTTGCTAATGATAGCTAGCTTTTGTTATATGAGACACTTCAGAGCACAAATCATCTCAGCTGTGGTAGTTTCAGTTCTTTCCGGTCAGAATGTGTCAAAACTAGTAAGAGAGCTTCAGACAGAGCAGTGCCTTGAGTTAGCATCCCCAGGAAATGGCAATGACATCAGTTCCAAAGAATCAAAATCAAATCTATGATATCCTGTAAACTTCTTTTTGTCCTGCCATTTAAAGGAGAATTAAGGTTTTTTACAATCTGAGCCTTATTTCGGTAATAAAACAAGTTGTTTTACTCACCCATAGCACTTTGGTGTCATATGGAGCACTTCCAGAGATGTTTTAGATTAGCAATAGCCGTAGCACGAGTTCTCGGGGCATATATTGCGGTCTCCAAATAACACAAACTTTAGCACTTTTCAAATCATAGAAGCTCAATGTCTTAGTCTACACTTTTGTTTGAGTCAAAAGTGGCCTGTAATCGAGATTTAGCCATAATTTACAGCTTTGTGTTTCATGTTTGGGTCCCGGGAGCTGAGAGCGAAATAAGCTGTGACTCCGCACATGCGCACTGGCGTCCTCATCTACTCGAAACTATGGATAAATCTCAGATTACAGGCCACTTTTGACTCAAACGAAAGCGTAGACTAAGACATCGAGCTTCTATGATTTGAAAAGACCACAAACATGTGCCCCGAGAACTCACATTACGGAGACCGCTAATCTAAAACATCTCTGGAAGTGCTCCATATGACACCAAAGTGCTATGGGTGAGTAAAACAACTTGTTTTATTACCGAAATAAGGCTCAGATTGTAAAAAACATGAATTCTCCTTTAACTCCCCGTGTAGATCATCAGTGAGGAGCAGTTCCGTCAGCTGGAGAAGATAAAGACGATCGGCTCCACGTACATGGCTGCCTCTGGTCTGAATGACTCCACTTATGATAAAACTGGACGCTCTCACATCAGAGCTCTGGCCGACTACGCCATGAGACTCATGGACCAGATGAAATACATCAACGAGCACTCCTTCAACAACTTCAAGATGAAAATAGGTACAAGGAAAATTATAAATGATCATATCATATCAAGAACAATATTTTACTTTAATAATAATACTTTACTAAATGGATCACATATTTAAATTACTTGGCAAGAACTAATGAAGCTGTAATTTAGGTCTCTATGTGTAAATAGGACTAAAATAAACATTGATCCCTCTTATAGTTGTATCTAGTCAGTTGTTTTATTTAAATTGTAGAAATATCTTACACATTATTTTTACTGCTACAGTATGTACTAGTATGTAAACACGTAATATTTTATTAGTTTTGATATGTGATTTGTTTGTTCCCAGGTCTAAACATTGGTCCGGTGGTGGCTGGAGTGATCGGAGCCAGAAAACCTCAGTACGACATTTGGGGAAACACAGTGAATGTGGCGAGTCGAATGGACAGCACAGGGGTTCCAGAGAGGATACAGGTACATACTATTACTGCTCCTGCTTCAACAGAACAACTACTACTTGTGCCACTATTGCTACTATTACTAGGCATAACAAGGGAATTAATATATAGCACCATTCATACACAAAGTAATTCAAAGTACTCTACAGAATAAGAAATACATTAAAATCACAATACAAACAAATCAAAACATAAAGAATTATCATAAAGGTAGATTTTATTTGCACATGTACTAAAAACAACATTTCAAACAAGTAGAAACTGAAAAAAATGACTGTGCAGGAGAGAATTAGAAGGAGAGAATTAGAAGACCTTTTCCGTCTTATAAGATCACTTCCCCTATAAACATGATTTCATCCCAACATCATTAACAGGCAAGTTCAAATATTAGATATCAGAAATGAAATGTTTGTTTAAATTAAAATTAGCATATAAGATGTAAAAGTACAGAATAAAAAAACTTAAAGGAAAATTAACGTTTGTTTTTACAATCTGAGCCTTCTTTCGGCAATAAAACAAGTAGTTTTACTCACCCATAGCAGTTTGATGTCAATTGGAGCAGTATCGCAGAACTTATGTTGAGCCGTTCTGTTCTACTAATGATCCTGTATCCGTTAGCGTGAGTGCTCGGGGCATTACTTTGCGGTGTCCAAATAACACAAACTTTAGCACTTTTCAAATCACAGAAGATCGCTGTGTCAGGGTAGACTTTTAGTGGATTCCAAAACGGCCTGAAACCCGATATCCAGCTATAGTTTCATTTGATGACGTCATCAGAGAGGACAGTGCGCATGCGTGAACTCAGCTGTTTTGTAAACACCGCTAGTCCGAAAGAAGCTAACACCGCTCTGAACTTTACTTTTCTGTTGCGATATCGGATTTCAGGCCGTTTTGGAATCTACTAAAAGTCTACCCTGACACAGCGATCTTCTGGGATTTGAAAAGTGCTAAAGTTTGTGTTATTTGGACATCAGTGCCCCGAGCACTCACGCTAACGGATACGGGATCATTAGTAGAACAGAACGGCTCAACATAAGTTCTGCGATACTGCTCCAATTGACACCAAACTGCTATGGGTGAGTAAAACTACTTGTTTTATTGCCGAAAGAAGATTGTAAAAAAAAAATATTAATTTTCCTTTAACAGAAGGGTTTTGAGCCTAGATTTACTACTGTACTACTACTATTACTACTACTACTACTACTACTACCATTACTACTAGTGCTTACTTAAAAATAATGCCATAGTATGAAACATTAAAAGAATGTCACGCACATACAGACTTGGGCGCTAAAAAACACCACCTTTTGTATGTTGTTTCTGAAAATTACCACATAAACTACAAACAATAAAACAATAGACCATAAATTACTGCAGAAGTAATCAAACTAGATCAAGATAATGCATATTCTGCTGTATTCTCTTACTGAATGCTTTCTATTGGCCACACTTCACACATGGGCGCCTATGGGCTCCATCAACGTAATGAAAAATGCTAATTACATCTGCCCATATGAGATGTCCTCTATCAGATGTGAACTCATTATAGACCCAGTAAATCAACTGAACTGAAATGGAAAGCCTTAATTTGGACCTATACAGTATTTCTATAGAGCAAAGGCATTGAAGAATACAATGAAATATGCAAGTAAAGCTGCAGTGATGTTAAATGGCCAGGAGCTAGTTCTAGGAAGAATAAGGCAGGTGAATAATGGGGAAGTACAATGGGACAATCACAGGATGGAGAGCTTATATTTTCTACTGCAAATACTAATACACATGAATATTATATAGTAGATATTTTGCATTAACTAAATCTGAAAGCATACCTCACCTTACGAAATTAATTCGTTCCAGAAGTGGTTTCGTAACGTGAATTTTTCGTAAGTTGAGTCACTATGTAAATGTAAATGGGCTGATTCGTTCCAAGGCCCCGTTCGTTCCGTTCGATATCACTCAACCGCATGCCACTTTCATATTTTTTTATCATCTCCTGTTTTACCTCTATTGATAACAGAGCCCACTTCTTTTCACTCGCACTTTCTTGGGGCCCATGATGAATAACGAAGAATAAAGTTGCAATGAGCACACTCGAAAAACTCACAAAACAACAGTAAGTCTGTCCTTTACGCGTGTTAGAACTCAGTGACGAACGAGGGTCGAAGGCGCATGAAAAGCATCATGGGTATCATGGAGATGAACAAAATACAGAATGCTACAAATGTATTTACATTTCGGGGGATTCGGGCTGCTCCTCCCGTGGAGGAGCGGAAGAAGATGGATGGATGGGAATCAGGCTGCTGCAAAGAGTGCGCAACTGAGCGCGCATTAGGTATTGGCCTGTAATCCGAGATTTAGCCATAATTTACAGCTTTGCGTTTCATGTTTGGGTCCCGGGAGCTGAGAGTGAAATAAACTGTGACTCTGCACATGCGCACTGGCCTCCTCATCTACTCGAAACTATGGATAAATCTCAGATTACAGGCCACTTTTGACTCAAACGAAAGCGTAGACTAAGACATCGAGCTTCTATGATTTGAAAAGACCACAAACATGTGCCCCGAGAACTCACATTACGGAGATCGCTAAACTAAAACATCTCTGAAAGTGCTCCATATGACACCAAAGTGCTATGGGAGCGCGCATTAGGTATTTGAATTTTTGAGATTTCGCGTTTCGTCACTTGAATTTTCTTTCATATTTAGAGACGAAAATTTTAAGTGAAGGCATTTCGTAACTTGGATTATTTGTTTGTTGGGTCTTTCGTAAGGTGAGGTATGACTGTATTTTGAATCTAAATTTGGCATCCATCAAAATAGCCATGCCAAAAAATAAATACAAAATACATGCAAAAATAAAATAAATATCATCTTTTTTTTTTAATTCTATGAGATGAGACCAGTTATGAGAATGAGACAAGATAAAATAGATAAATTGTAGACCCATATATGTGTTAATATTGTATGTTTCCTTTTTAACAGTACAGTGGTACCTCACCTTACGAAAGGCCCAACAAACGAAAATCTCAAGTTACGAAACACCTTCACGGTAAATTTTGGTCTCTAGATACGAAAGAAAATTCAAGTTACAAAACGCGAAATCTCAAAAATTCAAATAATGCGCTCAGCCACACACATTATACGCTTTTCTCAGACTGAATTTAAACTTTTCTCACATTTGTCTCTCGTTTAAACACTCAAACTTTCATAGATTTTCAACAAAATTATTAATAGTGAAGCGTGGGGGGAAGGGGGAGGGGGGAGAAGACTGCGCGGACACGGGGAGAAGACGGGGCTGACAGCAGGTCTAGACCAAGGTCTAAACCTGGACTGGACCAGAACTAAACCAGGACTAAACCAGGACCGCAGCGAGGAGGGGACCGCAGCGAGGATTGGACCGCACACAGTCTGAGCGCATGTGAGCGAGAGCCATGCAAGAGCCGGTGGTCTAGAGGAGCCGCGGTGGTCTGGACTAAACCAGGACTAAACCTGGACTAAACCAGGAGGAGCCGCGCTCACATGCGCTCAGACTGCCTGCGGTCCCCTCCTCGCTGCGGTCTCCTCCTCGCTGCGGTCCCCTCCTCGCTGCGGTCTCCTTCTCGCTGCTCGCCTCAGCTGTGACTCGTGAGAAACCAGGAAATGGACCCGCACGCGGCGCTTTAATCCACCTGGTCTAGTCCAGGTTTAGTCCAGGTTTAGTCCTGGTTTAGTCCTGGTCCAGTCCAGGTTTAGATCTTGGTCTAGTCCTGCTGTCACCTCTGCGCCGGGTCATGCTGCGCACACGTGTCCGTGCAGTTCCCCCCCCCCTCCCGCTTCCCCCCACACTTCAATATTGATACGTTTTGTTGAAAATCTATGAAAGTTTGAGTGTTTAAACGAGAGACAAACGTGAGAAAAGTTTAAATCCAGTCTGAGAAACCAATCAGGACGCAGAACACATTGTTACACTATAAAAAAAGTTACACTATAAAAAAAAAAAACTTGGATCGGGGCCTTGGAACGAATCAGGCTTTTTCCATTGAAATAGCTACTCAACTTACGAATTTTTCACGTTACGAAACCACTTCTGGAACAAATTAATTTCGTAAGGTGAGGTACCACTGTATTATTATCAGTGAAGTAGTTGCATTAAATTATTTGAACAACCCTTCCCTGAATATATTGACAATTTTAGGCCAAGATACAAAAATACATTATAGCAGTGATTTTCAAACTTCTTATCCATGGTTTAATTTTATTTTAGGCCATTTTAGTCTTAATAAATCTAGTCCTGAAATTGATACTTTGCAGCTAATGTCATCAGCATTCCTTGGGGATGTGATGCTAACTGTAAGCATGCTCTGTCTGAGGCTTTGTTGGACTTAAATCTGGGCTTTATTGTAATAAAATCTGATCATAAAAATTACATAGCTGGAGCTCCAACAGGTGAGCTTATTTTTACTACTTTTTGTTGAAAATCAAACTCCTAAATGCTCGTATTGATCACAGGCTTCTGAAAATGTGTTTAATTTAGTAAACTTTTTTGACTGTTTAAGAATGTGCTTGTGTCTAATGTCTTTTTCCATCTTCGTATAGGTCACTACAGATCTGTACCAGGTTTTAAGCTCCTATAACTACACATTGGAGTACAGAGGAATCGTCACAGTCAAAGGAAAAGGAGATATGATGACTTATTTTCTCACTGGGGGACCACCAAGCAGCTAACCCACACTAACAGACCTATGCTAACTCCATTTTTTATGGATTTAACAGTGAACAAGATGGACCAATGTAACACACAGCAACTTCTGGACTATTTTTGCTGCGAATGTTACCAAAATGGTTACTTTTTGGATGTAATTTTTCATTTTAAAACTTTCAGTGAAGGACTATAATATGTGGAAGTGGACATTTTTGAGACCAAAGATATAAATCTTTTATTGGAGAAATCATATACTTTGTTATGGGCCCAGAAAGGACAATATGAAGTTATTTCAATGTGTTTTAGAGCTCTTATTTTGAAAGGCTGCACATGTTTACTTCCTGTTCGTCAGCAGCGCTATAAAAGGATGTCAGAAGAGCTTTTTTACACTTGTTTTTTTGTATTTTAATGGCACTAAAATGTCTGAAGCTGAAGATATTTTAAAATTAGTCTATATTTTGTACATTATTATATTTGAGAGATCTATCTTTAAACACCAGTGCGTATTCAGATTGTACAGTCTACGGTCCTCTCCTTTGGGATGTTTTCCAAGTTTTCCTGGTGGTAATTACAGATAATATTTGACACTTTTTGAATCACTTTTAGTCTGATAATGTGGGGTTAATGTTGTCTTCATGTGGTCCAAAGGTGAATCATTTAAAAAAAACACTGTTACATTTTTTTAAAGCTCTACTGTGTAATTTTTCTGGTATGAGTTATGCTGCCTGTTTGTCCTGCTTGCCTGGAATATTCCACAGTATGTCATTTGGCAAATTTATCTAGCATTTATACAAATATGTGTGTTTTTATTACTCAAAAGTACCTTGCAAACCATGCATTCTTACTGCTCACCTCTCCAAAGATCTCATTTGCAACTTTGCTTTGGCACCAGATACTTGCCTCCATGGAGATAATTATGTTTATTGGTATATTGTTGAATATTCCAGGCAAAGCCATATCTAGATTAAGACAAATAAGCAGGCCTACCCCAGAAAAATGACGTAGTGCAACTTACATATAAATACATCATCACAATTCTACAGTGTTAAACTAGAGGCGCACCGATCCAATACTGATACTGAATAAATAGCTGGATCTGATATCAGCTTCTAAATATGGGTTCACCTGATTTATATGGACCTAAAGGGATAGTGCGTTTTTTTTTTTTTATGTTAATCTGTCTGGGTTTCCTTCTAAAATTCCGTGTGTTGACACCGGCTTACCTCTGACACTCTCAGCTGATCCCGGTTCGGCTCGCTTTCTGGAGCCCACGTAAGTTGATCCGGTAACTTCCCTGGAACATGAAATAAAGCTTGTTTTTCTTCTCAAAACAAAACATTTGTTAGAAAGGTGATATATTTGCGTCCGAAACAGTTGTCCACGAAACATCCAGCAGCGTATTTTGCATTTGCGTATTGTCTCTCTCCACTCGTATCACTACGCCCATGTTAACTCTATCAGCCTGTTCACTTGTAAACTTCGGCGTAGACATCCGCTGAAGGTGAACAGGCTGATAGAGTTAACATGGGCGTAGTGATACGAGTGGACAGAGACAATACGCGAATGCAAAATACACTGCTGGATGTTTCGTGGACAACTGTTTCGGACGCAAATATATCACCTTTCTAACAAATGTTTTGTTTTGAGAAGAAAAACAACAACAAAAACAAGGAAAACATTTCATGTTCCAGGGAAGTTACCGGACCTACTTACCTGGGCTCCAGAAAGTGAGCCGAACCGGGATCAGCTGAGACTGTCAGAGGTAAGCCGGTGTCAACACACGGAACTTTTAGAAGGAAACCCATACAGATTAACATAAAAAAAACGCATCTCTTTAAGACTATTTACTGGTTGTAGTCAGTCCAGAAAATCTATAATGTTTTTATTCATCCAAACTTGTTCTGTTATTACTGGAGGGAACAGTAACACATTTAAGTCAGTTTTGCTTGCTATTTTTGCTTAAATGAAATAAATGCTATTTTCAGAATCTGCACTGGTATCGGTTGATATCGGGTATCAGCAGATAGATCCTTAAAGCTATACAGTAGTATTGAAATTGGTATCAAAACTGAAAAAGCTGGATCGTTGCATCCCTATGTTAAATATACATACTCTAACCATAACTATTTCAGAGCGATAAAAATCTAGCACTGTTGTCATAGCAATTAACCAATCAAAACAAAGTATTATATCTTTTGAATGGGCAGATGTCCTCAAAATATCACTTAAAAACAGGAACCTGAAACAGATATACTGTTGACAAGACTGATAATTCTAATAAACTAACAACACAAACAGTTGAAATAATGCCATAGAAGTGGAAAATGCTACACCCAGAGACCACATAAATGCTTCATAATGATTAGAGTCACACTGATGTTTTTTGCACTGCCGTGTCTTATATCCGTACACACATCCCCTTCCCCCCCATGTAATCAAATGGTACGACCCTTTGAATGTCTGTGATCCGCGAGGCCTTTCTCGTCTACTGGTGGTTTAAAGTCCATGCTTGTTTTTCAGTTTATTGCAGTATTAGACAGCTCAGCATGGTCCAATCTCATCACCCATTTAACAATAATAATATAATAATAATAATAATTTAGGGAAATGGTTTGTTTTCAGATGCTAATATCACAAAGGAATTATTGCTGGGCTTCAGATGACATCATATTATAGGCCAGTCATATTTAGTACAGATGGGAGGCAGCTAAAATTAATATTGTTAAACTGCAGATTTTTGTCATGTTACACTGAGAACTTGGGTCTAGACAGTAGATCAGGTTCATCATTTGTACATTTACCTTTTAGATATCAGCACAACGATGTAATGAATGGAGAAAACTGTCTCTTACCCCATCTGAAAATATGACATCACATTGTAGAATCTGAAAACTACCGACTCTTATGTTGTCGTTAAATATCAAGACAAGATGCACTGGTTTAGTCATAACTGATATTGGTAACATACCCAACTGTGACTAATAATTTAAACATTGTATACACTATGTAACGTCTGTGGTTAAGGGTCCGTCACCCGCTTGATGCCATGGAGATGTTATTGTTTTGCCTGGGATTAAATGAAACGACTTTATTGATCTCACACAGGAGAAATTCTTCTCTGCATTTAACCCTTTTTTTATTTTTTATTAGGAGCAATGGGCAGCACATGACCATCTCCATGATCTAAACTGGAGGATTTTACCTATGGTGCATGTTGATGGGGGAAACCGGAGTGCCCAAACACGGGGAGAACATGCAAACTCCACACAGAACACACACAGAAAGGCGAACCCAGAACTTTCTTGCTGTGAAGCACCGTGCCGCCACGATGCTCAGTAGTCTGGCATTAAATTGACTCTTGTGAGTTTTAAGCCATGTTAGAATGTTGTCCTAAAAACATAATTGGAGTTGTGCTTTATTTCATTCACACATGTTTGAATAATCCTGCATTATGTGGATGTCTACATCTCTAAATGCTCTGTGCCACCTTATGATGTCATGAAAAGGTAGTTTTCTATCTCTTCCTATCTCTACTGAAAAGCCTTTTACATTTTATTTAGTAGAGATCGGGATTTTCAGGGTTGAAATGATCCAAGTGATTCTAGTGAAGGTGTATGGAGGATAAAAACACAGTGGAGCACTTCTAGTACTACCATATGACATCACACAACTCCAGGTATGTTTTTGATGAGGAAACATAACAGAACAGAAAATAGCGTCAACTTTTAAACTGATTTAATTCCATGGAGACGAGCATCACACCGCCAGGCAGGCCATCTTCCAAGTCAGATCTGTGAAGACGGAACACCGTTCTTAAAGGGATAGTGCGTTTTTTGATGTGAATCTGTACGGCGTCCCCTTCAGCAGTGTCCTGCATTAAAACTGGTTTACCCCTGACAGTGTCCTCTGAGCTGAGTTCTGCCCCGGTTCTGGATCTTACGAAAGTAGGTCCAGCATGTTACCGGGGACAGTTAATAAAGCTTGTTTTTCTTCTCAAAACAATATTTGTCCAAAAAGTGATATATTTGTATCACAAACAGTGTCAGCAAAAAAGTCAGCAGTCTAAATCGCTTGGTGCTATTTTCTCTCGAGTCGTATCACTGCACGCTGCTCCCAGCTGGACAGCCGTACCTGTTTGTGTTTTAATACTCGGGAAGTAAAATGTCTGACAACGACACCGACAAGGAGGACGTTAGCTTCAGCAAAGAGCCAGAGGGTTACCTGTATGCACCTGAATATACAGATGTAGAAATTAGGCAGAGGGAGTTGGAGCGGGAAGGGAGAGAGTGGAGGGACAGAAAAGTGTTTGAGGCTGGAGCCACTGTGGAAGCTCGAGAGACCGTCTGACGGATAAGTGGTGGTGCGCTTTTACCAACTGTCATTTGATGCCAACTGAGGCAGAAAGTTATTGCTGCCGTGAGTGGGATCTGATGCCAGAGATGCAGAAGGAGACTAGTGACTGCATCAGAAATCACTCCGAATTTCCTGCCATACTGAATCCGGGGGTCTTGAGGATATTATTAGCCTGTTCACTTGTAAACATCGCCACTTGTTACACTTACCTGAGGTGCAGGGACAGCAGTGCGAAGCTTCCTCCTCTGTGCTGGGAGACGTAATCCTCCTCACTGAAGTGTGCATTGCACACACAAAGCTTTTTTATTGTAGTCAATTTGGTGTCCACATTGAACCCTATGGCAAGAAACCAAAGTTGCCTCAGACAGGAGAGTTTGTGACAGGAAAATGGTGTAAGTAAAACGGTTCATCTTTGCTGCTACAACTTGGGTAATCACAGGTCCGCCCCATTTTATGTGTTTTCTTCTACTTCTTCTGACGTTTCTAAATTGGCTCGCTGCGCTCTAAGGACGTACACACTGCCAAACAACTGAAAAAGTGTTGTGTTCACGCGCGGTTGTCCAGCTGGGAGCAGCGCGCAGTGATACGACTTGAGAGAAAATAGCACCAAGCGATTTAGACTGCTGACTTTTTCGTGGACAATTGTTTGTGACGCAAATATATCACTTTTTGGACAATATTATTAGCTGTCCTTGGTAACTTGCCGGACCTTCTTTCATCAGCACCAGAACCGGGGCAGTACTCGGCTCAGAGGACACTGACAGGGGTAAGTCAGTGTTAATGCACGACACTGCTGAAGGGGGCACCGTACAGATTCACATAAAAAAACAACAACGCACTATCCCTTTAATCCAAATGAGTAGACATATAAGGTGTTTTTGAACAATAAAAACCACTCAGACACCTTGCCGCCACAATGTTTTTGAACAATAAACACTAACTTAAAATATACAGGAAGCAAGAATAAATGCAAGAGGTTTTAATGCCACACTGTGTAACATTCCAGGCAATGCAGTAACATCTCCATGGGGGCAAGCAAGTGGCAGACCCTTCAAAGTAAAAGTTACAGTCACAAACATAAAGTTACAAAATGTTCCTTGTTCTTGCTTAATATTTGTATATGTTAATACCTATTCTCAAAATCAGTACCTTGTAAAATTGCGCAATGGAAAAAGGTTTACACATATTCAGCTAGTCTTGACGTTTAAGGACAAACTTACTTTTCATTTTGCTTCATGGGGTAAAGCTTGGCATAGGTTGTTTGCGAATGTCTTGTTTTTTTTAATTTAACGTACTGTACAAATGCACTAAAGGTTTCTATGTATTTGTTCACCTGATGCTGACCACTGCTGTTTACGCCGCCATTTAAATCACTGTTTTTCTTTTCAGGCACAACAAGAAAAAAGTTGGTTGAATTTGTAATTTTTCAGTCAGAAACCTCCCAAAGCTTCATTTTTTAAGGTCAAATAAATAAACTGCTCAGATGTTTCACAAATAAATCCGCCTGACAGTGTTTCTCACTCAACTGTAAATATTTATATGGGTTAAAAAATGTATTTGAAACATATTTGATTGTGTAACAGGATGGTTAATGGTATTACAGATGTCCAAATTAATTGAATTTTTGTATCTTAAAATCATTTATTTTTTTAGGTCATAAATGCATCAGTTGCCATTATAGATTTTATTTATATATTGATTTTAGTTTATACCAAATTTGAAAGTAGAAAGGAGTTTCAAAATCTTTACTGAAATGAATGTTTATTATGTTTATTTATTATGTGCTATTTATTATGTTATTAGGATAAAACAAAAATACTATCCAAAACATTTCTTGAGGCAAATACATAGGGAAATGATTTTTAAAGAAAAATAGAAAAAACTCTAAATTATAAATCAATGTAATTTAAATCAGTTAAAGGAGAATTAATGTTTTTTTACAATCTGAGCCTTATTTTGGTAATAAAACAAACCCTAACCCTAACCCTAACCCTAGATTTGCAATCTCCAAAATGTGAGTTCTCTGGGCAAATGTTTGTGGTCTCCAAACTTTAACACTTTTCAAATCATAGAAGCTCGATGTCTTTCGTTTGAGTCAAAAGTGGCCTGTAATCTGAGATTTATCCATAGTTTCGAGTAGATGAGGAGGCCAGTGCACATGTGCGGAGTCACAGCTTATTTCACTCTCAGCTCCCGGGACCCAAACATGAAACGCAAAGCTGTAAATTATGGATAAATCTCGGATTACATGCCACTTTTGACTCAAACGAAAGTGTAGACTAAGACATTGAGCTTCTATGATTTGAAAAGTGCTAAAGTTTGTGTTATTTGGAGAACGCTCGGGGCATAGATTATATGCCCCAAGAACTTACATTACGGATATCGCTAATCTAAAACATCTCTGGAAGTGCTCCATATGACACCAAAGTGCTATGGGTGAGTAAAACAACTTGTTTTATTACCGAAATAAGGCTCAGATTGTAAAAAACGTTAATTCTCCTTTAATAACGCATGAACAAAAACTTAATTATGAATGAACAAATCAGAATGAGTCAGGTTTAGATCATTAAGGGGTTCGGGGGTAGAGTTAAGATGTAATATTATAAAGTGTTGCTTAAATTCAATCTGATCTTACTGAAACATCAACACTTATACCTGTGATGTCCAACAGGGGGCAGCAGGACCCCACTGCTCTGCTCCTGTGTGCTCCCATGTCTGGTGCTGATGGAGGAGACTAATGCTAATGCGCTAATTATCATCACAACACTTACCTCATCCATTACTCATCATCAGTGAATCTATATTTACACTCACAGACAGGAGGGTGTGAACCAATGTTACTGAAAAGGGTTCAAAATTTAACGCTTCATAGATTTAAATTATTTTAGTCACTTTATATGTAAACATGACTAGGCTATTGTAATTCTGAACTAGAAATGACACAGTATAGCATTAAAGGGCCCGTTTCACCCTTTTTTTTTTTTTTTTTTTAAATCTATGTTATAATGTTTCCTCTTCACAAACACACCTGGAGTTGTGTTTTGTTTCATTCACACATGTTTAACACACAAGTTCTGCATATTTAGATTGAGTTGGTCTTTCAAATGAAAAACACTTCCGCCTTGTGTTGTCATCTGGCAATACCGGAAGTGCTCCACTGTGTTTTTAAACTCCATACACCTTTACAAGAATCATTTGAACCATTTCCACCCCGGAATTGCCAGTCCCTACTGTACTGAAGGTAAGGAGCAGTTTGAGCTTTGGAGATGTAGACAGACTAATAATAAAGCATTACTCAAACATGTGTGAATGAAACAAAACACAACTCCATGTATGTTTTTGATGAGATAACATTATAACATGATTTAAAGGGACAGTGTGTAAGATTTTTACCCGTTAATTACTGAAATTGAAGATACCCATTCAAAAATACATTGTTTTCCAAGTCTTTTCACTTCCATCATGAAATCAAAGTATTCTTTTGGACTTAGATATAGTCACATAAAAGGGGGATCTTCCCCATGCAGAGGCAGCCATTTTGAATACGAGAGCCACAGAAGGACATTTGGGCTCCGCCTTCGGCAAGGCTCGTGGTTTTTTGGTAAACAACACAAGCATGCTGCCGGATCAGATGTCGTAATGGATCTAACACATGTTTTGGACTAAATTGTTTTACTGGATTTTATTCGGATCCTTACGGACAAATTGAGAGCAAGTTTATGGTGAAATACAGAGTTTGACCTGTGCAAAGCATTCTAAGGTAAGCTAACCTCGTTTTGTGCTTTTCTGTATAAAAGCCCCATGTGCTCGGGGAGTGATTGTTTTGCAGAGAAATTAATTGCATAGTCAAAAAGAGGAGACTGTAAGGTTTCATTTGATGTGTAGAGTGTCATGGTACATGATCGGGAATGTGTGTTTTCATGAGAAAAAAATAAAATAAAATAACCGGGACTGCGTTTTATTTATACAGTAGCGCCCGGGTGACCCTCGAGGTCTGCCGTAGCTAAAACAGAAAGTGCAATAGCACCATCCACCTATGCGCCACGAATCCTACACACTGGGGCTTTAAAGCTCTAAAGTAGGGGTGTCAAACATGCGGCCCGGGGGCCAGATCCGGCCCTCCACCTTTAATCTGGCTCTCGGCTGATTTTCTATTAAAATATTTTAATTATATTTTAATTTTCTATTAAAATATTGCTAATTTTCTGTGCCTCTTTTCTGCACAGTTTAGCATAGCAGCGTCTCCAGCGCCTCTGTATGTGGCCCCTCCCACCAGAGCAGCACAAGTGAAGACTCGCCTCTTTCCAAACTCTCTTAAAGGAACATTGTTTTGACTCAAGGAATATCATCTTAAACGCCACTACGAGACACGGCATTTCAAACAATACAAGAACTTGAACAGAGAATTGAGAAGACAGAAGATAAATGAATTATTGCTGGACTGAAGAAACAGCAGTCTGTAATAGATTTGCGTTTCTCTGGACAAATATTTGGACTTATTACTATTTTTTGGGTATATTTGCCATGAGTTTTCTGATCCGGCCCCTTTGGGATTAGAGTAGGTTGGATACGGCCCCTGGACCAAAATGAGTTTGACACCCCTGGTCTAAAAAATCCTTTTTGTGTTAAATATGAGCTTAAAACCATTCTCTATGGAGTAAGGCAGATGTCACAAGTTACAGGTCAGATCTGTGGAGAACAACTCTGCGTACAATAAGAATGCATGTTTTCTTTTTCTGTACCTGCAAGACGTATACGTTTAATGTCATACAATGAACAATCCAGGTAAGTCCATAACAGTCCCCATGGAGACAAGCAGGTGGTGGATCCCCCAGAAAAGTTACTTCAGAATTCTAAGTTCTGACACAAATCAGTTTAAATGACATGCCTATAACGAATGACAGTTTTTCACCTCCAGCTGTAATTAACATAGAGCTAAAGTCACTGCACTTTTAATGGTGTACTTAATGCCTCAAATATTCAATAAATGGCCGTATCTTTATGGGGTGAAACGTTATTTTCAAAGCAGTTTTAAGTTAGACAAAAACAAGTCAAACTGTTAAAGGTCCTTTATTATGCAAAACTAACTCTTGTGAGCATTAAGGCATTTTAGAATGTTGTTACTTCCTCTAAAACATACCTGGAGTTGTGTTTTGTTTCATTTACACACGTTTGAGTAATCCTTAGTGTGTCAAGATCAAAGTCAAAGTTCAAAGTCAGCTTTATTGTCAATTCTGCCATATGTGTTCAACATACAGTGAATCGAAATTTCGTTTCTCTCTGGTCAAGTAGTGCAAAAAGACAGTGTACAAAATACAATATGAAGACAAAACACAACAAAAACTATCTAAGACAGAGATCTAAAGTTAAAACTAAAGTCTAAGATCTAAAATCTGAAAGCAGTGCAACATAATAAATAAATACCTATATACAGATTTCCAAAGTGTGCAGTGTGCATCAAAAATGAAGATGCAGCAGTGAAATGGTCATGTGCAGTAGAATGTGCATTGGAGTTAAGATAAAAATAAATGTGCAACAGTAGTGATTCTAGTGCAATAACAGGAGTAAACAACAGTACTAAAAATTCCAGTAGTAAATGTGCAATAACAGTAGTAAACAACAGTGCAACAGGAGTAAATCCAGTAGTAAATGTGCAACAGTGCAACAGTGCAACAGTCGTCCTTAGCAGCAGTTTTTTAAAGTGTCTAGAGTGATATGTCTTTTTATGGAATACAGGTTATGCCAATATGGGGGGTGGGGGGTGGGAGATGGGTAAGGTGGGAGTTCGGGTGTGAGTTCAGCCTCCTGACAGCCTGGTGGATGAAGCTGTTTGAAAGCCTGGTGGAGTGGGCCCGGAGACTCCGGTACCTTCTCCCCGAGGGCAGGAGGCTGAACAGGCTATGTGAGGGGTGGCTCGGGTCACCCACAATGCTGGACGCTCTGCGGGTGAGCCGGGTGTTAAAAATGTCTAGGAGGGAGGGGAGAGAGACACCAGCGATCCTCCCAGCTGCATTCACTATGCGCTGCAGGGCTTTCCTGTTCTGTTCAGTGCAGCTCCCGTACCACACACTCTCAGTGGTGCCTCGGTAGAAGGTGGTCATAATGGGTGGGGGGGCTCCAGCTCTCCTCAGTTTGCGGAGGAAATAGAGGCGCTTCTGAGCCCTCTTTGCCAGTGATACAGTATTCACTGTCCAGGAGAGGTCCTCACTGATGTGCACCCCCAGGAATTTGGTGCTGCTCACCCTCTGTCTACCTTTCAACTTTAGTTCTGCAGAGACAATTCCAGGACTCAAACCATCCAAATAGTAAGAATTCAGTTTAAATATGCAGGATTTGTGTGTTAAACCAGTGTCTGCGCACACTGGTGTGTGAATGTGTGTTTAAGAAGAAGAAGAAGAAGAAGAAGTGACTTTATTGATCTCACATAGGAGAAATTCTTCTCTGCATTTAACCCATCCTGTTATTAGGAGCAGTGGGCATGGGTGAGTGGTTCCTTCATAAACGTGTGTAAATGAAACAAAACACAACTCCAGGTTTGTTTGTGATGAACCAACATTATATCTGAACATACCATAATATCAGTGTTGTATAATCAAACTCAAGTAAAAGTATAGGTACCCCTCCCAAAAATGACTTTGGTAAAAGTCGAAGTCACTGACTGAAATGTTACTTGAGTAAAAGTCTTGAAGTATCTGGAACTTCTTGTACTAAAGTATGACAAGTAATGTCAAAATAAATGTACTCACGTAATGTAATTAAAAGTACAAGTAAAAGTATCAAGTAAAAGGCAGTCTGAAGCTAACCCTCGCTTTGTTACTTAGACAGCACAAACACACAGCGCTTGTTTACATTTTTAAAAGTAGGCACATGTTAATGTTATTTTTTGTCCTTTTGAACTCGTGTGCTCTTTCTCATTCCTTACACTTAGCCTACAGCTGTGCCTTCCCTTGAGCCAAAAAAGCTAGGTAGCCTGTTAGCTCCAACATCGTCAAATACGCTTTGTGTAACCGAAACAATGTCACACAAAGTTAATTTCTACATGCTATGCTCAAGGTTTCACAACGGTGTCTAGTATGTCCATGCTATGGTTACTGAAATTGGAATATAGATGCTAACAATTTCATTAATCTAGAACTTACCTCGATGTGTTTCTTGAGGTTGGACGGGGAGTTTCTGTAAGATAGGATTTCCACGTTTCTTGGAAGGCACAAGAGGCACTCCATTCGATAGGACGAATCCTTCATATCAACGTAAGAGAACATTGTGTTTAAGTACGGCCAGGGATGCTCATCGACAGGTCCCCCTTCATTTGTAGCCGACGTGGATGCTGTCTCCTCTTCCATCAGGGATGTTGACTGATGAAATTAGCTGCATGAAACCTACAGGTGTAGGCTGATTGTCATGCGCAAGTAGTTCACTTTCTGAGGTTTTTGAACGTTAATGTGAGCTCCCCTACCCTGTTTAGGCTCCCCATGGTTAAAAGTTGTGAAATGTCTAAACTGAGCATTTGCGATCCTTTTCTGCGTTACAAAAAATCGGAGCTCAAACGGGCGATTTTGAACAAGGCACCTTATTGACGTCAGATCGAAAAAAGAAATGCAAATGCAGTTCCACCCCCGTCTGTCTGTACTCAGCGTCTCTGTAAATCACGCCCAGAGAGTTTGGACTGCGAATGCACTAGGCAATGCGAAATGCGTTTTTTTATTTGCCTGGAGGCACGTCCGAGTGTTTCTAGGCTCGGAAGTCCTTTATCTGAGCCTCTGGACCTTTGAACAGCAGTGGTTTAATTTTATTTTATGTGGAAATGTGTTTATTTTTCAATGGAACGCTTCAAATCTCTCCCCCCGTGCAAAAACACGGAAATGGATCAGCTGAGCGCTAGAGCCAAGAGCGGAGAGTTTGGCCACGCCCCCACCCTCTACTATAGGCCAGCTCTTTTCTCCTCATTTGCATTCAAGCAACAACACCCAGAATAAAGTGTTTGAGAGAGATATTTATGACTCTTTCTCATCTTGTTTCTCATGCACTGAGTGTTGATTTTGAAGAAGGATTCATTTACTGTATTAGGGAACCATTAAGGAGCCATATAAAAGCATCAAGAAGTACCATGTCATGGGATCTTTAACATTTTGCTGAGAGGGAGAAGACAGGATCAGATACACACACGGTCTGTATGCAAACAAATATGGCAACAGGACCATGCATTTACAACAAAGTCGATGACATGTCATTTTAATTTAAGTTTGAACAAAGCGTAAGAGAGAGAAGACGAAAAGAAAAAGAAGGGAAAGAGAGAAAGTAGGAGAGAAAAGCGAAGAGAGCGAGAGAGAGGAGAAAGCAAGAGCAAGAGATTAAATTAAAAAAGACAGAGGAGAGTAAAAGATGATAAACAGAGAAGGAGAGAGGGGAGGAGATAAGAGAGATAAAAGAGGGGCATAGAGGGAGGAGAAAGAGAGAGGTGCTGGAGAGATGGAAGGGAGAGAGAATGGAAGAGGCGAAGGTATGGGGAAAAAAGGAGGGACAGGAGAAAATAGAGAGAAGAGAGGCAGAGGGGGGAGGAGGAGGAGAGGAAAAAAGAGTAAATTGAGAGGGTAGATATGTTGTAAAGTGTGGTGAGGTCATGTAGGTGTGGACCAGTGCAGACGTGAATCATGCTGAACCAGACGGACAACACTTAGTCTAACTTGTCACAGTCTTTGCTTAAAGGGGCAGTATTTCACTATTTTCTGATCTATTTTATAATGTTTCCTCATCACAAACAAACCTGGAGTTGTGTTTTGTTTCATTCACACATGTTTAAAGGAAAATTAACGTTTTTTTACAATCTGAGCCTTCTTTCGGCAGTAAAACAAGTAGTTTTACTCACCCATAGCAGTTTGGTGTCAGTTGGAGCAGTATCGCAGAACTTATGTTGAGCCGTTCTGTTCTACTAATGATCCCGTATCCGTTAGCGTGAGTGCTCGGGGCATTACTTTGCGGTGTCCAAATAACACAAACTTTAGCACTTTTCAAATCACAGAAGATCGCTGTGTCAGGATAGACTTTTAGTAGAGTCCAAAATGGCCTGAAACCCGATATCGCAACAGGAAAAGTAAAGTTCAGAGAGGTGTTAGCTTCTTTCGGACTAGCAGTGTTTACAAAACACAGGGCTCTCAAGGCTCACGCATTGAGAGTGTGACACACGCAATTCGACATGGCATTTCTCACGCTGATTTTTTTTTTTTTTTTTTTTTGTGCCCAGAAAATCGGTCTGTGTGGCTTAGTTTATGCAGGCTCCGCGCGTTTTCAGCGCCGCCCCCTCCCCCTGCTCCCCCTGCTCCCCCGGAGCAGGGGGAACAGGGGGAGGGGGGGACGGGGCGTCTGCTCCCGACCGTGCGGTCCGAGCGGAGGCCGGAGCAGACGCGCCGTCCCCCGGGCACGTCCTGAGCCTCAGTCCCGGTGCCACGTCTCCTCTGAGACGCACCGACTCCGGTCTCGGTGTCTCCGTCTGTGCGTATCGTGTCCCCCCCGACGGCTTACGCGCGGAATACGCGCAGCCCAGAGCCGAACTGCCCGTGGTGAGACGCGGTGAGCCGCGGTGAGACGCGGGCCCGGTGCATTAACCAGACATGAATCCGTTAAAAATGTCCCGCTCCCCCCCGCCCCGGTCCCTCCTCCCCCGCCCCTCTCAGCGCGCACTGACAAAGTGCAGTGATGATAAAACAAACTGAGAACCATCAGGTAATAACTTCATTTATATAACTCTCATTAGTTGCTTTGTAGTTTAAGTTTGCTCTTTAGACAAACAGGGCTCTCAACACGCAATTCGACGTGTTCACACGCTCACACGGCATTTCTCACGCAATTCAAGCCCCCCCCCTCCCCCCCTGAAAACAGCTGAGTTCACGCATGCGCACTGTCCTCTCTGATGACGTCATCAAATGAAACTATAGCTGGATATCGGGTTTCAGGCCGTTTTGGAATCCACTAAAAGTCTACCCTGACACAGCGATCTTCTGTGATTTGAAAAGTGCTAAAGTTTGTGTTATTTGGACCCCGCAAAGTAATGCCCCGAGCACTCACGCTAACGGATACGGGATCATTAGTAGAACAGAACGGCTCAACATAAGTTCTGCGATACTGCTCCAATTGACACCAAACTGCTATGGGTGAGTAAAACTACTTGTTTTATTGCCGAAAGAAGGCTCAGATTGTAGATGGTTTAGACCTGCTTTAGATCTGATTTAGACCTCTTTTTGTCATGGTTTAGATCTGGTTTAGACCTGGTTTAGATCTGGTTTAATCCTGGTTTAGACGTGGTTTAAACCTGACTCAAATTTGGTTCAGACCTGGTTTAGACCTGGCTTAGGCCTAATTTAGACCTCTTTTAGTCATGGTTTAGACCCAGTTTTGACCTGACTTAGACCTGGTTTAGTCCTGATTTTCCCCTGGTTTAGGCCTGTTTTGTCTCAGTTTATTCCTGATTTGGTTATGATTTAGTCCTGGTTTAGTCCTGGATTAGCCCTGGTTTAATCTTAGTTTAGACCTGGTTCAGTTCTGGTTTAGTCCTGCTTTGCCCTGGTTTATTCCTGATTTGGTTCTGATTTAGTCCTAGTTTAGTCCTAGTTGAGACCTGGTTCAGTTCTGGTTTAGTCCTAGTTTATTTATCATAGTGCAGCCACAAACTAGAGTCTATTTCATAACACTTAAAAGACAGACTGATGAACTCAATGTCCACTATAAAGGACACAAATGAACGGGCGGGTCTCAGGAGGTTAACACACAAATCCTACATATTTAGGTCAAACGGAAAACACTGTTCCACATTGTGAACGTCATGTAGTAATACAGAAAAGGCTCCATTAAACTCCATAAGCCTTTGCTAGAATCATTTGGATAATTTCAGCCCTGGAATTGCCAGCAAGCATGATGTCACAGTTAAGGATCAATATGTGGAGAAAATGATTTCATTGCAATTTCAATTCATTTTGCAGCTCTAAATGTAGCCAAAATCTACCCCACCGCCCCCGTCTGTACCTTATAGACCTTATAGGAGGTAGGTCATGGTTTAGTGGTAGTGGAAGTCTGTTTAGGCCACCCAGATCTTTGGCAAGAGCTAGTCGTACTCAGAGTTTGTGGGCAAGAAGATTGTCTTCTCCTGGAGTCAGTCTGAGCTGGAGGAGAGGTTGTTATAAAATGTACTTACACTCCTAATAGAGAGATGGGGAGAGGAGGGGCAGGTATAAGGAACATTGTGATGGGTCGAACAGTTATCCACACTTCAAAATCTGCCCCTGAAGCCAGACATTTTTAACTGCAAAAAAAAAGCAGTAGACAATGCTATTAAAGGTCCCATGGCATGAAATTTTCACTTTCGTTAATGTGAGCTCCCCTACCCTGTTTAGCCCCCCCCCCCCCCATGGTTAAAAGTTGCGAAATGTCTAAACTGAGCATTTATGATCCTTTTCTGCGTTACAAAAAATCGGAGCTCAAACGGGCGATTTTGAACAAGGCACCTTATTGACGTCAGATCGAAAAAAGAAATGCAAATGCAGTTCCACCCCCGTCTGTCTGTACTCAGCGTCTCTGTAAATCACGCCCAGAGAGTTTGGACTGCGGAGGAGCTAGGCAATGCGAAATGCGTTTTTTTATTTGCCTGGAGGCACGTCCAAGTGTTTCTAGGCTCGGAAGTCCTTTATCTGAGCCTCTGGACCTTTGAACAGCAGTGGTTTAATTTTATTTTCTGTGGAAATGTGTTTATTTTTCAATGGAACGCTTCAAATCTCTCCCCCCATGCAAAAACACGGAAATGGATCAGCTGAGAGCTCAGAGCGAGAGCGGAGAGTTTGGCCACGCCCCCACCCTCTACTATAGGCCAGCTCTTCTCTCCTCATTTGCATTCAAGCAACAACGCCCATTATAGAGTGTTCAGAGAGAGAAAAAATACTCTTTCTCATCTTATCTCTGTTTCTCATGCACTGAGTGTTGATTTTGAAGACATTCCATATGTGTCATTCATAGTTTTGAAGCCTTCAGTGAGAATCTACGGAAATAAAGATGAAGCATAAAGTTTGGCCGGAGGTCCAGCTCTAGGAAGGGTTCTGGTTGTCCCAAACATCTTCCATTTAAGGATTATAGAGGTGCTCTTAGGAACCTTAAGTGCAGCAAAAAATATTTTGTAAACTTGGCCAGATCTGTGCCTTTCCACACTTCTGTCTCTGAGCTCTTCAGACTCATGATTCTCATTTGCTCTGACCTGCACTCTGAGCTGTAAGGTCTTATATAGAACAGTGTGTGGCTTTCCTAATCAAGTCCAATCAGTTTAATCAAACACAACAGGACTCCAGTGAAGGTGTAGAACATCTCGAGATGATCAGAACAAATGGACAGCACATGAGTTAAATATATGAGTGTCACAGCAAAGAGTCTGAATACTTATGACCACGTGATATTTCACTTTTTCATGTTTAATAAATCTGCAAAAATGTCAACCATTCTGTGTTTTTGTCAATATCGGGTGCTGTATGTACATTAATGAGAAAAATGGCTGCAATATAACAAAGAGTAAAAAATTTAAGGGGTCTAAATACTTTCTGTACATTACACCGGACAAACTTATATTTGTAGAAGTTTTAATAACTAAATGTGATCATGTTTAACTTTTGAGGATTTGGGAAATAGATGTATGACAAGTAACTTCCGTATAACTCCAGGCAATTTGGTAATACTACCTAATCCAACAGGCAATGATCTGACTAATTCAAAATATAAGACATCTCCATTATTATTTAAAAATATTCAAATTGAAGTTATGTTTGCCAGATTTTGATATGTATTATGGAATACTTATCGTTAAGTAGTAAGAATTGTTGGGTTAAGGATGTGGTGTTTTCAATTCACAGTAGTTATTTTTTAGTTTACCCTGTAGTAAAATGTTCAAATAACTCGTTAAATAATGTTCTATTTGATCTTTACAGTCCTTCATAAATATCAACTATGGATTCAGGAAATTGGTTTCTGGATCCAGAGGCCTTCCTGAGTGGTTGGGAGGGCAGGCAGGAGTTTGCAGACCTTGAATATGCCCTGCAGTTCAGACCTGCACCTCCTCCTGCACCTGTGGACCCTTCTACACTTCCATCACCCAACCACATCCAAGAGCCAAGCACACGGTGTTTTGAGGGCCTGGGAGGACGCTGGGATGAAACGCTGGCCGAATTGATCAGTTTCATCAAAACACATCTGGCTGATAGTGGCCTCTTGCCCATTGATGAACTCTCATCACCAGGCTCTCCGGTCATGCCTTGTGAGTTTTGGAAGAAAACATTTCCTTTGACTCTCCAGAGATTAAGGAGTTTATGGCCAGTTCAGAGACGATCGGACATGGGACAAAAAGGGCTGCTTCGGAGCGCATTGAAGCAGCACTCTTTAATGAGTCCTCCAGTCCCAAGAGGAAAAAGAAAGTGTCATGTGACCAGACAACAGCCAATCAAAACACAGCTGCACCTCCCTATGTGCCAGGGCCTACAGTAAGTTAACATTCAGTTACTAACGATATATTGTACTTATTCAATGTTGAACTATAAAAAGTAATGAAATCTCTTTTTGTCATATCTCAATTAAAATGATCTAAATGTTTTTTTTTACCTTTCAGACAAATGGTATCCCTGAGATCCACTCAAACGCGTTGAGCTCCCATGGTCAAAACTCATATTTCCATAGCAATAACTGTCCTGTATGTCTTGTGTTGGAAGCAGGAGGACAAACCCTATATAAAAAAGCCTCCCAGTGAGTTGTTCAGGACTGAGCAGAGGCCCAAGGTGGTGCAGGAGCTCAACATCACAGACTCTGCTAAAGTCAACATGGTGCTGGGACAGAGCGCGAGTGGAACATGCTAGTCTACAGGATCATTCATCACACACACACATGGACTTGGGTTCAGTCATGGACCAATGGTTATTAATACAGTTCACAAATGTAAAGTGTATGTGGTCATTTGGAGCAAACGGTAGAATCCCTGTTTAACATTTGCCTTGTTCCTCTGCAGTGGAAGATGCTGTCCAAACAGGAGCAGGCTCTGTACTACGAACAGGCTGTCAGAGAGAGAAGGGCTCATGAGGCCAAGTACCCTGGATGGTTCATCACGGACAACTATGTAAGTGCATCACAACACACATCTTATAGACAGGGGAATCAAAAAGCTGTATTATACACCGCCATCCCGATCATTTCAGTGCTTAGAATATATTCATGCCTCTATGTATTCACAGTGAGTGGAAATTGAATGTTACTAATATTATTACTAAAACCTTTATGTCATTTCATGGCAAAAAGACCAAGAAGAGGAAAAACAATGGTATTCCTGTAGGCCCCACCTCTCAGCAGCCTGTGATGTGGCCCAATACAACTCATGCAGTGAGCTTCATCAACCAGGCCCACAGCAACCAGGGCCTGTACAACCAGGCCCACAGCAACCAGGGCCTGTACAACCAGGTCCACAGCAACCAGGGCCTGTACAACCAGGTCCACAGCAACCATGCCATTTACAACCAGACCCCAGACAGCTATGTCTTGGACAACCATGTTCTGGTAAGCCAGACCCTGCATAACCAGGCCCCAAAGGGCCAGACTCTGCAGCATCTTCCCAAGGAGACCTTTATGTTTGAGGGCTATTCAGTGCAGGGCATTCCCCTTGAAGCCTTTTTGAAGCAGGCTTGTGAAAATGATGTTCATGTGCAGGTCCTTCAGTCACAGCCTGAGACTTCAGCCCTGTATAAACAAGCATTGCCCAACCAGGCCCTCAGCAACCAGGCCCAGGAAAACCAGGCCCTGGACAAACACTGAGAACCATTCTGTGATGCAGACTCTGCAGCTTCTTCCCAAAGAGACCTTAATGTTTGAGGGCATTCCAATACAGGTTATTACTCTGGAGACCTTCATGAAGCAGGCTCGGGACAATGATGTTCATGTACATGTTGTTCAGTCACAGCCTGGGACTTCAGCCTCTATAATCCTGAACATTTAGACAGCTCTTCAAGCTGTAAGCACAATAAAAAATAGCATTTCATTCCAAATGATGCTGATAGATCATTTTGTACAGTTATTCAATCACATGTAAAGGCCAAGAGGATACCAAATCCAATATTTTAGGGTGAACATATTGCAGGTAGCAACTTTACACTTTGTCCTCACAATCTTGTGCTGGTTATGTAAGTATAAAAAAGCAGGACTAACACCTGAGAATACAATACAGGGGGTCCTCGGGTTACGACGTTGATCCGTTCTTAAGACGCGTCGTAACCCGAATTTCGTCGTAAACCGGATTTTGCCTTTGATCTTCCAACCAAAGCACCAATAACCTTTCCATCTCAATAATTAGACCACTACGCTGCTTGGTTATCACTGCCGCTTTCATAGGAGCAGATCAGAGCCCACATCAGGTACTTCCGCCCACATTGGGCACGCACACGACGCTGTCTTCTTCTTCCTACAACCACAACAGAGCGTATTCTTGCGCCGTGCGCCGCGCGCTGTTCGCGTTTGTTTACATCTCTTACCACGCTAAACCGTGTAAGACGGAATGACGCGTAATATATACATATTTTTTTTAATGGGGGCGCGTTCGTAACCACGAAACGTCGTAACCCGAGACCGTCGTAACCCGAGGACCCCCTGTACTCACACTGTTAGTGTCATGTTAAAAGAAGGGGATAATGAATTCAAATGGCAGCTTTTAGCGTTAGAACATGGGTGATACAACTAAATACACTACATGTCCACCCTGTACTGAGGTGAATCTTTACCAGTCCCCAAGTGCGACTTAACTCCTCCCACAAGCACATTTCCAATAGCATTGCTAAATAGGCAGTACCCGGAGGACTTAAGAGAAGAGTGAGGGGAGAGGAGGGGCGGGGTCTGGAACAACAGGTACAGAGTTTAGTAGCAAAAAAAAAAGTTGATTTAGCCTTTAGTTCCTCTTTAAAAGAACAGACTTAATGACAAACAATTTTTATAGGGCCTATATTACACAAATTGACTCTTGAAGGTTTATAGTGTTAAATACAGTGAAGCACTTCCTGTATTACCACATGACATTACAAGTGTGATTCTATTTGTGTTTTCTGTTTGAGAGAAGAATTCAGTGTAAATATGCAGGAGTTAAACATGTGTGAATGGAAAAAAAGGGAAAATGTAGGGTTTGTTCATCACTTCCTGATATTTATTCATTCAGTTATAGGCTTGTACCACTGAATGTGCTATTTCCATGTGAGAGATGGTGTAGTAAATTGCAGTTCGCTGAGATCTCGGGGGGATTGTGGGTAGAAGTTATCAGATTGATATTCTGAGCCTCAGGTCTAAACAGCAGCAGCCTATTCTTTATATCAGGCTGTTTATGGAGTCACCTGACCTGGAGGTGCACTCTGGGCTGCTAACAGGTTTGAGCTAGCAATCATTGAGTTTCAGATGACAGCACAGTAGCCAATTCTTGGATTTCAGGCATACAGATTCCTTCCTGATTTGAACAATTTTGCAAGGCGATGATCCTCTGTTGACATAGCAATAACGTAATAAAAATGGATGAGGAAAGGTCCACACAAAATCTTCAAAAAGGAATCATTTGGTTGAAACCAATCCATAAATACTCCTGCATTGTTTAGGATGTGTTTTAAAGCCCCAGTGTGTAGGATTCGTGGCGCATAGGTGGATGGTGCTATTGCACTTTCTGTTTTAGCTACGTCAGACCTCGAGGGACCCACGCACGAGCCGCGCGCCGCTACTGTATAAATAAAACGCAGTCCCGTTTTTTTTTTTTCTCATGAAAACACACATTCCCGATCATGTACCATGACACTCTACACATCAAATGAAACCTTACAGTCTCCTCTTTTTGACTATGCAATTCATTTCCCTGCACAACAATCACTCCCTGAGCACATGGGGCTTTTATACGGAAAAGCACAAAACAAGGTTAGCTTACCTTAGAATGCTTTGCACAGGTCAAACTCTGTATTTCACCATAAACTTGCTCTCAATCTGTCCGTAAGGATCCAGCGAATAAAATCCAGTAAAACAATTTAGTCCAAAACACGTGTTAGATCCATTACGACGTCTGATCCGGCAGCATGCTTGTGTTGTTTACCCAAAACCACGAGCCTTGCCGAAGGCGAAGGCGGAGCCCAAATGTCCTTCTGCGGCTCTCGTATTCAAAATGGCTGCCTCTGCATGGGGAAGATCCCCCTTTTATGTGACTATATCTAAGTCCAAAAGAATACTTTGATTTCATGATGGAAGTGAAAAGGCTTGGAAAACAATGTATTTTGAATGGGTATCTTCAATTTCAGTAATTAACGGGTAAAAATCTTACACACTGTCCCTTTAAAGGTGCATTAGCACTGTGGAATTCTGTGGAATACTGTGGAATACTGTGGAATACTGTGGAATACTGTGGGTTTGCGCTTGGATTCCACGGGCAGAGCTGCACACAGAGCTTGGAGCGGAGGAGCACCGTGCAGCGTGTTCATGCAGACAGCAGGACCAAGCGCCAAAATGAGGCTCTATCCTCGTATCACCTGCCCCGTGCTGCCGCTGCTGCTGGGCGCTTTGTGCTCGGGTAAGCGGCTTGGCGAATCAGAAGTCGTGGAATTTTGGCGGAGCAAACAAGAAAACGTGATAGGCAGGCTGAAATGACATCAAATACAGTTGACCAATTGGGTGGGAAGGAGAATATTTTGCTCACTTCTAGATCCGGCCGCGTGTAAAGACCATTTAAAAATTATACACATTTCTGATACAAATTTACTATTGTTAAATATAGAATTCACGATATGGTTTATGTTAAAAAGTAAAGTAATTTTATTTTATTGGTTCATGATTATTATTTGTATTACATGATTGTACCACATTATATTATACTATTTTCTGGCATTGTGGAAAGATTTTGGTTGGTTGAAGCACATCCGGTCCGGTGACCAGGAGGGGGCGCTCCGGTTCAGTCTCAGGTCACTAAAACCACTGACTTGAGACCTGAATGATCCTGTTTCTTTATTCAGGTTTTACTCCCCCTTTTTCAGGGGCCGTGGTTGTAACAAATGCATGCTTTTCTGGTCAATTTCAGTAGGCTAATAATAACACCAGGTGATGGAACAAATGCAAGCTCGTTAAAGGGTGTATGGAGGAGTTTTTTTAGTTTCAAATTGCCATTAAAAGCTCAAAATAGCATTATAGAGATGCTGCAGCCTTGTAATTATGATGATCAAACAAAAAAGAATGAAAATCCATCAACTGTGGACATGGTGGGGCCAGATAAACATTAGCCAGTAGGCTACCTCGTTATCTATTGGCTGTTAGGTTGTCAGTGAAACTCCCTACGCTTCTAGTGTAACTGAGTTGCCGGTGTGCTGGGATTACGTGGTTTACGTATGCCTCTTATGCATTCCACACATGTAAGACTCTGTTTACTCAACCAATGCAGCAGTTCTTAGCAGCTTCCTCTCAGTTAGTACAAAGTCTGTTGCAATGGCAGACAAGAGTCCACCAGTTAGCTGCAAAAGAAAGTCAATTTTTGAGGTCTTTGAAAGAAGAAGAGAAGGGGATAAGGAGATAAGGAGCGAAGCCAAACTAAGGTGATTCTTGGAGATTCCTTCCAGCGATGGCATGCACTGAAGCAGAGGGTCTAAAGACTGACACATTGGTCGCTAAATTACTTCTGGACTGGTAACTTCAACAGCAATTTGCAGACATGGGGACTCGAGTCGACTCAAGTCGCTGTTTTTATGACTTGTGACTTGACTCGACAAAAAATTAAATACTTGACACTTGACTCGGACTTGGAAGTCTAGGACTCGGGACTTGACTTGAGACCTGATGACTTGAATGACTTGCGTGTTCACATAATGTTTTCGTGCTCATTCAACGGCACTGCCATGTCCTGGGACGCAGCACGTGCACCACGTGCACCACCACCAGCCGGTGAGCCAAGGGCCGGCAAGAGCCAATCATAGGCCGAACTGCGCTCCAGCTTCCAATCATGTTGCAGCATAATTACGCACCGATCGCGCTCCTGCCAATCATGACGATTAGCGCTGTTGTGTTTGCGCCTGTTCGCCGATCAGCTGTGAGCGAGCCTTGTGATATTTACGCAGCATTTCCAAGAGAAGAAGAATCCTTAACTTGCTACGTTAATGTACGTTGTATTTTTACACTGTTTTTATTTTGTTTTATTATGTACTGTATTATTTAATCAATGTATTTAATATCTTGATGTACGGCGACCTTGAGAGCCTTGAAAGGCACCTAACAAATAAAATGTATTATTATTATTATTATTATTATTATTATTATTAATGCTACGTAAGAAGAAACTCTCGTCTCGGAACACGGGATAAGTTCGGGATATGTCCTTTTCTCCGGAGCTCCGGATTATTAAAGACCGTGACACGTGCATACATGGATACGAGTGACCGCGTTTTTATGGGTGAGTCATATCAGATTATTTCTGCATCTATTTCGGCACTAAACCAGAACTAAACCAGGACTAAACCAGAACTAAGCCAGAACTAAACCAGGACTAAACCAGGACTAAACCAGGACTAAACCAGGACTAAACCAAGACTAAACCAGGTCTAAACCAGAACTAAACCAGGACTAAACCAAGACTAAACCAGGACTAAACCAGAACTAAACCAGGACTAAACCAAGACTAAACCAGGACTAAACCAGAACTAAACCAGGACTAAACCAGAACTAAACCAGGACTAAACCAAGACTAAACCAGGACTAAACCAGAACTAAACCAGGACTAAACCAAGACTAAACCAGGTCTAAACCAGGTCTAAACCAGGACTAAGCCAGGTCTAAACCAGGACTAAACCAGGACTAACCCGGCACTAAACCAGGACTAAACCAGGTCTAAACCAGGACTAAACCAAGTCTAAACCAGGACTAAGCCAAGACTAAACCAGATCTAAACCGGGTCTAAATCAGGACTAAACCGGGACTAAACCAGGACTAAACCGGGACTAAACCAGGTCTAAACCAAGACTAAGCCAGGACTAAACCAGGACTAAGCCAAGACTAAACCAGGACTAAACCGGGTCTAAACCAGGATTAAACTGGGACTAAACCAGGACTAAACCAAGACTAAACCAAGACTAAGCCAGGACTAAACCAGGACTAAACCAGGTCTAAACCAGGACTAAGCCAAGACTAAACCAGGACTAAACTGGGTCTAAACCAGGACTAAACCAGGACTAAACCGGGACTAACCCGGCACTAAACCAGGACTGAACCAGGTCTAAACCAGGACTAAACCAGGTCTAAACCAGGACTAAGCCAAGATTAAACCAGATCTAAACTGGGTCTAAACCAGGACTAAACCAGGACTAAACCAGGTCTAAACCAAGACTAAGCCAGGACTAAACCAGGTCTAAACCAGGTCTAAACCAGGACTAAGCCAAGACTAAACCAGGACTAAACCGGGTCTAAACCAGCACTAAACCAGGACTAAACCAGGTCTAAACCAGCTCTAAACCAGGACTAAGCCAAAACTAAACCAGATCTAAACCAGGTCTAAACCAGGACTAAACCGGGACTAAACCAGGACTAAACCAAAGCTAAACCAGGTCTAAACCAAGACTAAGCCAGGACTAAACCAGGTCTAAATCAGGTCTAAACCAGGACTAAACCAGGACTAAACCAGGACTAAACCAAGACTGTGTGTGATAACATATTATCCTGTGCATTATTGAATTATTGAACGATAATATGGACTTTTTGTTGTAAAAGCATTTCCATTTTAACAAAGTACCTTCTAATTCTGCCCCCCAGAAAATATGTTACATAAATGAAAAATTTCACCATCCCCCCTGGTTTCATTTTACAACTCGACTACTGGCCCCAGCCACAAACCAGCCGCACGAAATCACCAAAGAGTGCCCCATGGTGGTTTAATCCCGGTTTAGTCCAGGTCTAGACCTGGTCCAGTCCAGGTTTAGACCTGGTTTAGACCTGGCCTAGACCTGGTTTAGTTCTGGTCTAGACCTGGTCTAGTCTCTTAGCCAATCAGGAAGCAGAACACAATGTTACACTATAAAAAAAACAAGTTACACTATTAAAAAGAAAATTGAAAAAAAATAAAATAATAATAAATCCGCAAACCGCGATAGAGCGAGGGATTACTGTATTTAGTTATTCAGCATCAATACATTTGTCTGCTTTTTACTAAGGAATAATTAATTGAGGAATATACAATATAATAATACTATGATATATTTTTGACTCAGTGTTATGTTACTATAGCTTATATTCTTAAAGACCCTATTGAAACACTAAAATTCAAGTGAAAAACGCCGCTTATCAGTTAATCGTAAGTCGATCGATAAGGTCAATCAACTATAGATGAATGAATTGTGTGTGTGTGTGTGAGAGAGAGAGAGAGAGAGGAGAAATGTAACAAAGTTTAATATTAATAAGCTATTTGTTTTAGCTCTTATTTGTTTCCTCACAAAAAGGGAATGACTTATGGATATACTGTGTGAGTGTGACAGAAAGAGTGAGAGAGAAATGTGCAAAGAAAAGAGCAAAGAAATGTGACAGTTTAATTTACTGTAAGTTAGTATTTGTTTTAGCTGTTATTGTTACTTTGTAAAAGGATAGCTACTTGTGGATATTCTGTGTGTGTGGATATTCTGTGGGACAGAGTGAGTTAGGGAGTGTAACAAAGTTTAATACAAGTTTGTTTTAGCTGTTACTGGTTTCAACTCAATGCTGAAACAATGTTGAAAACATGTGAAACAGTTTGGTTTTCGATGTACAAATCACTTTTGCCAATAAATAACCAATAATTACATTATCACTGTTTTGTTTGAGTCCATGATGTATTTTACTGAACATATTTACAATACAAATATTTTATAACAGGTTGGGCACATTAGCCAGTGATGATTACTTACACTTTCTTATATATTGCCTTTCACTTTATTAAGATCAGATTCTGCAGCTAAAATTACGCCAAAGGTGACTTGACTTGGTGACTTGACTTGGACTTGACTTGACCTATTACAGGACTTGACTTGACTTGACATAGCCTGTGACTTGACTTGACCAAGAAAAAAATACTTGTGACTTACTTGTGACTTGAAGGTGAAGACTTGAGACTTACTTGAGACTTGCACATGTGTGACTTGGTCCCATGTCTGGATTTGTTCAGCAATTCTGCACGTGCACCTGGCTATAAACAAGCATGATTTCTAGAGTAAGGAGGAGGTGGGAGGAGGTGTTTCTACTTGGGGAGCTGTGGAGGAGGAGGGTGGTTTCACACATGCGCAACGTTTGAAAAAGGACAAAAAGTCGCTGTATTTCTCTTTCCTTGGAAAATCCTCTTTAAGTTGTGGCAGATCTTCTACCAGAAAAGTTACATAGTGCACCTTTATATTTGTAGTTTACATTCATAACACTTTTGAAAAGACCATTTTGTCATTTTAGTACATAAATACAAGGGTGCAAAGAGTATGTGTTATACGACCACTCAGAGCTAAGCAGAATACTTAGCACAATTAGCGGAAATCTAATGCCTGTGGAGTTGTGGTACCGAGCAGAGTGGTTTTGTTGTACTGCAGTCCTGCTCATTCGGGTTGTACTGTGATCCAAGCTCAAAGACCATGATCTCCTCTGCAGATCGGACTAAAGTGTGCTCTCCTTCACTCATGCCAAGTCTTCTGTTTACATCCCATGGATTTTGTTTATGGGGAGCTCACATCACATGTGTGTGCACTACGTAGCACCTGAGCATCCACAAAGGGGTGCATGAGGTGAGGCTGCTGTGCAACATAACAAATCTAAACACTAACAGGAGTAAATAGCCTACAAATATTGTGTAGAGGTTTATAACTTATTTGGGGCTCCCCTACTCTTCTTCGTCTTCTTCTTCCTCCTCAAGGCACAACTACAGTGCAAAAAATACTAATTAGAGATATGAAGTAGCAGGCCAAACATATACAATATCATACAACTCAAAAGCCATCTATTAGTCAGTTATCTTACTGACAGCTGACAAAAATGCATGCATTATTAATCAATTCGTTATAGCATACATTTTCGTAATAGCAGCCTAACTAATGGTAAGTCTGCTTTGCATGCAAAATTAAGGCATATTGTGGTGATTTTAGGATGCAGATCCAAGGAGAAACCACGGACGAACTGCATGATCTTATTTCCATGACCACGTTACTAGAAAAAAATAAATAAAAAAATAAATAATAATAATAATAATCAAGAATGTTGTTCAGCTTTAGTATAACATTTATTTGGACTGACATGAACTTGCACATGAAGTCTAAAACACCATTCACTCTTTCAGCAATTACAAATGAACTACAGTCAGTCATACCTCAATCACATCTGTCGAGCATTATCATTCATTAAAAAAAATAAAAACAAATGCTTAAAACAAATGCAAGAAAACAGCTGCTGGCTCCATTCTGACTGAAATAACGGCCACACTTTGAAGGCAGCATTGCATAGATTTAGTCCTGCTTTTTAAACATTTGCAACCGTGTGCAAAAACAGCGTAACATGAATTAAGCATGAAAATGAGATGAGTGAACAATCCCTCAGTCGTCCAGGTAGAATCCATGGTAAAAGGAGAAATTAATTTATCAACTGGACAAAGTTTATTTGGTCAAAAACATTTTGCAGCTCATCCGCGTTGCTTCGTCGGTTCTGGTTAGACTGGACGCTGCTTATATCTCGCTGCAGGGAGGAGCTAACTACACTGAAATTATTATGAAACCATCCCACCTCTTTGTTTTCAGTTTCTCTCTGGCGTCTAGTTTAGCATACCCATTCAAACCCTAACAACTGTTTTCACACCTCTGGACCTGACCTGGCTGCCCTATTGTTTCCTTTGTTTGTTTTGATTTAGGTTTGAGGATGGAATTATAGATGGGAGACAAATTGTGTCTGATCCTTCCATTCCTGTTTAAAGAGGGATTCTCTTTTTTGACAAAAATAACCTCTTTAACTCCCCTCTCAAACCAGTTCTTTTCCCTGAACCTCACTGTCCTCAAAAGAATGGCCCGTGGCTTTTAGATGAAGATGTACGGCAGATGACGGTCCACTCTGGCACGGCCGTCTGTGTTGGTACATCCTCTTGTGAAGTGGCTGTTTTGTTTTGTTTCTCTTCACTACACTGAATTCAGTGTAGTGAAGACTGCACTGAAGACTGCTCCTTAGCCAGGGAAAAGAATTGGTTTGAGAGGGTGAGCTGCGAAACGTTTTCGACCAAATAAACTCTGGCCAGTTGACAAATTGAATTTCTTCTTTTACCATGAAAATGAGATACAAAATATACAGAGAAATACATTGCAGTTGGCTTCATTGGTACAACATTATAGTTTCAGTCATTGCAGTACTTTAGTAAAATGCGTAAAAACAAAACATTCCAGTCAGTGAAAGTCAATACAGAATGATACACAGTTTTTGTTCGTGATCTGAAGGTATGTTAAAGAAATCATTTTGAAATAGGTTATGTTTTTTATATAATGTGGACAAAGTTTTTAATGGTTTGAATGTCTTAGTTTGGGCCTTTTTTTATTACAGTAAGACTAGACCTATTATGCAAAATGGACTCTTTAGAGCTTTTAACCATGGTGTAATTGTCTCATTTGCCCACTCAACGTTGTATTTATAGTGATTTGTGCATGTTTATTCTCCTGTATTCAAGACGTCGTTAGCTCTGATCTACCCATTTTTACAACCACTAGTATACCCCAACTGCTCCATTACTTTTCTGACTCAGCAATACACATAAGATTGGTCAGTGTTGCGTAAACATTTTGGCATAACTGAAAAAAAAAAAAATCTACTACTCGCTAGCATGATGTGCAGTGCAGCTATCCATCTTCATATTAGGGGTGGGACAAGATACAATTTGCGCAAGACGAGACAAGACTGGATCTATGAGGACGAGACGAGGTGAGATTTTGGCATTATTTAGTTCACAATTTCATTCTCACTGTTTTTTTTTCTTTACTTTATTTCATATTTTTGTTGTAGCACTGCTTTTGTGACTACAGCTTCTCCAAAAATGCATCTCACCAGTACTTAACTTTTTATCCAATCCAAACTTAAAAACATTTTCAGCACGTGTGCACAATCTCGTGGCAATTTTGTCTCGTGAGATCTTGTGGCATGAGATCATGTCCCATCCCTCTTTCATATAATAAAGATGAATATTGCGATTTAAAATGTCCAAAATATACCACATAATGATCCACGGGCATCATAGATTATAACTGTATAGTAGACTTAATGTGCAAATGTCTTCTTTAAACCGAGCCAAAATCACTTTTCACATCTAGGATCAAGATGGTGAAATATTCTCTACAAATATGTATTAATAGTGTGTGTGTAGCATATATAACCTTTGCAAAATATATTAGAAATTATAAAAAATAAGCTATAAGTTATTCATTGCCCCAATAAGGTCCATTGTGCTCACTTGACATTTTGGATTATTGCTTGTTTTAAAAAGTACTTAAAAAATATACAAACAAATAAAATAAATATAACTGGTGATATATTGTGTTTACATGTGTGTGTTGGCGATATAATTATCACTGATACAGTTGGCTTGATATGATTCTCTGCATTGCTTGAACCTGCATCTGAACAAAAATAATATGCTGTAACTTATACAAAATGTGCTTGTATGATAAAGAAAAGCAGATTTTCCTGGACACAAAAAAAAAAAAAAAATCACAAATCTCTACAATTGGGGGCGCTGTACTCTGTCCCTCTCATTTTTCTTTGCAACATTTTCAATCTTTTTCATCTCTGCATTTGTCATCCATACACCTTTACAATTCTAGGCTAGGCTGAGTAAGTACTTAAAGGTGCACTGTGTAACTTTTTGGCTGGGGGTCACTCAGCTGCTTGTTTCTATGGATAGAAACAAGCCATAGTATGACATTAACTTCTATTTATTTATTCAATTACAAGTTGTTTTATAGCTCAAAAATACCTGGAAAAACAGGCCTTCTGACTGTGAGCGGGGTCGCCTCTCCACAGATCTGACCTGTAACTTGGTCTGGTTTCGTCTCCATGAAGATAGAAAGGTTTTATACCGTACTGAAACACTACACACAAAGCAATAACATCTCCATGGAGAAAAGCATTTGATGGACCCTCTACCAGAAAAGTAACACAATGCACCTTTAAGGGGTTACAGTATCAAAAGTTACAATATGCATTATAGAAACCATAACATTTCCTGAGAAACAAGCCCAATAAGAGTGAGGTTTGTGGAAATGCAAGCCCGCTCAGAGTAAAAACGCATGTGTATTTTTTGGCTATAAAGTTACTGTATATCGACACTGTGGCTTTAAGTAGTTACTCAGCCAGAATTGTTCTTAATAAACTATTTGTTCATTATGAATTCAGTGTTTGTCCATGTTTTAGTGAGGCAATGCATTTTATGATATGAATGAGAGAGTAAATTTGCAAAAATGTGGCGTATGCAAGACTGTTGACATCAAATCCGGCTGCAACTGTCACTTTATTATAATTAAGAATTAAAATAATGTCCTTTAAAATCCATATACAGTGGTACCTCACCTTACGAGGGTCATGCTGCGCTATCACACATGTCAGAGCGCAGTCTTCTCCCCCCTCCCGCTTCCCCCCACACTTCACTATTGATACGTTTTGTTGAGAATCTGTGGGGGTTTGGGGGTTTGAACGGGGGACAGGTGTGAGAGGGGTTTAAATCCAGTCTGAGAAAAGCGTATAATGTGTGTGGCTGAGCGCGCATTATTTGAATTTTTGAGATTTCGCGTTTCGTAACTTGAATTTTCTTTCGTATCTAGAGACCAAAATTTACCGTGAAGGCGTTTCGTAACTTTAAATTTTTGTTTGTTGGGTCATTCGTAAAGTGAGGTACCACTGTATCTCTTTTTTGCAGCACGTTCCAACTATCAAAATTCACAAAATGATATGCAATTCATCTCTTTTTGTTTTAGGAAAAGTACGGTGTCCCGCTTGTCCAAAAAAGTCCATATATGAAATCCACGGTCAAACATTGTAGTCTGGTGCTTTGCCAATTGGTTTCCGTAGTCGTATTTGTAATGTCATGAACGCTCCGACCGCCACGTGGAACAAAATCTGCCAGAGGTTTCGGAGTTCGTAGAGATACATGTTTGAGAGGCAGATGAGAGCGAAGGCCAAGAACGACTTAATGCTCCTCCACACAGAGAAGTAGGCAAACAGATAGCACTGCAACAAAGCATCAAAGAAAATGATAAGGTTTGGTTCATGACAGATTTGAGCTTTACTACTTTAACCTGAGCTGGACGACAGGACTATGGTAGAATTTGATGTTTAACTGTCAGATTTTTTTGACATGTTTATGGTTTATATGTATAAATACTGGGCCTATCTACATGAAATAAACAAGCGTAAAATTCGCCCTGTGTCTAAAAAAAAGTAAAGAAATTAAAGAAAAAATAATACCTTAAAAACGTGGCATTATTAACTAAAAGAGAAGCAATATAAATTTGATGCAAATCTCTTTGGTTTGTACATGAACGGTGGGAATAAGATTACAATAAATTAAATAAAAAATATATATATAAAATTTAAATGCACCATCAAGGTGAATTTAAGTATTTTTGTCCTGCACATTGTCCAATATGGTGTATATTAATTATTTTTAAGATAAAAGAACCTTTATTTGTCCCACATTGGGGAAACTCCAAAGTTGCAATGCAAAGTACAGAACAGCAGGAGAATACAAATGTGCAATCAAAAATAAAGATAAACAACTAATCTATCTAGATCAGGGGTGGGCAATTATTTTTCCCCAGGGGCCAAATGAGAAGCAGAAAATATTATGCCGGGCCAAAAGTTTGAAGTCTACTCTGGTTATTAATTTTATTTCTATGTTGAAATCAGTAAATGTCATTGTTTACAGAAGCTGGTAATTTATGTGTTATTATTAAGTAATGAGAGAGCGAGGTTTTACAAAAACTGAATTTATTCAGTAAAATAATTCAAAACAATGGTAAACATTTGTAACTCTTTTTCAGTAACATTAACCCCACAATGGTTTCTGAGTTTAACTTTCTTAACTTTGTATGAAAACACCACAATGTCTTTGTTTGACAAATAATATAAGATATGTCATAACATTTTTTTGTCCACCTGCCAAACTGTGTAGAAAAAAAGTCAAAGTTAGCATGTTTTAGTGTTTTTTTTCTTGATCAGTTTGGGCATCTCCCCACAGTCCAGAGACTAAAATAAGTGGTGGAAAGCGTTTTCCTGCTCACCCAGCCATTGTCCGAGTCTGTCAGCACTGACCGCCGCGGTATCTGCTGCTCCTCCGCCTTAGACTGGAGTCTAACGGCGCCAGAGAAAGATTTCGGCCAAAAGGAATTAATTTGCTCGATGCGTTTCCCAATTACTTTATTTTTCAGTGCGGAAAAACAAAGCCGAATCACACAGCACGCTACCAGGGGAATCCCAGTTACGCACCAGGAAGGGAGTTCCCCTGTTGTGCAGCGTGGTGCGTGATTCGTCTCTGTTTTTCCGCACTGAAAAATAGTTCCCACCCAAAATGACCAAGGCAAGCTCTCCGTGTTGATTTGCACATTTATTTGCACTCGATATGAATGCGCACTACACAGAAAGTAATTGGGAAATGCATCAAGCAAATTAATTCCTTTTGGCCGAAATCTTTCTCTGGCGACGTTAGACTCCAGTCTAACGCGGAGGAGCTGCAGATACCGCGGCGGTCAGTGCTGACAGACTCGGACAATGGCTGGGTGACCAGGAAAACGCTTTCCACCACTTATTTTAGTCTCTGGACTGTGGGGAGATGCCCAAATTTGACCTGGGGGTGGCATATCCCTTTAACAACTGCATCAAAGTCAGGTTCATATGTGAGGTGGAGATGTGAAGTCCGACAGATGATCATCAGTACAAATGCATTATGTACAATTTTGAAAAGTAAGTTTTATTTTCTTAATTCCAAGCAACCTTTCGCGGGCCGGTCAGAGTCAGCTGGTGCCCAGATCTGATCTAGATGAATATATGCCATATTCACAAACATTTTATATATTCTAGGTAAAAAAAATGCTGTAATCTTTAAGATTCAGTCATTGTTAACTGTCAATGAATTTGTGTCTTTTTAAAGGAGAGGTCTACAGCCAGTCCTGTCAGTAAAAGCATGTGGTTTGGAGCAGAGTTTACACTCTGGATGAACATTTATTTAAAGGTGCGCTGTGTAATTTTTCTGGTGGACGGTCCACTACCTGTTGATGTTATTGTTTTGCCTGTATTGTAGACTAAGACTTAAACTTAGACAGACTTTATTGATCCACAAGGGAAATGACTTGGACAGAGTAGTTCACACATTACATTATATTACAATAACACAGAGTATAAAAAAATATGAAAATGGCATTGATCTTCTAAATAAGTAGCAATAAAAAATACTGATTGTGTCAATAAGACATAAATTCTATAAATGTAATTTATGATATAAATGTAATGTGTGATATTAAAATGATCTATCTTACATTTTTCAAATGATCCAACTTACATTTATTTAATTAAAAGGTATTTTATGGCTCAAATTGCCCTTGAAAATCAGGCACTCTCACTCTGAGCAGGGTCGGTCCTCCACAGATCTGACCTGTAACTTGATCCGGTGATGTCACCGGTTTGTCTCTGGAGAGATAGATAAGTTTGATGCCATACTGTAGAACATTTCAAAGAAAATAACATCTCCATGGAGACAACCAATAGTTGCGGACCCTCCACCAGAAAACTTTCTCAATCTGTATTGTTTATATATTTGCTTTTAATAAAGACAAAATTAAATCGACTTGAAAATTATGACTGATCAACATGAGGAAAAAATGTGATTACCCATCCCTTTTGATGGCCCATCTCAGAGCTTTGGTATAAACACTTGTGAGGATATCTGTGGCATCAGCACAGTAACAGCTAAAGTGTTTGTAAGAATGTGTTTTGTTGCTAATACGTCCCTGTCAGGCTGCAGAGCTGTTAAGTGCTCCAACACAGATGACTGACCTGATAGATGCAGGCTGCTGTGCCCAGGAAAAAGGCAATCACGTAATTAAAGTCTTCACCGTCATTCTGCAGCAAAGAAAAGAGACAATTAACACAAACAAGAAAATATCACTGTGATTGCACTCAGAGCCTTTTATGTTATTCTGTCAAAACAACAGCCACTTCAACAATCAAGTAAAAAATTCTTATCGCTTTTGTTCAACACATTTTAGTAATAATTGGATCATGCTGTTTTTGTACTGTGAGGAAATGCTTTCACCACTCCAAGAGCCAGTATCTATAGACCTTTTTCACAATGGCTGAAGTCCCACCCGGGACTTGTGTATTCTCCATTAGCTTCCTAAGTCTGCCTCATCACATCAAATGTTCAACCAACAAGGTCCACAGAGGACATAAATTCTTCCATGAAGAATTCATCCACAAGTTTCCTAAGAAAGATGAAAGCTTAAACGCGAACAACGACTAGCGTTAGCGAACCATTTCTGTAACTTCAGTAATAAGTAATTCAATCAATCAAACATTATTTATAAAGCACTTTTCATACAAAAAATGTAACACAAAGCGCCTTACAGTGATTAAAACAATCCCACATTTCCTTCCACCCACCCAACCAGACCCCCACAGCTGCCCGACACCACACAACCAAACAACCCAAACAGAAGCACACGCACATATACACTTTTTTTTTTTTTTTTTAAACAAAGGCTAAGCTAAACAGGTGAGTCTTGAGCCCACTCTTAAAAATATGAACGTTCTCTGCAGCCCTGAGCTCCTCTGGCAGGCAGTTCCATAGACGAGGGCCGTAGTACTGAAAAGACACCTCTCTGTGAGTGTGTGTCCTGACTTTGGGAATGACCAGGAGCTGTCGGAGGAGCGCAGGGCCCGTGAAGGTTCATAAGGTAAAAGCAGTTCTGAAAGATAAGAAGGCCCAAGACCATTAAGACATTTAAAAAAACAGTAAAAGAACTTTAAAATCTATCCTGAAACTCACAGGGAGCCAATGCAGTGATTTCAAAACTGGTGTAATGGTCCGGCCCCCTCTGGTCCTAGTCAGGACACGTGCTGCTGAATTCTGTAATAACTGCAAGCCTGAAATACTCTTTTTGGGAAGACCAGAGAGCAGGGCATTACAGTAGTCTATACGGCTGGTGATAAAAGCATCAGTGTCTCCGTGTTGGTCCGAGACAGAATGGGCTCTGTCTATTCATTAATAAGTGACTTGTTCACTCAGACTGATTTTAGAATTCACATTAAAATGATGTAGCTATTAGTATAGATAGATTAGTGCAGTTTGAAGGCTAGATATGTTCACAGATGACATCTCTATCATTCAAACTGCACAAATCTATCAATCTATAATAACGACATCATGAAATCGATTTTTAAATTTGACTTCTAGAATCAGAGTTAAGAGGTTACTTGCTCAGAAGTAGTTCACTGATGCTAGTCGTTGTTCGCCTTTAAGCTTTCATCTTTCTTACCTTGATAGTTGTAGATAAATTCTTCACTGAAGAATTTATGTCCTTTGTCAACCTTGTTGGTTGAAGATTTGGTGATGGGGCAGGCAGTTTTATGAAGCTGGTGGAACACACACCAGACATTTCCACAGACACTTTGCCATAAAACATGAAGTTGAATTAACCAGTAGTTCCACAGTCATTGTGAAATACAGAATAGTTAACATTACCACAAAACATTTACACAATTATATAATTGAATGTAAAACTTACAGTTAGGTCATGTACAACCCTATGACTATTAGAGCATAATTAACATAATATAATTTAATGGGCATAAGCAAAACCGTAAATGACACAACCTACAATATTTTTAAAGAATTTATTTTTTTAAGAAAGTTTAGTCTGGCCAACAAGTACCAAGTTCTTTGGATGTCTTTCCATGGGTTTCAGAGGAAGGAAAAATTGGGATCATTGCCAAAGCGATTATAAATTCAAATAATCTCTTGTGTGTGCAGACATCCTGAAAACACAGATGTCATGTTATGTGAATGAAATCCATAAAGCTTGTCTTAAAGATCCCATGACATGGTACTTCTTGATGCTTTTATATGGCTCCTTAATGGTTCCCCAATACTGTAAATGAATCCTTCTTCAAAATCAAGACTCAGTGCATGAGAAATAAATATGTCTCTTGAACACTTTATTATGGGCGTTGTTGCTTGAATGCAAATGAGGAGGACACAGACAGGCCAGTGCAGCGGGTGGAGGCGTGGCCAAACTCTCCGCTCTTTCCTCTTCAGCGGTGCGATGGCCCCACTTCCACGTTTAAGCGCGGAGGAAGATATGAGACGATTTCCATTGAAAAATAAAACACATTTCCACAGAAAATCAAATTAAACCACTGAGAGGTTTGGAGGCTCGGATAAAGGACATCCGAGCCTGGAAACACTCTCACGTGCCTCCAGGCAAATAAAAAAACGCATCTCGCATTGCGTAGCTCGTTTGCGGTCCAAACTCTCTGGATGTGATTTCCAGAGACGGTGGGTAGACATCCAAACGGGGGGTGGAACTGCATTTGCATTTTTCCCCGAGTGTGACGTCAGAAACTTCCCTTGTTCAGAATCGCCCGTTTGGGCTGTCTGTTTTTCAAACGCGGAAAAGTATCGCAAATGCTCAGTTTACACATTTCGCAACTTTTAGCCATGTTGGGGGGCCCTAAACAGGGTAGGGGAGCTCGCATTAACGTTCAAAAACCTCAGAAAGTGAAAATTTCTTGCCATGGGACCTTTAAAGCTCAGCCATTCATACCCGATCAAGTTCATTCACTTCTACTCTCAAACACCTTGCTGACATACAGTTGTGAGGAGTCAAGCTGTGCCTGGCCAATAAGAAGTAGCCTCCCCTTTAAGAGCAGTTATTTCCTTCCCTTTAAGAGCATGAGGCCCTTTAACAGCTTTGTATAATCTAAATAGAGTTGTTACCTGCAGGATGCTTTCTATGGCGTGCACCCCTCTGAGCAGGTTCAGACCTCCACACAGAGCAGTAAGGACACAGGAGATGATCCCAGCAAGAGACAGAGGCTCCAGCAACTGAGTGGGAGCTGAGAGAGAGGACAACATGCAGTCAGCAGAATCACGAGCTAAAGGAGATGCATGATACTGTATGTGAACTTAGTTAATCAAGGAGCATCTGGGAAATGTTTTTGACAACCCTAGTTCATACCTCACACAGATCACATAAATACTGGACTGAGCCTTGAACTAAACCTCAACTAAGATTAATCTCATTTGTTAAAGTCCTTTACATTTACAGCTAATCACCTTTTTAAGTTGAATGGCAAGATTTGTTTATTTCTGTTGAGAGAGAACACCTTGAACTGTTTTTCAGACCCTCCAGGAATTCGCGATGTTGCGCTTTGCAACTTCAACGCAACTTCAGCCAATCCCCGCGAATTCAGGGCGGTGTTGCAATTTTGACCAATCACCGCAACTTTTCCGCAATTTTTCCTAATTTTGACCAATCATCGGCGACGTATTGAACGCCGACCAACTTCCTACTGTGTAGGAGACATAACTGAGATGAAGTGCACGGTGCGTTCGTGTGTGTGTGTGCGGCAGAGGCGGTGGGTCACGTGAGTGTGGGTGTGTGCACGTACGGAAGTGTGTGCGTGTAAAAGCGCGCGCTCACCTGTCACACAGAGGAGAGAGTCAGGGTTGGGGTGTAGCCGTATTTTTTGTTGTACGCAAACCATTCATTCATCTTTCATGTTAATCTGTTCATCCTGCTGGTTTCATGAGTTCCATTTCATCCTGCTGCGCTGTCATAGCTGTGTGCACTCTTTTTGTAATAAATGTACAAAACACATATCTGGATCTCAGCGTATCTGTCACCATAGCCTCCTCTTTGCGCGTCACAAATCTGCGAGCCATAGGACCCAACCTCATATTCTCGGCGGCTAAAAGGTTTGAGTTTGGAAGCCGCAACATTCTGCTTTACTTCCGTGTGACAAAACGAAACTGCGGCTGTGTCCCAGTTCCCAGAGCGCACAGCTCGGAGCGCGGCCCGAAGGGGGCTCAGACTGCAGTCAAGGAGGTGCACACTTGCTCAGCCCCGACTGCAGTCCGCGGACCGCTTAACGACTGCGGTCTTCGGACCGCGTGTTAACTCCGCATGGGACAAAAAAGAAGTGAGACAGCAGTCGTTGCGCCGCTGTACTGTCGAAATGTGTGACGCACATGCCCCTCGGGCCACGCTCCGAGCCGCGCGCTCTGGGAATTGGGACACGGCTTCTAATGGCAAAGAAACATGTTTGCGGCGCCATTTCCCCACAAAAATAACAGCAAAAGACCAGGCGAAACAGTTCCCCTCCTAGTAGTAATTTATTTTCGATATTGGTAAGGTTGTTTTAGGACCATATCTGTGATCTCTGTGTCTTTGTATTATTCTTTGTCAGTAATAACTCAGTATTCAAAATATTACTCAATTTTAATTACAAAAAGCGAAAATCGCAAGTATTTATCGCAACTTTCACTTCCTCCCGCAACAAAATCGCAACAAAAACCTTAAAAGCACCGCAACTTTCATCGCAACTTTTTGGAAAAGCTCCCGCAAATTCAGGCATTTTAGCCCGCAACAATCACAAAAAATGCCCGCGAAATCCTGGGGGGTCTGGTTTTTACTTCATGTGGATAGACCCAGTAGTTACAGAGACACAAACCATAAGATAAGCCAGATCAACAAATTCCACCATATAATTCTGACCCGTCTTCCAGCTCAGTTTTAAACTACAGGGATTCTTCCATGATGTGATTTCATGTGAACACAACCTATATGGACACAGTATTTGAAGTACTAGTGGTAATAACAAGTATCTGGTGCAGTTTAACACAGGAGTTTCTATTTGGCTACTTTTTCCAAACCTACTTCTTCCTTTCAGTGTAGAACGCTCAGAACATGTTCTTTTCAATACACTCGGGCAGTTTCACTCTTTGTTGAATAACTGAGTCATTCAAATGAAAATAGCTTCAAGTGAGGATTTCAAGACTTGAAATTTGTACATTTTTTACTCGGTAGCGAATAATTCTTTTTATTTTGAAGCATTTGTAATGAGAAGCCATGAAAATTTCCCATGATAAACCATTCTAGCGTTGAAATTTATCTTGAGGGTGCATCATTTTGATCTTAACAAAACGTCTATAATCTGGCATCTCTCATATTCACTTACAAAAGCTTTTCATTTCAGAGATTGGCATCAGAGGTGGGGTAATAAAAGCAAGATAAGTAGAGAATGAGATACTATTATATTGGTATCCAGAAATTAGACTGTCGTGTACATGATGCCAATCTGATTATGTAATGCAAATGTTATTAAGGCCTCAAATATATTAGATGCAGTAAGGTTCTGAAACATACTCAAAACAGTGTCAAGTGCAGTGTTCTCAAACTATTAAAGGACCCATATTATCAGATTTTCTAATCTGAAATAATGGCAAAAAGAGAAATTCAATTTGTCAACTGGACAAAAGTTTATTTGGTTGAATACGTTTCGCAGCTCATCCAAGTTGCTTCTTCAGTTCTGGTCAGACGCTGGTGGACACTGCCTATATCTGCCTGAAGGGAGGAGCTAACTACAATGAAATTACTCTGAAACTACCACACCTATGTGTTTACAGTTTCTGTTACTACTGAACCTGCACTGTGAATGGGGTCATATTAGCATAATCGTTCAATAAAATAATGAAATAAACAGATTACAGATGGTAGCTTTAAGACTTGATTTAGCTGTAATTTAGACCTGAAACAGTCCTGTTAAAAACCTCCTTTGATATTCGGAAAGTCAAATCTTTTCTTTGGCGGTCCTTGGTGAGAAAAGCATGAATGTGGGTGAGTGTTGGTGGTAGTCAGAGAAGTGCATATGACTAATTTTTACTTTATTTGGTGCAACATGTATAATAACATGTTGTAAATAAAAATTATTTTCAGTAACCAAGAAGGCAGAATGTGTGTGGCAAAAATGTTGGCACAATTGAATGATATACTTTCAAAACACATTTTTCTAGGGCTGCAACGATTAGTCGACAACGTCGACAATAGCATTTTGTCGACATGAAATTTCATTGTCGACTAGTCGTATTATTTAAGTATCATTTTAATTTGGAATTTAATACATGTCTGTGTCAAGAATCCGCATAAATCAATACGTGTACTGAAACTGCAAATCGCCGCCGGTAGTGGTGAGAGCAGTATAGCCTCTTTCCGTCCTCATTCAGTCAATGGTGAAGACCGCCGAGCTGAATCAAAGTCAGTCTATACATCCTCAAAAAAATCTCTGAATGTGCTAACAACAATGGCGGAGCCTGCGGCTCAGAGTCAGCCCGAAGAGAATGGGAAAAGTTTGAGACGCGCCAATATTTTAAGGATAATAAAAACAATAAAGTAAGATGTAACATCTGTAAAGTGGAGTTGGCGTACCATGGCAGTACAACGGTGATGAAACGAAACTAAACAAAACGAAACTAAAGCACCCAGGACTGGCGTCCAAAGCTCCAGATGGGTAAGTTGTTGGCAGCTAGCTTGTGTTTACTTTTTGGGAATCTTTTAGCCTTGAGTGCCATCGTATTTTTTAGATCTTTTCGTGAAAGACAGGAACAATGGGAGGTTACATGTAGGTTTTGCGTGCAAGTCATGTTGGTTGACATGAAATGTGGCCGAATCTGGTGCAAACAACTCCTCCGTTTATTACCGGGCTAGTCCCTGCATGTATCTGCATGTGAGGAATATTACAATATTAGCACTAGTGCTAAACGGAATGGTGGCCATACTCAAGACAATCTTTTTCATTCCGAATGTAGTCTAGTCGTGTTTTGGCAGTATTCCCTTAACAGAACGCTGTTTCACAGAATACTTCAACTTTTTTTTAAACTGGATACGGACAATATTCCGCTTTGAAACGGAATGCTTAAAGCACGCACGCGTAACTGCGCTCACTAAATACCAACGTTAGTGTCGTCCTCTTGCACTTTATTTTTACTTATGAAATCTATTCATTTTATTTGAGCCACATTATACATGTATATGAGAAGTGAATTAATCAAACACAGAATAAGCTGTAACACAACAACGGTTTTTGCTGCATTTTTTCATTCATTTACTAAGAGACTTTGTGTTGGCCGACAGAGGTTGGAGCAAACAACGTCGAGGGGGAAATAATCGTGACTAATCGTTACTGGATCTATAGATTAGTCGACTACTAAAATAATCGTTAGTTGCAGTCCTAAATTTTTCTAATACTTTAAACATGATTTCAGCAAAATAAAGATGTTTTCTTTTTTATTTTATTTATCAGATAATAACTCTGTGTACATCAGCGGAGTTTTGGCTCAGTGTACCACATGGTTGCTAGGTAAACAGTTACAGAATTCCCTAGTGTGTCATAATTTCCAACAAGCAAGTAAAATTAGAAACCTAAAAAATAGCCAAACTGGGGAGGGGGGGTCCAAAACTGTCATACTGTCATAGGTACTTTAAGTAAATTATTAATGCAAGAACCAAAGCTTGTGTACCACCAGACAGGCCTGTCGACAGAAATATGGGGACCTGGGGCAAGAAGCATCACATGGGCCCCTAATAGGAAGAGGGTCCAATTCAATTCAACAGACCCCTCTGTCCCCGCTGTCTATTGCCCTGCCACCAGGTGTCCACATACCCCAATTTGACAAACACTGGTCTAGACTGTTGCATTGCATTGTTATTTCTTACCGATGCCGTTGTACTTGGCGTTGTTGTGTTTGTTGCTCCCGTTGAGCTGGTGCAGTTCATCCAGTGAGAGCTGATAGGGCGGCCTCAGTCTGATCTCTGTCTGCATGTCTGACAGGTTTAACTTTGTAGACAGAGAGCGGGGATTGTTGTAGCGCTGCTTTGTTTTCTGAATGAACGTGTCTGATGGAAGAGACGCAGCATTAAAAATAAACATATATAGACATAATATTAGGGAAAAAGAAAATGAAGTAAAGATAGGGGTATTTCTGAGGCACAGGGTCTAACTGTTTTATATGCATAGTAGGGCTGGGCAAAATGACAAAAGAAATGTTTAGTTTCTTTGACTGTAATATTTTTCTCATAGTTTTTCCAATGTCAGGTTTCTGCTGAATTAAAGTAAACCTAAAGTATTCAAAATAACAAAAATTATGACTAAAAGTAGATCTTTTTGTCAACAAAAAATACTGATATTTTGCTGCAAAATAAAAACTAGCAGCTTGTCCTCATGGAGATGTCTTTGTCTCCAATGTTCCACAGCATGACATTAAACATAATAATCTTGCATTACTTAAATTACATTGCAAAAAATGTCTGTGGAGAGGTAAGCCCACTGGCTTACCTCTCCACAGACCTGAGCTGTAATTTGGCCTCTTTGGCCTACTGTAACCTACTTGTTTCCTAGAGATAGATTAATGCCATATTGTTGATGGCATACCCTCCACTAAAATAATTATAAAATCAGAATGCAATATCAGTTTTATTGCCACTGTCAGTGAACAAAATTTACAAAATAGGAATTAGCTTCAGCTGTGCAACATAAAAGAAATAATACTAAACCAAATGCATGCATAAAATAAGGTGTTAGAATAAAACAAAAAGACTAAGTATAAAATTTTAAATATACAGCATGGTCATAATTTCAATAAAGGTTACGCAGTGCATCTTTAAATTATGTGCTAATTTTTTAGTACAAAAATTGTCAGTGGATCTTTTATTCTGTTCTAACATTAAACTCACCAAACTCTATGAAAGAATATGGTCTCACGACACTGCTGATTCTCTTTGGTTCGTATGTGATGATGAACTCTCTCTGAAGCTCGTCCAGGAAACAAAAAGACAGAACGTTTGGGTAACTTGCTGTGCAAATCATCAGGTACCCCACGCCCAGGGAGCTCGTGAAACTGAAATACAAGAGAAAAAGTGTAATTAATAACTGAGAAAAAAGGATTTGAGGGAGTTTGACAAATTGTGATGGCTTAAAGGGATAGGTTTTTTTTAAATGTTAATCTGTATGGGTTTCCTTCTAAAAGTTACGCGTGTTTACACCGGCTTACCTCTGACACTCTCAGCTGATCCCGCACATTAGCTGTATGAGCCTGTTCACTTGTAAACTTCCCCTTACGGCGGACCACATCTGCCGTACACTGCCGCTAAAGGTGAACAGGCTAATACAGCTGATATGCGCGCAGTGATACAAGTCGGCAGATACAATACGCGATCGCTAAGTTCGCTGCTAGATGTTTCGTTGACAACTGTTTGGGACGCAAATATATCACCTTTCGGACAAATGTTTTGTTTTGAGAAGAAAAACAAGCTTTATTTCATGTTCCAGAGAACCGGACCTACTTACGTGGGCTTGAGAAAGCGAGCCGAACCGGGATCAGCTGAGACTGTCAGAGGTAAGCCGGTGTCAACACACGTAACTTTTAGAAGGAAACCCATACAGATTAACATAAAAAACGCACTATCCCTTTAACAACTGGGTTTGAGCATCTTTCAAACAGCAGATCTTGTAAAGTCTTACTGGTCTCAAGTGGTCAGCATCCATCAGTCCTGGTTTAAGTTTGGTTCTGGTTTTGTCCCGGTTAAGTCCTGGTTTAGATCTGGAACAGGGCCATTCTTTTGGGTTGTCCCAATCTGCAGTGATCAGCATCTGTTAATGTGGTTTAGCCCTAGTTTAGTCCTGGTTTAGTCTAGTTTATTTCAGGCACAGCCCTGTTACAGCCCTGGTATAGCCCTGGCTTAGCCCTGATTTAGTCCTGGTCCAGTCAGTTTAGTGCAGCTTTTGTGGCATGTTCACAATTCGCGTGTGGACTAGGGATGCAAATTATCGATTAATTCATTAATCTATAGTTGATTGACCTTATCAATCGACTTACGATTAACTGATAAGCGGCGTTTTTCACCTGAATTTTAGTGTTTCAATAATTTAAGAATATAAGCTATAGTATACATAACACTGAGTCAAAAATATATCATAGTATTATTATATTGTATATTCCTCAATTAATTATTCCTTAGTAAAAAGTAGACAAATGTATTGATGCTGAATAACAAAATACATTCTTTATTGAAAATAAATGGAGGACTGGCTCAGTTGTTGCACTTGCAGCATGGAAATCTTGAAATTAAAAGGAACAGAAGAAATTAAATAACAGAATGTTATTTAGTCTACATATTCTGATGAAACCAGTGAATCCAGGCTATTTTTAGGACATTCTCAACATTTATTTTGAACTAAGGCATCAACAATATTTCTCTCCCTTAATCTGTGAAGGGTTACAGTACAAAATATACATTTCACAGCATAAAACATTGCAGGGCCTCAAACCAGAACAATCAAGAAATGATAAAAGCATGTAAGTTACATGCTTTTATCATTTCAAAAATATATGGTTCTAGGTCCAGCTCTACTGTGAGTTGTACGGCAACATCCAGAGAGGAAAGGGTTACATGATGTAATGCTATGGTCTTTCCCAAAGTGGGTTCACATCTCGTGTTCACATTCCAGAGTAGCGCCCTCTAGCGATTAGTTATAATTAATGCAATTTGTTCGGCAATTATTAATTGATCGACAATTAATTGTAAGTCGATTCATTGTTGACATCCCTAGTGTGGACAGTTGTAGCATAGTCATCTTATAATGAGAAAGTTTGTTTCCACTTTTGTCATTTGGCAAGACATTTTCCCAACCTTGCCCATGTCATATGAGTAGTAGGTAGTTCAAGAGTCCAGTGGCACACAAATGCAGCCATGTTAGTCATTTAGACCCAGGGCAGTTGTGGCTACAGTGAATTAATTATAATGCAATGCAAATCATGTGGTACTCCAGAAAAATGCTATATAAACCATTAGCACCCAGTCCCTTATGACTAATAGGCAGGTGGCTAGGCCTAAAAAAAAAAAATCTAAGTTTCCGGTTGCCGACCGACCCTGTTGATTTGCATGCGACCCAAATTATTTTATTGGACTTAATAAAATAAAATAAATTTGATACTCAAATTAATTTTACAAGCTTCGGTTAAAAAAGAAAAAGAAAACTAATAGCCTACTGTATTTTTCGATTTCCGCGAGGCTACAATCGACGTAATTCACCACACCTGCGCTGCAATGTGTACGGGGGTCCTCGGGTTACGACGGTAAAAAAAAAAAAAAAATTACGCGTCATTCCGTCTTACGCGGTTTAGCGTGGTAAGCGACGTAAACAAACGCGAACGGCGGAAGAATACGCTTTGTTGTGGGGCGAAGTCTTAAGAACCGGCCGGAGTTTATAAAAAAATCCTTCGAATGTCCGGGTTCTTGATTCCGTTGGAAACGCGCTCTGGGAGGTGGAGTTCGAGTCGACACAGACAAACGCGCTCTGGGAGGTGGAGGTCGAGTACGTACACACACACACACACACACACACACAGAGACACACGTACACACACACACGTACACACACACAGACACATACACACACACACACACACACACCGGAAGGAAATAAAATAAATTTTCAAAATGTCCATATTCCCACAGGAAAAAACAAACGCGCTCTGGGAGGTGGAGGTCGAGTACGTACACACACACAGACACACACACACACACACACACACACACACACACGTACACACACACACACACACGTACACACACACACACACACACACACACACACGCACACACACACACACACACACACACACACACACCGGAAGGAAATAAAATAAATTTTCAAAATGTCCATATTCCCACAGGAAAAAAAATAAATTAAAAAAATTAAATAAATTCCCTACCTACCCATGTCTAGAACTGTCAACAAATCGGAAACCAACATTTATTTTTTTTAGGCCCTATGTCATATCAGAACAAAATGCAAATTAACACCACAAATAGAAAGATAATTAAAACCTTACTGACATTTACACCTATTACTGCTTAATTAAACATCTAATTACATTCATATCTATTAGGCCTGCAGAGCTAATTCAATTGAGAAACCAAGCACAAATTACATCCCCAGATACAAAGACCTCTACGTTATCAGAAAAAGCTCAAGGCAAAGAGAAAGAAGTCAGGTTATCAGAACAGCGTGTACATGGGGAAGGGTGTAAGACATAAATGTCAACAAGGATACGTGATAATTGGGTGATTATTACGAGGTGGAAGAATAAAATGTCAGCCGACGTTAGGGAAATGTTACAGTGAATACACAGAGCCATTGACTATAGAATTAAAGAAATATAGTGCTTTCTGTGTTAGACACTGGCTGCAGTTACATGCGCATTTGAAATCTGATTAAAGGTCCTATATTACGCAAAACTGACTCTTATGAGGTTTAAGAAATGTTACAATGTCAGTACCTCCTCAAAAACATACCTGGAGTTGTGCTTTGTTTCATTCACACGTTTGAGGAATCCTCTATTAGTCTGTCTACATCTCCAAAGCTCAAACTGCTCTGTTCCACCTTGTGATGTCATGCAACGATAGTTTTCAATTTAACAGCTACATTTTACCTTTTGCTTAGAAGAGATGATAAATTCTAGGACTGAAATGATCCGAATGATTGTAGTGAAGGTGTATGGAGCATTTCCTGTATTAGTGTTTTCAGAGAGAAGAACTCAGCCTAAATATGAGGGTTTTTGTGTTAAACATGCGTGGATGAAATTAAACAAAACTCCAGGTATGTTTGTGATGAGAAAACAACTTACCTTACCTTATAACCTTGATAAAAATAGCATAGTATGGGTTATAAGATTTAGAGAGTTATAAGATCCTTAAAATGACAAACAGCAAAATCATCTAATTTCTTTCTGGTCATGGTCCCTCTAATTACCAATAATAGATTTTGTGATTTAGATGTCATTTATGTCATTTTAAAATTCCAAAAATCAGATTATAATCAGACTTTGTTGTACATGAGAACAAGGCCAAAGTCTAACAAAGTGGTCACATTCATGTTGTATTAAGATGAAATGTATTGTTATACATTATTTTAAATAAAAATCATACAGGTCCATATCCTCACAAACATAATCTCCAATACATAAACTAATTGCGATGAATAATTGTGATGCTTGTAATGCATAAGCTAAGTGAGGAATAACTTTTGACCGCTGCAAACCATTTAAAATTAACTAGCTCTGTTTGCCATGTTTTTAAGACAGTAAAAATCAGGTTTAACCCCTTTAATGTCAATACTAAAATACAGGAATTAGCACTGGATTACTACCAATTAGCAATTCATTGTGTACTTAGACCTGAGTAAGACTAAACTTTCCTAAGAGTCCCTGCCTTTAGTGTGTTTGGCCATTTGTCAAAAAGGCTCTAATTGATGAAAGGACTCTTGTATCAAACAGACTTGGTGCTGAAAAGGTGAATAGAGTGATTCTGACTGCCTTTCATGTCCATGTCCTTTATCTAAAAAGATTCATTAACACTGAACAAATCAAACATGGCAAGTTTACACCATACCTGACAACACAGGGGAGAAATCTATACCCATTTACTTCAATGGCAAGGTGTTACTTAATTGAAATTAAGGTTCAGAGGTAATTTAAAAGGATAAAACTTTTTCCAATCACAAAAATGTAATTAAAAACTATCTAGGGCCCCAACTTTAGTCATCAATAAACATACTGCTGTCTTTTTAAAGTAGCATTGAACTGTTATAATCCAATATTTTTAAAGAATAAGATAGTCATTACTTAAAATGTAAATGTATGTTTGTAGACCCTCCTGATTTCTCATCTCTTGTTGGCATTGTAATTTATGCACAATACAAAATAAACTAAATAAACTCCAAACTGCATAAAAGATTACTCATTTGAATTCAGTTTCTATTCAAACCAAACTTAACCAAAATTAATGCATAAAACATGCAATAAAATTATAAACTCAAACATTTTAATTAAATCATACATGCAGAAACTGCATCAACTGAACAATTATACCAACTGAACTATTGCTGATGATGGACTCAAGAGTACTGTACATGGTAGCATTTAATATAGTGCTTTTCTACCGCCAATGGGCAAGCAAGGAACATTACATCAAGGACTCACCCATTCATATACCAGATCAGAGGAATTGCCACTGTTTAATTTATCTGCAATTCGTGCACACATTACAGTGTCCTTGTTGAGTGCATGGTAAAGGACACATATTGTGCATGTAATTTTTATATACATGTAGTTATAAGCTATGACACCCATGTTTGTTTCATCATGTTATAATTTGCGCATTTTAAATTGCAATATTCATCTAAAACAACATAATAAAAGAAACAAGTCCACTGACTTCTGCGTTAGAAAACTGGTGCTCAAGGAGAGGTGACATCACTCTAAATGTCGGCAAAATAAAGACTCGATATCTCCTATGGATAGCTGGAGACCATGTGAGCAACTAGCAGATTTTTACATTTTTACAAAAATGAGTATGCATTGCTGCCGAATCCTATGTGTATCACAGATTAAGAAAATAAAATTGGAGAAGGAAGTAAGTGCAGATCAGTGGGTGCATGCTGGTGGAGAAAAAAATTGTGGTTTATCTGCAATATACATATATACATTTACATATATATATACATTATTATTATTATTATTATTATTATTATTATTATTATTATTATTATTATTATTATTATTATTATTATTATTATTATTATTATTATTATGTCTCATTTGACACTGTATCCAAATAATTTCCCTTGTGGATCTGTCATGAATCCCTGAGTCGTCCAGGTAGAATCCATGGCAAAAGGAGAAATTCAATTTGTCAATTTGTTTATTAGGTCGAATATGTTTCGCAGCTCATCCAAGCTGTTTCTTCAATTCTGGTCAGAGTGCTGGTGGACACTGCCTATATCTGCCTGAAAGGAGGAGCTAACTACAATGAAATTACTTGTTTACAGTTTCTGTTAGTTAGGTAGGCCTATTAGATGTGCAGTGGGAGTGGAGTGTGGGGTCATGTTAGCATAGCCATACAGGACCATAATGGGTGTTTTCACACCTCTGGACCTGACCTAGGTAGCCCTATTGTTTTCTTGTTTGTTTTGATTTAGGTTTGAGGATAGAGTTATAAATGGGAGACAAATGATGTCTGAGACCTCCATTTCTGTTCAAGGAAGGATTCTCTTTCTTGACAAAAATACCCTCCTTAACTCCCCTCTCAAACCTTTCTTTTCTCTGGCCAAGATTTGTACCTCACTGTCCTCAAAGGAGTGGCCCGTGGCTTTTAGGTGGAGATGTACGGCAGATTGAGGTTTACTCTGGTTCTCCTGTCTGTGTTGGTACATCCTCTTGTTTCTGTGTGGAGTTTGCATGTTCTCCCCGTGTCTGGGTGGGTTTCCTCCGGGCACTCCGGTTTCCCCCCACCAACCCAAAACATGCACCATAGGTAAAATCCACCAGCTGAGGTCCTGACCAAACTGAAGCAAGAAGATCATGGAGATGGTCCCCGGGCGCCATAATGTGCTGCTCACTGCTCCTAATAACAGGATGGGTTAAATGCAGAGAAGAATTTCTCCAGTGTGAGATCAATAAAGTTGCTTCTTCTTCTTGTGAAGTGGCTGTTTTGTTTCTCCAATGTAGCGTTCACTGCGGTCTTCACTACACTGAATGGAGTAGACCACATTGCTTTGTATGTGGCTCGTTTGTGTTTGTGGCTTTTGTCCTTTGGGTGGGCCAGTTTCTGTCTTTGTGTTTGTGGGTCTGAAATAGACTGGGATTTCATGTTGTCTGAAAATCCTCTGTAGTTTTTCAGAAATGCCAGCCAGGTAAGGAATAGTTTCACCCTTTCTCCTGGGTTCTGTTGGCTTGTTTCTTGTCCCTGTCCCTTGTGGATCAATAAAGTTTGTCTAAGTCTAAGTGAATAAAGATTGCTCAAATATGCACGAATCACCCCAATACAATCCCGAGAGGGAAAATGAGAAGGGGGAACAACTACAACATGGTAAAAAAGTTGAAAAGCTCTGAAAAGTTGATTTTGCATAATTGGTCTACTTAAAAAAGCATTATTATTACTACTATCATAAAATGTAATATCTTACTTGACATTGTAGGGCCCAGATTTGAGGCTGCAGTGGTCGGGAAGCTGGCTCAGTTTCTTGGACAGAGTTTTGAGGTGTCTCTTTGTCTCTTGCAGCTCCGTGTCCTGTTCATAATCTGTGGAGGCCGAGAGAGGGAGGCCATCTTTGATCCGCACCACCGACGCAAACACCACCATTGACATGTTTAACCGCGGGACAGGCAACTACATCCAGAGACTGAGACGAGACCTGGGATCTGCAACAGAATAAAGCCATTAGACCTGGCTATTAGTAGGATAACTATATATAATCAAAAGGATGCAAACACCACAATGGAAACATGGAAATATTTTAAAATAATAATAACTTTTTACATGTTAAACTCAAAAAAATTAAACATAATTCAAGGTGTGTTGTATGACAGAAATAGAATAAAAAGAAAAAAACTGAAATTTCAGTGCTAGACAGTGCTAGTGATGCTGCTTGATTCACTTATTTCAGACCAATAAAATATAAAAATAAAAAGCGTTTTGTGTTTGTTTGCAACATCATTTACATTAAAAATGGTTTAGGCCTAAAAAAAATAAATCTAAGTTTCCGGTTGCCGACCGACCCTGTTGATTTGCATGCGACCCAAATTATTTTATTGGACTTAATAAAATAAAATAAATTTGATACTGAAATTAATTTTACAAGCTTCGGTTAAAAAAGAAAGAAAGAAAACTAATAGCCTACTGTATTTTTCGATTTCCGCGAGACTACAATCGACGTCATTCACCACGCCTGCGCTGCGATGTGTAATGTAATGTGCTTCTGAGCGCGCGCTCACCTGTCACACACAGGAGAGAGTCAGGGTTGGGGTGTAGCCGTATTTTTTGTTGAACGCAAACCATTCATTCATCTTTCACGTTAATCTGTTCATCCTGCTGGTTTTCATGAGTTGTATTTCATCCTGCTGCGCTGTCATAGCTGTGTGCGCTCTTTTTGTAATAAATGCACAAAACGCATATCTGGATCTCAGCGTATCTGTCACCACAGCCTCCTCTTTGCGCGTCACAAATCTGCGAGCCATAGGACCCAACCTCATATTCTCGGCGGCTAAAAGGTTTGAGTTTGGAAGCCGCCACATACTGCTTTACTTCCGTGTGACAAAACGAAACTGCGGCCGTGTCCCAGTTCCCAGAGCGCACAGCTCGGAGCGCGGCCCGAAGGAGGCTCAGACTGCAGTCAAGGCGGTGCACACTTGCTCAGCCCCGACTGCAGTCCGCGGACCGCTTAACGCCGGTGTACTGTCGAAATGTGTGACGCACATGCCCTTCGGGCCACGCTCCGAGCCGCGCGCTCTGGGAATTGGGACACGGCTTCTAATGGCAAAGAAACATGTCTGCGGCGCCATTTGCCCACAAAAATAACAGCAAAAGACCGGGCGAAACAGTTCCCCTCCTAGTAGTAATTTATTTTCGATGTTGGTAAGGTTGTTTTAGGACCATATCTGTGATCTCTGTGTCTTTGTATTATTCTTTGTCAGTAATAACTCAGTATTCAAAATATTACTCAATTTTAATTACAAAAAGCAAAAATCGCAACTATTTATCGCAACTTTCACTTCCTCCCGCAACAAAATCGCAACAAAAACCTTAAAAGCACCTCAACTTTTTGGAAAAGCTCCCGGAAATTCAGGGATTTTAGCCCGCAACAATCACAAAAAATGCCCGCGAAATCTTGGGGGGTCTGAAAAGGAGAAATGACTGTTTTGAACACACAAACACACAGTTTTATGTGGGGTTGTGTCCCATTTGCTTTTACATACATACAACAGCTGTTTGCTTGCAACAGTACAGTAGCTAACCTACATCAGCATTAGGTTTGTTGACTCATGCCCAGGAGGAAACTATTTAACTGTACCTTTTTCAATATATCTGTTGTTCTTACTGTACTGTACTGTGCTTGTTCTTCTTCTTCCAGTAGGCCTCTGTTGGCCTGTAATGGGACATGTTTAGAATGGTGAATGACAAATTGAATTTCTTCTTTTATAATGGTGAATGAGTTTTGTCACTAAGTCTGTGTTGTCACCACAATTTCTACAGAACAGATTTTTGTTCTCACTATACCCCCTGCACAAACTGTGTAGAGTTCTACTGTTAGGCCTAAAGCATATCTGTATGTTAAGTATACTGTACATATCATTAAGATTATGCAGTGCCAGTTTTAAGGTGACCAATGTCAACACCGTGTTAAATAAATGTAGTATTCAAAATTGTTTACTGCTTCTAAATTTAATGACTGCCATCTGAAAGAAGAACAGAAAAATCAATACAAAATCAGCATGTATTTTTGTAACATTGTAAGATATATTCTACATGTACTCTGGTACAGTCAACGACCTGGTTTTGCATGGCATGTTGGAGCTTCGTTCGACTATACTTAAGTATAGAATATGCCCTTAGGATTGAGATAGCTTTGGGAAATTATGCCAATGTCAATTATAGTTTTTATTGAAATAGTACTGCTGTGGAAGGAAATAAAATAAAATTTCAAAATTTCCATATTCCCACAGGAAAAAAAATAAAAAATAAAAATAAAATAAATTCCCTACCTACCCATGTCTAGAACTGTCAACAAATCGGAAACCAACATTTATTTTTTTTAGGCCTTATAACTGTATATTGTGCACAAGACATTAATAAATAAAACCAGTGTAATTCCTTCTGTCTTATTCCTCAGAATGATATGGGCCTTCAACTAATCCATACATCGATTTACAGATGACAGAGACGAGATAAAAATAAAACAAAGCAATGACTATGACGTCTATTTTTGTGTCCAAAATGTTGTATATTATGATACTGACTAAAACACTTTTTAGTCGATTCCCTGATGTTGTGTTTTGTTGCATTGATAACGAGTATTACAGATTATAATACCACTAAACACAGACGTAGAATCTATTTCTAAGTATCTCTAAGAACCACGGACAGCTCCAAACGAGGAGGGACTCAAGAGAAAGACGTGCTATTTTTATAAACTATTCTGTCTTGGTGTATAGATTGTACTCTGATAAAACTTTAGCAAAAACATAAAGGCATAGTTCCTTTAATCAAGTCACGAGAATGCACTTAAAAGCACTCAAAACATTGCGTTTACGTACTGATTAGTTTATAAATGAACAAAAGGCTAACAAACATGTAATAAAAATTTAAACACACTTATTTGAACACTACGCTGGAACACAAATGAGCTCACATTCACGTAAACTAAATATGTATCAAAAGTAAATAAATTACCTAAAACTACTGACACCAAAAGCTATTGCTAATATTAGCATTTAATCTTAGCCAATGTTAGCCACATTTTAGCACCATTTTGTTTGCAAAAATATTCACGAGTGTCACATTTGGGATGAGTAAATACATACTTTGACTATAGCACTTACCTCTAGATCGTGAATAAATTCACATTTGGTGGAATAAAAGCAATTTTTTAACACATGCTAAAGTGGCGGCTAGCATACACAGCGCTGAGGACTGCACGTTTACGTGGCTGCTCCGCGTTGCATTGTGGGTAGTACTTTCTGTTTAGATGAGTGTTTATTCTGTGATTTTATTGCTAAATTGCAGCATATTTCGTTGTAAATCATTAATTTGTTATAATAGTTGAATAATGTAATGTTATAATAATTTTTATTTTCCTTTTCAGTGTTTATTGATGGCCCCCTGAATGTGTATTCTTATTGTTGCATGGAGATGGGAGTAGCCTCCTGATGTCATTTCCTAAGCCCCAAATAACTAAGTAATTCATGTTCATATGATGCCCAAAAATGCACAGAAATATTAAGAGAATTATTTGGCAAGGGTGCCCATGGCAGGTCTCTGATAAATCACTATAGTAGAATCTGTTGCCATACTGGCTTGTCAAAGCCTGATGCCGTCAGATCTCAGTGGCTCAGCAGGACCGGGCCTGGTACTTTGATGGGAGACCCCTGGGAAAATCAGGTGACACAGAGGGGCGCAATTTGCAAAAGCTGCTATTGTGTCTTCAGGCAAGGCACTTCACCCACATTGCCTAGTATGAAAGTGGTGTGTGTGTGTGTGTGTGTGTGTGTGTGTGTGTGTGTGTGTGTGTGTGTGTGTGTGTGTGTAGGTGATGGTGGTGGTGGTCGGAAGGGCCAAAGGCAAAGATTAGCAGCTGTGCTTCTGTCAGTCTGCCCCAGGGCAGCTGTGGCTACAATAGTAGCTTACCACCACCGGGTATGGAGTGAATGAATAATGATCTGTAAAGAGTCTTTTTAACATGTCTGTGAAAAGTGCTATATAAATAAAATGTACTTCCAGCTCAATTCCAGGTTTGATCGTCCAGACTACTCCTTTTCTCAAACACACACACACACACACACACACACACACACACACACACACACACGCACACACACACACACACACACACACACACACACAAATCCTTGATTAATAGATCAACAACATGATTCAGAGTTAAGAAGATAATGGGTTAAGGTACAGTAAGTAGGTAAGTAAGTAAATAATATTAACTACATGCACCCTTGTTCACAGAAAATGTGTTTGAGCAAAATGTGTCTCTCATCAGTATAGGCAGCTCTCGGGGCAAAACAAGTATGCTGTGTGTTGTCTGCATTTCATTATTAAGTATTGTATTGAGTGATAATCAGGAAGTGATTGTGCTGCTCTCATATCTGAAAGTTGTGAAAAGTGCTTATAAACTCATTGTTGTTAATAATTAAATGCTCTGAATTCAAAAGGTAATAACTTTGGATCACGGCAAACCATTTAAACTGAACTTGTTCTGCTTTTCACGTTTCTAAGAAGGTAAAATATAGGTAAGCTATAGTATCTTTGTGTGCGTAGTCTTATTAGCGGCGCTGAGGGTATCCCCAATTCACCACTGTTAAATTAACTATAGGAAAACTCTGGCTCCATTAGCCCACATAATATTTTTCTTAAAGGAAAAGTAACGTTTTTTACAATTTGAGCCTTATTTCGGTAATACAAGTTGTTTTACTCACCCATAGCACTTTGGTGTCATATGGAGCATTTCCGGAGATGTTTTAGATTAGCGTTAGGCTAACGCCGTTAGCCTAGTGCGACTTATAGCCATAGCTCGGGGCATTCCCTGAGCATGTAATATGCCCCGTGCGGGCTCCAAATAACACAAACTTTAGTACTTTTCAAATCATAGAAGCTTGATGTCTTCAGTCTACGATTTCGTTTGAATCAAAAGTGGCCTGTAATCCGAGATTTATCCATAGTTTACAGCTTTGCGTTTCATGTTTGGGTCCCGGGAGCTGAGAGCACACTCCGCACATGCGCACTGGCGTCCTCATCTACTCGAAACTATGGCTAAATCTCGGATTACAGGCCACTTTTGACCAAACGAAATCGTAGACTAAAGACATTGAGCTTCTATGATTTGAAAAGTGCTAAAGTTTGTGTTATTTGGAGCCCGCACGGGGCATATTACATGAGCTATGGCTATAAGTCGCGCTAGGCTAACGACGTTAGCCTAACGCTAATCTAAAACATCTCCGGAAATGCTCCATATGACACCAAAGTGTTATAGGTGAGTAAAACAACTTGTTTTATTACCGAAATAAGGCTCAGATTGTAAAAAACATTACTTTTCCTTTAACTTCTGTGCATCGTAATTTTGTCCTTCTTATTTCTATTCAACTATTCTCTCAGAAACCAGAAATGAGCTCTCAACCACAGCCTCATGCCAGGACACTCATTTGAAGACAAGATTGAAACTACATTAAAAAAAAAAAAGAATCATGTTTCCGCGCTTTGTGCCAAGCTTTAAATCTGAAATAGGCCACTCATTATTAGCATGCTCAATTCCCTCAGTCCTTATTTTGGTGCCATTTCAAAATGCAGTAGACTAAAATTGCACTTGGTAATAAAAACAATCCAAGCGGAAATGGTTAGAGGATTCATCCGTCAGAAGCAAAGCAATTTCCCAAAGCCAAAGTAATGTGTTGACCTATGGACCCCTGTATGCCCCCTGTAGGCCTGTGTGAATGCAGGTGTGATTGTTTTGGGAGAGGTAGGTCTAGGAGAGAAGGAAATCATCAGCTGTAGCCTGTTGTAGTAGCCCCATTGCAGGTACTGGTACTGGTGGTGGCGGTGGTGGTACTACTACTACTACTACTACTACTACTACTACTACTACTACTACTATTACTAGTTCGAATCCCACTCTTGACATAAACATTGTTGAGTGGTCAGATCCACTGACCCACAAGTTGGAGGTGCGATTCCAGCTCCCACAGATGAATGCTGTTGTTGTGTCCTTGGGTAAGACACTTAACCCACCTCATCCCCTGTATTTGCATATAGTGGTGTGTAAATGTATGAATTCTTTGTTGTAAAGCACTTTGGGTGCCTTGAAGGTAGAAAAGCACTACATAAAAATGTGATTATTTGCTACTGCTACTGCTACTGCTAGTACTATTACTAGTAATACTGCAACTACTGCTGCTATTACTACTACTACTACCGCTACTACTACTACTATTACTAGGCTACTACCATACATCAATTACTTGCAATATATACAATTACTTGAAATATATACAACTACTACTGCTACTGCTACTGCTGCTGTTACTGCCAGTACTACTACTACTGCTGCTACTACTGCTAGTAACACTATTCTGCAACTACTACTACTACTACTACTACTACTACTACTACTACTATTACTACTACTACTACTACTACCGCTACTACTACTATTACAACTGTGAATACTACTATGACTAGGCTACTACCATACATCAATTACTTGCAATATATACAATTACTTGAAATATATACAACTACTACTGCTACTGTTGCTGCTGCTGTTACTGCCAGTACTACTACTACTACTACTGCTACTACTGCTAGTAACACTATTCTGCTACTACTACTGCTACTACTACTACTACTACTACTACTAGTACAACTGTGACTACTACTATAACTAGGCTACTACCCAGACATGGGACCAAGTCACACATGTGCAAGTCTCAAGTAAGTCTCAAGTCTTCACCTTCAAGTCCCAAGTAAGTCCCAAGTATTTTTTTCTTGGGCAAGTCAAGTCAAGTCAAGTCACAGGCTATGTCAAGTCAAGTCAAGTCAAGTCCTGTAATAGGTCAAGTCAAGTCCAAGTCAAGTCACCTTTGGCGTATTGTTATAATTTTAGCTGCAGAATCTGATCTTAATAAAATGAAAGGCAATATATAAGAAAGTGTAAGTAATCATCACTGGCTAATGTGCCCAACCTGTTATCAAATATTTGTATTGTAAATACTCATGTTCAGTAAAATACATCAGAGACTTAAACAAAACAGTGATAATGTAATTATTGGTTATTTATTGGCAAAAGTGATCTGTACATCGAAAACCAAACTGTTTCACATGTTTTCAACATTGTTTCAGCATCGAGTTGAAACCAGTAACAGCTAAAACAAACTTGTATTAAACTTTGTTACACTCCCTAACTCACTCTGTCCCACACACACACACACACACACCCACACCCACACCCACACACACACACACACACACACACACACATACACACACACACACACACCACTCCTCGCGTGCGTAATGGGTCAGGCGCGCTCCTCGAGAGCTCGTGTATTTAGACTACACCTTTATAAGAGACTGACTGAGTAAGAGTAAAAAGTGATGAGAGTTTTGTTTATTATTATTATTTGAACGCAGACCCTCGGTCAAGTGATCTCCTGCATTCCACAAAACCAAGCCAACAACTGATCTGAGCAACGCCAAGAGACAGAACATTAACGCCACACAGCCCTCCACCACAAGCGCAAACACAGCGCAACTCTCACATCTGAGGGGACGAAACCAGGACTGGACCAGGTCTAGACCTGGACTAAACCGGGATTAAACCACCACGGGCCACTATTTGCTGATTTCGTGCGGCTGGTTTGTGGCTGGGGCTGAGAGTACGCGGTCCGGGCGCCGCGGATCGTTTTCGTGCTCGCAGCCCCGGTGTACGCGCGGCCTCGTGCCGGTGGTGGTGCACGTGGTGCACGTGTTGCGTCCCAGGACATGGCAGTGCCGTTGAATGAGCACGAAAACATTATGTGAACACGCAAGTCATTCAAGTCATCGTGTCTCAAGTCAAGTCAAGTCCCGAGTCCTGGACCTCCAAGTCCGAGTCAAGTCTCAAGTATTTCATTTTTTGTCGAGTCAAGTCACAAGTCATAAAAACAGCGACTCGAGTCGACTCGAGTCCAAGTCACTAAGTCTCAAGTCCCCATGTCTGCTACTACCATACATCAATTACTTGCAATGTGGAAATATATAAAATGTAGGCCTGTGGTTCTTGACAGTTTGATGGATAGCCTGATGTTAACTTGTGTCAGCTTTGAGTGAAAACTTTGTCATTTTCTGCAACACAAAACACAGGAAATTCAAAAATACAACCAGAGAATGGCATCAGCAGCAGCAGTGGCGGCAGTGGCAGTTTCCAGGGATGTCATCATTTCAGGTCCCCACTGAGAGCTCAGGATTCTGGACTAAAAACAGATGGAGGTGGGGGGTAGCTGGAGGGTTAAATACATTTTAAAGACAAAGACTGAAAAGGGAAAGTAACACAATAGAAATGCTATTCAGGACGATTGCAGCATTAGCAAGTTCAAAAATGGTTTTATGTGTACTTTTTGATCTAATGAGTGACCCAGAGCTAGTTTTAAAATGTTAATATAGCATTTATTTTTGAATAAAGCTATTAACATGAATGGCACCAAATCCAATCATTAAAGGAAAATTAACGTTTTTTTTACAATCTGAGCCTTCTTTCGCCAATAAAACAAGTAGTTTTACTCACCCATAGCAGTTTGGTGTCATTTGGAGGAGTATCGCAGAACTTATGATGAGCCGTTCTGTTCTACTAATGATCCCGTATCCGTTAGCGTGAGTGCTCGGGGAACTGATTTGCGGTGTCCAAATAACACAAACTTTAGCACTTTTCAAATCACAGAAGATCGCTGTGTCAGGGTAGACTTTTAGTAAATTCCAAAACGGCCTGAAACCCGATATCGCAACAGAAAAGTAAAGTTCAGAGCGGTGTTAGCTTCTTTCGGACTAGCGGTGTTTACAAAACAGCTGAGTTCACGCATGCGCACTGTCCTCTCTGATGACGTCATCAAATGAAACTATAGCTGTATATCGGGTTTCAGGCCGTTTTGGAATCCACTAAACGTCTACCCTGACACAGCGATCTTCTGTGATTTGAAAAGTGCTAAAGTTTGTGTTATTTGGACACCGCAAAGTAATGCCCCAAGCACTCACGCTAACGGATACGGGATCATTAGTAGAACAGAACGGCTCAACATAAGTCCTGCGATACTGCTCCAATTGACACCAAACTGCTATGGGTGAGTAAAACTACTTATTTTATTGCCGAAAGAAGGCTCAGATTGTAAAAAAACATTAATTTTCCTTTAATGTGTTCTGAGATACAATAGTCTCTCACACTTTTTTGTTTTAAGTTTTTACAGTAAGTTTGAAAAGGTGACAAATATCTGGTAATTTTCAGCCTTCTCTGTAAACTTCTCAGAGGTAGAATAGTCAAGAATTAACACTGAAGAGGAGGAAATGTAACTTGTATTGTACTTAAAACCTGTAGTCAAAATAATATTAAAAGTTCACTATGTCATTTACCTGAGGGAGGAGCTTGTGTGCCTCCATTGCTTTGCCTGGAATGTTCCGCAGTATGGCATTTTTATTACTTAAGCTCCATTCCAGGTGAAGCAATATTATTTCCATGGAGACAAGCAGATGGCAGACGCACCACCAGAAAAGTTACATTGTGCATCTTTAAGTAAAAGGTTGAAGTCACAAGCAAAATCAGAATTAAAAATATCTTCATAACAAAATCTATGACTTTTATTTAAATCTGTTGTGATACTATTAATGCTGAAATGATGGAGGAGGAGCGAAATGGCTGAAATAGCTGTTCAGTTTTATTACACAAACTTGTCATTTTATCAGTTTATCTTCAAGTTTCTCCAATAACTGGTCTGGTTTGTGACTTTACATCCTACTAGTACCAAAACATAAAAATAGAGTTCTATTTGAAAAGAAAAATAGCTCAAAAACAGCATCAGTGCAGCATCTGACCTCATGACCTGCAGTGTGGGGGCGCCCCAGGGTACGGTCCTCACACCCTTCCTCTTCACCCTCTACACTGCAGACTTCAGACACAACACGGACAGCTGTGTCCTGCAGAAGTTCTCCATCATTAGTCTCATCACAGACGATGATGACGTGGAGTACAGAGGACTAACGCAGGACTTTGTGGACTGGTGTCACCGAAACCACCTTCTCATCAACCCGGGGAAGACCAAGGAGATGGTGGTGGACTTCCACAGACGCCACTCTACTGCCCCCCCACCAGTGAACATCCAGGGAAGGGACATTGAGAGAGTGGACTCTTACAAGTACCTGGGTGTGCATCTGAACAATAAACTGAACTGGACTCATAACACAGATGCACTGTACAGGAAGGGCCAGAGTTGGCTCTATCTCCTGAGGAGACTGTGGTCCTTTGGAGTGAGAGGGCCACTCCTGAGGACCTTCTATGACTCTGTGGTGGCATCAGCCATCCTGTACGGTGTGGTCTGCTGGAGCAGCAGTGTCACAGAGAGGGAGAAGAAGAAACTGGACAAGGTCATCAGGAAGTCCAGCTCAGTCCTGGGCTGTCCTCTGGACTCGGCGCAGCAGGTGGGGGACAAGAGGGTCCTGGCTAAACTCATGTCTATGCTGGACCATGAGTGTCGCCCCCTGCAGGACGTTCTGTCGGCTCTGGAGAGCAGCATCAGTGACAGACTGATTCACCCTCGCTGTGTTAAAGAGAGATTTCACAGATCTTTCCTTCCTGCTGCTGTCAGACTGTACAATGATCAATGCTAGTCATGTTCATCTCCATAGCAACCATGTGTCATCTCCATAGTAATAATTACATGTGCAATATTATTTAAAGTCACTTTACCTGCTTCTTATTTATTTAACCACCACTGTCCATCACTGCACTGTACACAATCATCTGAGTCACTTTATTGTAGTGATATTATATATTACTGAACTGGAGTCACTTTAACTGCTGTTTGTTCTGCTCAGAATCAAAGACATTTATTGTGCAGCGTTCCTGTGCCTTTTAACCTTACAGTGTTGTGTTTTTTTAGTTGATTGTACATACTTATTATTATTATTACTATTCATCCTAATTTTGATGCATGCTCTTTTTCCTAATGTTTCTGAAACTTGCGCTGTGACACTGCAATTTCCCCATTGTGAGACAAATAAAGGATTATCTTATCTTATCTTATAATTGCACCAGTCTGGTCTGCATTCAAAAGTACAGAAGCGTCTGACAATGGGAGACAGAGGGGAGCAATGTCAAGGAGATAAACCAAACACAATTAGCCATAAAACTATATTAGGTATGTTACAGCAGCTTCACACAACAGCTTCTTTTAACAAGGCTACTTCCAATATTAAAAAGTCAAGATAAAGTTGGTAGGGAAAACATGGTGCAATATGGCCTAGAGGAATAATAAGGAAATGTTTGCTCTATAAAGAGACAGCAGTAGTTTATCTAAGTTTCAAGGTGCACTGTGTAACTTTTCCTGTTGTTGCTTTGCCTGTTTCACAGTTTTGCACTTATTTAACACCATGGAGACTAGCAGGCTAAGCTACACATCACATCTGTGGAGAGGTGAATCCGTTAACAGTAAGAATGCTTGTTGAAGATAGTAGTACATACTGCATCTTTAAAGGGCCCATATTAGGCGATTTTCTGATCTATGTTATAATATTATTTCCTCATCACAAACACTTGCAGTTGTGTTTTAAAAACACAGTAAAGGTGAGAGCTTCAGAAGCTTCTCTTATTGTATTGAAAAATACGATCAGGTGCTCCACAAGGACAGGGCTCAAACACTAGCAAACAGTGAAACTGACCACGCCTGATTATAAAATCCTGTTGTGTAAAAAAAGCAGTCAGAAATGTTTGAGGCACTTAGTGAAGGTGAGCCAACATGAATGAGCCAACGCGGTCCAAGAATTGTTCTCTATATATTTGTAATGTCACATGCTCATTGTCACATGACCCTATGACCCATTAAAAGGGCTCAGGTGGTGGTATTATATCCTCCTGAGACCCACCCATTCATTTGTGTCCTTTATAGTGGACATTTGTTAAGTTTTGAGATAGACTCTAGTTTGTGGCTGCACTATGATTAAAAAAAAAACAATTACAGATTTATAATAATAATAATAATAATGATCAAAGGAGAAGTTCAATTTGTCAACTGGACAAAGTTTGTTTGGTGGAAAACGTTTCGCCGCTCATCCGAGAGGCTTCGTCAGCTCTGGTTATTGTACTGGTTAGACCCTGCTTATATCTAGCTGCTGGGAGGCGCGTCTTACAATGACAAAAGCTCTGAAAACGATCCCCCCTAATCTGTCTCTTTGTTTTTCAAATTACTCTGACGGCTGGTTTCGACCCCCTATTCAATAATAATAATAATAATAATAATAATAATAATAATAATAATAATAATAATACATAAAAATATATAAATAAAATACATAAATAAGTAAATACAGTGAACTCTCGCTCTATCGCGGTTCACTCTTCGCGGCCTCGCTGTTTCGTGGATTTTTTTTCCCTTTTTTTTTTGTGTAACAATGTGTTCTGTGTCCTGATTGGCTAAGAGACTAGACCAGGACTATACGTGGACTAAATCAGGTCTAGACCAGAACTAGACCAGGTCTGAACCAGGATTAAATCACTCCGTGCGGCTTTTGCGTTCGTTTGTGCGTGTTTGGTTTGTGGCTCGGGTTGAGAGCACGCAGTCCGAGCGCCGCAGTTCTATCTCCCCGGTGAACACGCGGCCTCGCGCTGCATTTTCTCACATTTGTCTCTAGTTTAAACATTCAAAATTTCATAGATTTTCAACAAAATGTATTAATAGTGACGCGTGGGGGGAGACACGGCTCCGGGAGCCCCGCCAGACGCGCGAGGAGCTGCCACGTCCCGGGACGAGACGCGCACCAACCCCTTGGAGAAGTGCGCGACACGTGCTGCTCTGTCACGGATTTGTCCACGATGAGGGTTTTATCGTGGACAAATCCGTGACAGAGCAGCACGTGCCGCGTCTGGCGGGGCTCCCGGAGCCGTGTCTCCCCCCACGCGTCACTATTAATACATTTTGTTGAGTGTTTAAACTAGAGACAAATGTGAGAAAAGGTTAATTCCAGTCTGAGAAAAGTGTATAATGTGTGTGGTGAGGCATTTACAGCCTTAAAACATGTAGAATACAGTGAACCCTCGTTTATCGCGGGGGTTAGGTTCCAGAAATAGCCCGCAATCAGTGAAATCCGCGAAGTAGGACAATTTTATATTTTACAATTATTCTACATGTTTTAAGGCTGAAAACGCTTCACCAGACACATTATACACCTTTCTGAGACTGGTATTAACATTTTCTCACATTTTTCTCTTGTTTAAACACTCAAACTTTTGTAGATTTTCATTAAAATATATTAATAGTGTGGGGGGGGGGGGCACGTGACACGCGGACACGTGTGCGCGGACACGTGCGCGTGGACACGTGTGTTTGTTTTGGTACCACATATCCATGCCATGTGCGAAAGTCGAGTGGAAAGCGACCTGGATATCATTTTGGGCAAGACTCAAGCCAATGCTAACAGTGCCAAACCGCTAACAGACGCCTCTGAGCACCAGTCCTCACCACAAGACCAGGTAAGACCAACCTGCGCTCACAAGAGTTGGTTGCATTTCACCCCGGGTCCAAAATCAGACCGCTATCAATGCGTCGCCAATACTCCACAGCTCTCTAGGACGGGGTCGGGTTCGTCCTCTCGGTGTGACGGGGAAGAGCCACTGTCTCCTCTGTGCGCGCGAGTGTCCTCCCCCCGCTGCGGCTCCCTCGAATGCGGCTCTCCCCGCTGCGGCTCCCCCGGCCCGTCCATGTTGATTCTTGGCTCTTCCATGGTCCGGCTCGCACTCTCTTCCATGGCTCGTGCAAGTAAACAAAGGCCACACCTCCTGTCACCCAGGCGCTCTCGTGAAGGACATCAGAGACTCTGTCCCTACCATCCCTGGTCTAGACCTGGTTTAGTCCTGGTTTAGACCTGGTTTAGTCCTGGTTTAGTCCTGATCTAGTCTCTTAGCTAATCAGGGTCCAGGACAGAATGTTACACTGTAAAAAAAAAGTTACACTATAAAAAAAATTGAAAAAAAAAATTGGAAAAAATTGGAAAAAAAAATCCGCGAAACAGCGAGGCCGCGAACAGTGAACCGCGATACAGCGAGGGTTCACTGTAATTGTAAAATATAAAGTTGTCCTACTTCGCGGATTTCACTTATTGCGGGTTATTTCTGGAACCTAACCCCCGCGATAAACGAGGGATTACTGTAATACATAAAAAAATTAAAATAAAACATTAAAAAATAATAAATAAAAATACATAAATAAATAAGAACTTAAAAGGGAGTCTAAAAACTTTTTGAGGCGACTGTAGAACCGACTGAAAAATTGTTTTTGTTAGGTTGTTAACTTGACATGGATTTAACACTATTACAGTCCGTTACAGAGGACATGTTACAACATTATGAATAAAAATAAAATGAACAAAATGTAGATGCTAAGGTGTTCATTTACCTCCAAATAGAAAATTAAAATAATAATAATAATAATAATAATAATTTAGATAAAAAAATTTTCTTCGGGTCCCAGGAGGATATGATATAAGACAGCCTGTGTTGGTTCATCCCATGTACAATAAAATGCAATAAATGACTATTTTGGATCATTTTGACTGCTTTGTTTTTACTGATTGCTACTGTGTGCCTGGAGATGTGTTTTGTTTCATTCACATGTTTAACACACAAACCCTGCATGTTTCATAGGCTGAGTTCTTCTCTCAAACAGAAAACACTCTGTTACACCTTGTAATGTCATGTGGTAATACAGGAAGTGCTCCACTGTGTTTTTAAACTTCACACACCTTCACTGAAATCATTTGGCTAATTTCAGCCCTGGAATTGCCAATCTTTACTGAACAGAAAATAAAACGTAGCTGTTAACTTGAAAACTACATTCATGACATCATAAGGTATGTTTTTGAGGAGCAACATTATAGCATGGCTTAAAGGAAAAGTAACGTTTTTTTTTACAATCTTCTTTCGGCAATAAAACAAGTAGTTTTACTCACCCATAGCAGTTTGGTGTCAATTGGAGCAGTATCGCAGAAGTTATGTTGAGCCGTTCTGTTCTACTAATGATCCCGTATCCGTTAGCGTGAATGCTCGGGGCACTGATTTGCGGTGTCCAAATAACACAAACTTTAGCACTTTTCAAATCACAGAAGATCGCTGTGTCAGGGTAGACTTTTAGTGGATTCCAAAACGGCCTGAAACCCGATATCGCAACAGAAAAGTAAAGTTCAGAGCGGTGTTAGCTTCTTTCGGACTAGCGGTGTTTACAAAACAGCTGAGTTCACGCATGCGCACTGTCCTCTCTGATGACGTCATCAAATGAAACTATAGCTGGATATGGGGTTTCAGGCCATTTTGGAATCCACTAAAAGTCTACCCTGACACAGCGATCTTCTGTGATTTGAAAAGTGCTAAAGTTTGTGTTATTTGGACACCGCAAAGTAATGCCCCGAGCACTCATGCTAACGGATACGGGATCATTAGCAGAACAGAACGGCTCAACATAACCTCTGCGATACTGCTCCAATTGACACCAAACTGCTATGGGTGAGTAAAACTACTTGTTTTATTGCCGAAAGAAGGCTCAGATTGTAAAAAAAAACATTAATTTTCCTTTAAAGTCACAAATCAATTTTACGTAATATAGGACCTTGAAGATGTGTTGAAGACTTTAAAACTTATTAAAACTCACACTTTTCACAGAAATTGTAGGTTAAAGCTAAGAGGTGATATAAATTTGGACAAGAATTGCAATCATGATTAGATTTGCAAATGACTGTGTTTTAAAATCAAGATTCAGCTCAGGAATATTAACCTTTACCAGAGGACTGAGATATGGAAATGTTATACTAATCCAAGAATCATGTATTTCAGAACATGAGTAGCTGTAGAGGTCTAAACTACGCGGTGAGCAATTTTCCAAGAGACATATTAAAGTTATACACAAGACAATCTATCAGACCATTTCGATTGTACTATTGATACTTTGCATCTGATGTCATCAACATTCCCTGGGGGTGTGAGGCTACCTGTGACGATACTGGCTCTGAGGATTTTTAGACTTAAAGTGGAGTTTTATTTTAACACAATCTAGCCAGAAGGAACTGACTTAGGTGGAACTACAACAGGTGAGCTGATTTGTGTGTAACAAGTCCCTCTCAAATAACATCTTTATTGAAAATTAAACTCCTAAACAGGGTCATGAACGTTCATACTGATTACAGGCCCCTGAAAATGTGCTTAAATCCATTTCATTGTGTCTCCATGGTAACTGGTGAACGTTCCAACAATAGACTATAAAATGCACAACTTGCACATTTTATCATTTCAATGTGAGTATTGCATAAAAAAACAACACAGACTTGAAAATGTCATCTTTATTTGTTGATCTCTGAAGGTCCGTACTGTAAAGGGCAGGACTGTACATATGGCTGGACACTGGAAAATAAACAAAAATAAACAACAAAACAACAATAACAGAAGGCAACGATGACTTCTTGGCATTAAGTCAGACAGGAATATGAAACCTTTGGGATCAGACATTCAAAACTGTGGCTCTTTCAAGAAACAGTGAAGCTAATTGGTCATTTTGTGAAAACACTTAACAGCAACCTGGAGCAATACTTTGTGTACAATCACTGAATGCAAATTAGGGCTGGGCAATTATTTGAATTTCAGTCAAGATGATGTCATGTCCAATTGTCAGTGGTGTAGCTGGGGATTTTAAAGGTCTACAGTCAGTTAAAGCATGTGGTTAAAGGTCCCATGACATGAAACTTTCACTTTCTGAGGTTTTTGAACGTTAATGTGAGCTCCTCTACCCTGTTTAGGCCCCCCCATCCATGGTTAAAAGTTGCGAAATGTCTAAACTGAGCATTTGCGATCCTTTTCTGCATTACAAAAAATCGGAGCTCAAACGGGCGATTTTGAACAAGGAAACTTATTGACGTCAGATCGAAAAAAGAAATGCAAATGCAGTTCCACCCCCGTCTGTCTGTACTCAGCGTCTCTGTAAATCACGCCCAGAGAGTTTGGACTGCGAATGCGCTAGGCAATGCGAAATGCATTTTTTTATTTGCCTGGAGGCACTTCCGAGTGTTTCTAGGCTCGGAAGTCCTTTATCTGAGCCTCTGGACCTTTGAACAGCAGTGGTTTAATTTTATTTTATGTGGAAATGTGTTTATTTTTCAATGGAACGCTTCAAATCTCTCCCCCCGTGCAAAAACAAGGAAATGGATCAGCTGAGGGCTCAGAGCGAGAGCGGAGAGTTTGGCCATGCCCCCACCCTCTACTATAGGCCAGTTCTTTTCTCCTCATTTGCATTCAAGCAACAACGCCCAGAATAAAGTGTTTGAGAGAGATATTTATGACTCTTTCTCATCTTATCTCTGTTTCTCATGCACTGAGTGTTGATTTTGAAGAAGGATTCATTTACAGTATTAGGGAACCATTAAGGAGCCATATAAAAGCATCAAGAAGTACCATGTCATGGGATCTTTAAGAGCGGAGTTCAGACCTTGGAGTGGACATTGCGCATTTTTTGTGCTGATTAAGTCTGTCACAAAATTAATAAAGATCAATGTTTTTATTTTGCTCAGATTTTTTTTCTAAATCAAAATCGAAATTAGGGGTTGATCAATATGAGGAAAAGGATTTTTTTAAATGTAATTTTATCGCCCAGCCCTAATACAAACAAGACTGTTTAGCGGTGGTTTTGTGTTGAGAAACGCAAACTCGTCATGGCTAAAGAATATGTGCCAAATAGGCTAATCCTCCAGCTAAGCATTCCTTGTGAAGCTAAGCCTGAGTACTCAAAGAATGTTTTTCCATGGTACCTTTGAGAAAAAACAACTGTAAATCAATACAATTCAAAATATCAATGCTTAATGCCATACTGCAGAACATTCTTGGCAGAACAATACCATGTCCACAAACATGCGTAAAAGTGTCACACAGTGCCCCTTTAATCAATTCACATTTGGCTGATTATAATTCTTAAATGTCTTGCCCAAGGACACAACAATATGGATGTAATATGGAAACCAGGAATCAGCCAACATTAAATGAGTTTAGAGATTGAGCTACTGACGCCCCCCAATGGTCAGTTTGAAATGCTACAATTCAGTATCCCCTTTAAAGGTGCCATTTTGAGGACTTCTACCATTCAAAACCTGTACTCGCTTTAAATAATTAATTAATATTATGGCAAAAGTCATTATTTTCCAACATTCTGAAACTGTGAAATTTTCAACACAATTATTACAATACATTTTCAACCAACTCATTAAACAAATTAGCAATTTTCAACAATCATCTTTGAACATTGACTCAACGTATTCTTTCAACACTTGGGACAAACATGTAAACATATCAGATTGAATGACCATATTCAGCTCAATTGGAAAAACAAACAAACTAAACTAAATTAAAATCACAAAACAAACGAGTTCCCTTGAATGCGTTTCCCTGAGAACCTTTTTCATAATGTTGAATAATAATAACACAGCTAGCTACAGATACTGTTTAAATATTCATATGGACCCAAGCATGGGAATTGAAATAACTAGCATTGTGAACGAAACGGCACAAAGCTATTAACAAGAATGTCAGGAAACCACTGAAAATTGTGTTAAGAGAAATAATTGTGTTTTGTAGTTGAAATCATGTTTTTTAATAAGAGAGAGAGGAAAGAGACCAGGGAAGTGTGTGTGTATGTGTATGTAAAAGTATGTATGTATACATTAGGTAATCGATATATAGTATTGTATTAATTTCATTGCAAGATGGTGGGCCTAAGAAAAATGGTGCATAACATAAGCAGTAGATTTTAGGATTTCATAACATTGATACTTTGCAGTGACATCATGCTGAGTGTTCTGCATGTATGTGTATGGCAGAATGTACAGAGGTCTCCCTGATGACACAATGCGTACATTAGCAAACACAGCCTAAAAAGTTTTTAAATTGCCTCAAGAAACAAGAAAAAATACTAAATTGATTTAAATAACACATTTTTTTGGAGCCTGTGATCAATACAAGTGTTCATGATCCTGTTTAGGTGTTTTTTTCATTTTCAACCAAAAAGATGACTGAAAAACTACATGTGAGACACTTGTTTAAGAACACACATAATCTCACCTGTGATATTTCCAATTTACTCAGTTCTTTCTGGTCAGATTGTGTTTAAGTAAAGCTCAGATGAATGTCTAACAAAGCCTCAGACAGAGCGTGCCTACAGTGATCAAGTATCAATGGACCAATTTGATATTCAGACACTGATTTTTTTTCTCTACTAAAACAGCCTATAGGGTAAATATATACTTGAAATACTTGTCTAGATTTTCTGCACTCACTAGTGATTTGTTCGTAGTTTACTTTTTGGAGTTAATCAAAATAACACTGCCTGTTTTTGTTGTCTGTCTGTTGTCTGTTTTTGTTTAATTGCATATTTTTTATTGCCAAAACCTATGCCTCGAGAAAATGTATCCAATATCTCATTTTCGATCATCTTGCCTCTCCACAGATCTGACCAGCTTGTCTCCATGGAGATTATAGATATTGCAGCTATAACAATGCTAACTTTGAAACCTGTTTTTCCACACATGTGACCTGTTTATACCAACTTAGTACAACATAAAAGAGTATACCTCAAATGGCCTTAAGAAACCTGAACAAAGATTTAATTCTTAATGAACTAAAGTTTATTAAGAATGATTCTGGCTTAGTAACTACTGAATTAAGGGGTTACAGTATTAATTAAGTAGTTATTAAGCATTCGTTCATCCTCTATTAAGGCTATTTAAAGGTGCATTGTACAACCTTTCTGATGGAGAGTCTGTCAAATGTTTCACAGTATGGTATTAAAGGAAAAGTAACGTTTTTTACAATCTGAGCCTTATTTCAGTAATAAAACAAGTTGTTTTACTCACCCATAGCACTTTGGTGTCATATGGAGGATTTCCGGAGATGTTTTAGATTAGCATTAGGCTAACGCCGTTAGCCTAGCGCGACTTATAGCCATAGCTCGGGGCATTCCCCGAGCATGCAATATGCCCCGTGCGGGCTCCAAATAACACAAACTTTAGCACTTTTCAAATCATAGAAGCTCGATGTCTTTAGTCTACGGTTTCGTTTGAGTCAAAAGTGGCCTGTAATCCGAGATTTATCCGTAGTTTACAGCTATGCGTTCTACGTTTGGGTCCCGGGAGCTGAGAGCACAGTCCGCGCATGCGCACTGGCGTCCTCATCTACTCGAAACTATGGCTAAATCTCGGATTACAGGCCGCTATTGACTCAAACGAAAGTGTAGACTAAGACATTGAGCTTTTATGAAAAGTGGGTGAGTAAAACAACTTGTTTTATTACTGAAATAAGGCTCAAATTGTAAAAAACGTTACTTTTCCTTTAAACATTTCTATCTTCATGAAGACCAAACCAGACCAAGTTACAGGTCAGATCTGTGAAGAGGCGACCCCGCTCACAGTTAGAATGCCTGTTTTTATAGATATTTTTGAGCAATAAAACCACCTGTAATTGAAAAAAATGTAAATGTAAAATGTAGAGCTGTGATACTGCGAAACATTCCAGGCAGAGCAATGACATCTCCAAAGAAACAAGCAGATGATGGGCGTTCCATCAGAAAAGTTACACAATGCACCTTTAAAGTGTATCAAGTTTTACAACAACACTGCCGGTTGTATTAAAGCAGTAATTACAATGCCCATCACTAGCCAAAATTCAGAACCACAGAGATCACATTGAGTAACGTATGATCAATGTTTCTTCTATTTTAAACCTTAAAGTACATAATTAATCCGTATGCATTGTATCCATGTACGCCAAACAAGCCCACACCCCCAATATTTATTCATCAAACATTTAAATACCACTCCATTACAGAATCTTGGGAATCATGTAAATTATGGGAATGCTGAAGCGTGGAAATGTCAAGCGTTATCTGCGATAATATTTGGCTTTTTTTTTTTTTTTTTTTTAAATCTCTCTCAAGGGAAAATCAAACTGCACCAGGCCTCAAAACCACTGCCAATTCTTCAGCATTCCCAGATATATTTGATTTTGGTTTAAGGCCCCACTTAAGCAGTACGGTAGGGAGATATTACAAACTCTGAAAACCCTATTACTTTTGAATGCATTATAATCCAAATCAAAAGAAAATGTACTTCTGTCAACTCGACTAAAATTTCTGGAATGAATATCAACCGAAGAAGCCTCGAAACGTATTCCCTCTTACAAAACTTTGTCCAGTTGACTTAATAAATGCTCTTTTGCAATGAAACCTACGTGAATGACTGACAGATTACCCAGACACGCTTTATAGCTACTTTGCAGCAGTGACATCACGCTGGGGAGGGAGAGTTTCTACATGCATCTATATGGCGGAATGTTCACCAGTTACCATGACAATACAATGCACATATTAGTGAACACCGCCAAAAAAACTTAAACTCAAGAAAAGTCAAGAAAAACAATTTCAGGAGCCTGTGATCAATACTAATAATGTGTGAGTGACTTGTTTAAGATCTCTTCTGCTGTAGTTCCATCCAAGTCAGTTGTTTATCATCAGATTATGTTAAAGGAGAATTAACGTTTTTTACAATCTGAGCCTTATTTCAGGAATAAAACAAGTTGTTTTACTCACCCATAGCACTTTGGTGTCATATGGAGCACTTCCAGAGATGTTTTAGATTTGTGATCTCTGTAATGTGAGTTCTCGGGGCACATGTTTGCGGTCTCCAAATAACACAAACTTTAGCACTTTTCAAATCATAGAAGCTCGATGTCTTCGTCGCTTTCGTTTGAGTCAAAAGTGGCCTGTAATCCGAGATTTATCCATAGTTTCGAGTAGATGAGGAGGACAGTGCGCATTTGCGGAGTCACAGTTTATTTCACTCTCAGCTCCCGGGACCCAAACATGAAACGCAAAGCTGTAAATTATGGCTAAATCTCGGATTACAGGCCACTTTTGACTCAAACGAAAGTGTAGACTAAGACATTGAGCTTCTATGATTTGAAAAGTACTAAAGTTTGTGTTCGAGTGAAGAGTCCCTCAGTCGTCCAGGTAGAATCCATGATAAAAGGAGAAATTCAATTTGTCAACTGGACAAAGTTTGTTTGGTCGAAAATGTTTCGCCGCTCATCCGAGAGGCTTCGTCAGCTCTGGTTCTAGTGCTGGTTAGACCCTGTTTATATCTAGCTGCAGGGAGGAGCTCCCTACACTGAAAAAAGGTCTGAAATTATCCCAGCTACTCTGTCTCTTTTGTTTTACGAATTCCTCTGGCGTCTAGTATTAGCATATCTTATCTCGGGGCATATATTACATGCCCTGAGAACTCGCGCTACAGCTATCGCTAATCTAAAACATCTCTGGAAGTGCTCCATATGACACCAAAGTGCTATGGGTGAGTAAAACAACTTGTTTTATTACCGAAATAAGGCTCAGATTGTAAAAAATGTCAATTCTCCTTTAAAACAAAGATCAGAATAAAGTCTTCTTCAGTAACAGAACTTCAGACTGATCTGCGCTTACATTAGCATCACACACCCCAGGGAATATGGACGACGTCAGCTGCAAAGTAACAATAATGTAAGACTTAATAAAAGCCACGTGCCGCTTCTTGGAGTTCATACTTGACTGTGATTGGTTAAACCCACCTGTCATTCGCTCTCAGAATGACAGAGGCTGACCAATAATTTGCGGACGGGGAGCATAGAGCTGCATTAAAGCATTTGATCACCATAAAACCATTTGTATACAGTATATAGATTATCCCAATTTGATTTTGCCATATCGTCCAACGCTACTTCAAATCGTAAACGTCCCATTTGAAAAAACGATTACGAAAACCACTGAAATCATCCTTACCAGTGCTTATATCCCTTCTATCAAACGACCCCATTACTTTGCCCAGTATTTAACGATTGGTAAATATCTTGTTTTCCAGCATAATCCTATATAGAAAATTCATTAGAACTTGAAAAATGGCAATGCCCACCACCAACTCCAGTCTATGGACCCCCTAAACTAAGCGTAAAAAAGGGTCCGTAATATTGCATAGATACAGTATTGGATGTCTTATGCAGTCACAGTGTTTGGAGCAACGTTTAAAACCCAAAATGCCCCTTTAAGATCTTCAAAGTCTTCAATGGTGTTTGGTGGTACGTTTCTCTTCTCTGTGAAACAAATCATCGTCTAAAAAAATAGCCTTTTGTTGAGGTCATCAAGTCTTCATCTCCCCCGTCAGTGCGGATGGGCAGCCCCGAGATACAGGGGTCAAGCGAGGGGCAAAGGTCAGAGTTCACAGTGCAATGACAAACTGTGGCGGGCGACGCGGATCCGGTCAGAGCTCGTCCTTTCTCTTTCCCACTTTCTCCTGGTCGCGACCTCGAAGGCTGCGCATGAAGCCGATGAACCCTGCCTCCTGGAAACGCAAAAGCACAATATGCATTTTTCAAGCAATAACAGTGCATTTTTTTATTCATACAGAACACTTCATAAGACAAACAAACTCAATGTGCTATGACAGGGGTTCCCTTTTCAGGCCTGAACCGCCAACATGACCAAGTAATAGAATCAGCAGAATTAAACAGTAGTAAAAACCAACCAAACAAACAAAAAAACACTTTTAATAGCATTTATTCTGAATGGTTTGCCGAGTTATTTCACTCAATTTCACTCAAAGATAATGTTTTCTATTGCAAAGGAGAATAAATGGAAAACGGTCACATTTTTATATTGTGGTTTTTCCACCTCCAAGGCACTCAAAGAACTTTATATCAACCATCCATTCACACGTATGCAGACACTGGGACCTTCGGCTCAGTAGACATACACACTATCAACTGAGCTACTGTCACCCCCGTGCTACTGTCTAGAGTATAGAGTCATAATTGTTTAATTACATCTAAAAATCATTTCTCGACAAACCCAACTCAGTTCAGTTGAGTTTTGGCAATGTTTTGTAAAGAAGCCTGACAATTTGGTATAACTTCCCTCTTAGTATAAAACCTAAATTGAACTACTTAGAACTAGAGGTAAGATCTTAAGCCCAAGCCCAAGCCCAACCCCGACCCGATCCGAATATCGAATATCATTGCTTCGGGTCGGGTCGGGCCGGGCTTCTCTCTCGCTGACTTTTTAACTCATTGACTGCCGGAGACGGATAAATACGTCCCCTCAAATCCAAACGTAGACTGCCGGAGACGGATAAATACGTCAATTGCGTTTTTCAGCGGGGGTTGCTAGGTTACGACCTGGAGCAACTTTTAAGGTGTAATTCGTACATCCCAACCTGTAGATAGCGATCGTGTGCCCATCGGAGACACGGAAGACAGGAAAAGATCAGCACATGTGTAGTGTAGTGAGAGAGAGTCAAGATGGCGAGGAGAGCGAACGAGGGAAAACGGTTCACTGTCGTCGTCCTCCTCCCTCCTCCCTGATATACCCGCGCCTCGGTCTGCCTTGGGCAGAGACACTTGCGCACCTCCATCGCCCTGCTCAGACACATGTGCGCCTCCATCGCCCTGCTCCGAAACATGCGCGCCTCCATCGCCCTGCTCCGAAACATGCGCGCCTCCATCGCCCTGCTCCGAAACATGCGCGCCTCCATCGCCCTGCTCCGAAACATGCGCGCCTCCATCGCCCTGCTCCGAAACATGCGCGCCCGCACCGCCCTGCTCCGAAACATGCGCGCCCGCACCTCCCTGCTCCGAAACATGTGCGCCCGCACCGCTCGCCCCGGGCAGACGAGACCGCTGCTCCGACCTACCCGCACCCGGATCGCTCGCCTCAGGCAGACCTAACTGATCCGGCGTGTCTCTGCAGCCTGTCTCCGCGGTATCCCGCATCACAGGTCTGCTCCGGAGGCACTCATTTCGTGAGCCAGACCCCGATTCATCTGATGAGCCGTCAGGATCAAGTGGAAGCAGGAGATCTTCGCCTCCAGAGAGGCATGGGATGGGTAAGAAGAACTAACTAACTAACTAACTAACTAACATGATGCTGCTGTTGTGTGGTAATTGTGAAGGAATTTTCTATTTACAGAGCCTTCAACCAGCAGAGGACCAACCCCCCCTCCTGCTCGCAAAGCGAAGAAAGGTAAAAAAAATATATTATATATATAAATAAATAAATTGTGTGTGTGTATATATGTATAAAAAAGTGTCTATTCTCCACATCACACTGCAGCAATACAAAATAAAAATACAATTAGGTAATGTATATTTCTATCATTTACAGGTGGTGCATCTGGAGTGGCAAGAACAACCACACATGCCACACATCTACTGTCTGCATATTATCATGGTGGCAGGTGGTCACCATGTCATGCCAGGCTAACACCGTGACCTTCTTGTTGTGCCTCATAACCTTTCCCCCTGCCCCCAGGTCACTCTTTTTTGTCCCTGATCCCATTTGGTTCCCCCTGGTTCCCCCCCCCTGTTTCCCCCTGGTTCCCCCTGTGTGTCCCACAGACTCACACACTGACACAGAATTATAAAAATTGTCCATATACATGGTGTAGCCATGACAGTGACAGTGTCAAGATGCCGGGGACAATCTGTGCTTGCCGGGGACAAGCAGAGATTGTTTTTGATCTAGGAGATCAAAAACAATCTCTGCTTCATACCATCTATGCAAATGTTTTGCCCAGGTTGGTACGTGTTTTTAAATTTTTATAATATAGTCCAACACTGGGCGGATTTTATAGAGATTGTCCCCGGCATCTTCTAATGACCTGTCACTATCAGCTGAAACCTGTTTCTTGGCATTGTTTTTGAAAAGTTTTTTTTTTTTTTTTATTGTGTGAAGAATCCCTCAGTCGTCCAGGTAGAATCCATGGCAAAAGGAGAAATTCAATTTGTCAACTGGACCCAGTACCTGTCCAGTTGACAAATTGAATTTCTCCTTTATTTATTTATTTATTTATTTTATTTATTTTTTTTTATTGTTGTATATTGTATTGTTTTATGTATGTTGTATACTTATGTATGTTGTTCTGGTCTCAAATTTTGTTCTCAAATTTTGTTTTGTTGATTGTTGTCAATTTGTATATAGTTATATTTCTTATATTTGTAAATAAAAGTGTACTTTGTCATCAAAAATATCTTTCTCTGTTGTTTTAGATGTTTGAGATGTCACTAAATCAATAAGTATTGATGTCAAAGTCACTGATCTGCTCGAAATCCTTCTTTTCACAAAATGCTCCATTTCTCCAGTTTTTGTCAAAAAACAGTGTTTTTGCTGAAACTTCCCTATGTTCTACTATCAATTACTTGAGAACCGAAAAGGTTAGAAGCATAATTTTTTTTCCAGGTGAAAGAAGAGAGTCTACACTTTATTTTGATGTGTGCCATGTCTATATAGTCAAAGAACTCAGTATTCTGTGAGTCTTGAAATATCAGTGAAAATGACCTAAAAGCTCTGGCAGTCAAAGGGTTGACATTGTGAAAACAGGCCGGCAGTGAATGAGTTTTAAAAATAAATATATGTTTATAAAAATGTATACTAAAACGATGTGTGGATACTAAACTAAGGAATACTTGTTTTAAAATAAATCATTTGGATAAAACAGAGAAGGCGCTGTAATGTAATTGCTATTTAACTACTAAACAGGAGCCGCAGAGCCAGGCACGTGAACGCCGCCCTCTTAATAATCTTCCCCTCCGCAAGTCCGCATGTGATGTTGATACCCAAACATCACAGTGCGCTGAGGCGTTTCGAGGCCGTGAATAGTTTTGGCCACGAGAGACCGTGGTTCGCAAAAAAACAGAAGTCGCCTCATCACAACACGTACTGTACTAAACTCTTGCAATGACAATTCAAAGAACTCCTTCCTGTCTCTGTCTATTATCCACCCGTTATTGTTCTTCTTTGTCTCTCTGCTTCTCTCTCTTAAAGTGCCGCGCTAGATTCTTAAGGACGTACTGCTGCTGTGGTTTATGGCCCAATTTTCAACCCGTCAAAATAACGGACGGCCTTAAATTTTTCCCGTCAACTCTTAAAAAAATCCGTCAATGATGGAAAATTGTCGGTTAATGTACCCTCTGCAGAAACAAATATAAAAGATGTAAATGTTTATACAGTCTTGTTTAACTTAGATTTCGTTACAAAAGACAGGCTTTAATTTGTTATCATAAATCACCCCTCCTCCTCCCGAGTCCTCACAAATAAAATATGAAATTTCGGGTTTGCTTCGGGCTCGGGCCTGCAAATCAAGTTAATTGGTCGGGTTCGGGGCGGGGCGGGCTTTAATACCCGCGGGCCGGATCGGGTCGGGCTGGATTTTTTAGGCCCGATCGTACCTCTACTTAGAACTAAAAAGACATTTTTTTGTAGTAAGATAAACTGTACAAAGCTAGTACCGTATTTTCTGCACTATAAGGCGCACCTAAAAGCCTTCGATTTTCTCAAAAGCCGACAGTGCACCTTATAATCTAATGCGCCTTATATATGGATCAATATTGGTTAATCATGGCTACCATAGTCAATCACTACTGTAGCTTCTATTCTATGCGCCTTATAATGCGCCTTATATATGAAAACAGTTTTAACATATTTTTTTTACATGGTTCAATGGGATAAACCATAAAGGATTGATAAGCACTACTAGTAAGAAGAAACAGTAAAAAAAAGACATGAAAACAAAGTTGGAAAGACCTTTGTGCACAAGATGAACATGTTATATGCAGATGCAACATTTGCCATTATAATGCAGTATTATTAGAGTATAAATAAGTCCACAAACCCCTCTGTCTCCGTTGTAGCGCTCGTTGAACTTGCCGTAGTTGTAGTAGTTGAATGTGGGGTAGCCCTCCACTCCCTCCTGTTTACACAGCTCATGGTTCTGTCCTTTGGTACAGTCCACTGCAGCGTACACAATCTGAAACAACACACACAAATGAGTTCAAACAGTTCATAGATTTATTCTGTTACAATACAATCCAAAAAGTCAAGGTACAATTTTATATCCCCATAGGGAAATTCAACTTCTGCATTTGACCCATCCTTCAATGCCACTAACGTCATGAATTTATTCAATACATTTATTTTTTCTTATTGGTTGATCATAATCTTCTTATGCAAATTCACTTTTTGCCAAATAAATATGGTGTTCAATCTTAATTTTAGAAAGGAACATAAACAAGATAAAAAACTGCTATTTCACAGAATCTCTGCTCCAAACCACATTCTTTTACGACGGGATTGGCTATAAACTTCCCAATTCAAAAGCTGATCATTGGCAAGTTGAAACTACTGACTCTGGATTTGATTAAAGTTTTATTTTCATATCTCATGTCTCCAATGTGGAGGCGGACTTTTCTTGTTAAAAAGGTACAGAATGTAACTTTCTGGAGGGGGCCTGTCACCCTGCTAGGAACACAAACAATGAAAAAACAGGAGTCCGTTTTTGTCTGAAAAGTTACATACTATGACTTTAATGTGATCATTGGGTTTTAATATGTGTTAACCCAAAACATGGCACACCAACTTTATGAATGACAATATTATAATATATAAATTAGGGCTGTCAAACGATTAATTTTCTTGATCGCAACTAATCTCAGAAATTTCATAGTTAATCGTGATTAATCGCGATTTATTTTGCATGTTTAAAATTGATATCTTGCAGTAAGACCATTCGAATCTAAAGTTAAACTCACAATGCAAAGTATTTCTCACCATTTCTTTTATTTCAAAAAAGTGCAGAGAAAGGAAAAAGTAACAATGAACCAGTAATAGTGCTTACTTTGAGAAATTGTAAATAAATGATTGAAGCCCGCTCGAGCTGCCTACGGATGCGTAGAAGGAACAAAATACTAGCAAACTCAAAATAGCGCGTTTAACCGACAATGAGTTTAATTAATACAACCAAATGAGCTCTATATGGATGGTAGAATAGCGGAAAATGCTGGCAAACTCTGATCGCGATTAAAAAAATTGTTCGCGATCATAACTCTAATCGCGATTAACGCGTTAATATTCCCAGCCCTAATATAAATATATACTTTTCAATATTTGGGTATAATTTAGTAATAATATTTAAAGGTCCTATATCCTCCTGGGACCCGAAGAAAAAAGTGTATCTAAATTATTATAATCCATCCATCCATTTTCTTCCGCTTATCCGGGGCTGGGTCGCGGGGGCAACAGTCTAAGCAGGGACTCCCAGACTCCCAGACTTCCTTCACTGCGACCGCATCACTGCCGACGCTGCACCGATCCGCCTGTCAATCTCACGCTCCATCCTCCCCTCACTCATGAACAAGACCCCAAGATACTTGAACTCCTCCACTTGAGGCAAGGACTCCCCACCCACCCAGAGAGGGCAAGCCACCTTTTTCCGGTCGAGAACCATGGCCTTGGATTTGGAGGAGCTGATCCTCATCCCAGCCGCTTCACACTCGGCTGCGAACCGCCCCAGTGCACGCTGGAGGTCCCGGTTTGATGAAACCATCAGGACAACATCATCTGCAAACAGCAGAGATGAGATCCTGTGGTTCCCAAACCGGATCCCCTCCGGCCCCTGACTGCGCCTAGAAATTCTGTCCATAAATATATTATTATAATCATTATTATAATTATAATAATGATTATTATAATTATAATCATTATTATAATTATTATTTAAATTTTCTATTTGGAGGTAAATGAACACCTTAGCATTAACATTTTGTTAATTTTATTAGGTTGTTAACTTCACGTGGATTTAACACCATTACAGAGGACATGTTACAACATTATGAATAAAAATAAAATTAACAAAACAAAAACTTTTTGTTTTTGTTTTTGTTTTGATGACCAACATCTCTGACAAGCTTCTACGGTCACCTCAAAAAGTTTTTAGTTTCCCTTTTAATTTCTTATTTATTTATGTATTTACGTATTTATTTACTTATTTATGTATTTTTATTATTTTTTTATTTTATGTATGTATATTTGTATTTATTATTTGTTTACTTATTTATGCATGTTTATTTATTATTTTTATTTATATTTATATTAATACTTTATTTATTTACATTATTATTATTTATTTTTATTTTTTTTTCATAGCGTAGCCACAAACTAGGGTCTATCTCAAAACACTGGTTAACGCAATGTCCACTATAAAGGACAGAATGAATGGACAGGGTCTCAGGAGGATATTGCACAAAATTTGGAGTATGGAGTTTGAAAACACAGTGGAGAACTTCCTGTATGCAGGATTTGTGTGTCAAACATGTGTAAATGAAACAAAACACAACTCTGGGTATGTTTTTGGTGAGGAAAAAGTATTATAACAGATCAGAAAATAGTATAATATGGGCCCTTTTAATGCTTTATATTTGGTTTGGACAGTCTATGGGAAAAAATATTGTTCATGCCCTATTACACATCAGCCCCAAAACAGCTTGCCACTACTCAGAATTACTACTAGTTTCCACAGCCCATAAAGTATACACCATAGTAACTCATGTAAAACAAACACCATTCATTTTCTATTGCAGTGCATGTGAGCCCCTGATAAGACTCCAGTTTATGTGAATGCCTCAAGAGCTTTTTTTATTTCATCTCTGTTACATTCTGTTCCTGTTATGAGGCAGAGGTTTTAATTCACACCTGTTTTTTTTTTTTATAAATGGGACCTTTTATTGGCCTTGTATTTTCTGGACAAATAAACTTCATTGGATTTGTGGATCGATCGGGCACAAAACACACGGAGAGGACATGACGCTGCTTGGTGCTAATCAAAACCGCATTTACAGCCAGCGGTTACATCACTGTGAACTCAGCATTTGCAACAGATAAAGTAAGGGAATATATGAGCAGCCAATCAATGACGAATAAAAACACAAATATGATGTAGCGTTTAAAAGTCGTACACTGCCTGACAAAAGTATTAGGACGATTGTGTATTTATGAACTTTCATAATGATAACAAGACGTATTGGTAATAACAAATGAATTTATTGATATATTAAAGCAAATTTCATCATGTGTAAAGGCATATTATTGCAAAAATGTAACAATATCAAGTTAAAAAGCTTTTTCATCAAAATAACCACCTTTGGCCTTAATCACAGCTTTACAAATTCAAGGCATTCTGTCCAACAATTTTTTAAGATATCCATCCTCTGTAGTTTTCCACTCATCCTGAAGACATTTCCTCAGGTGTTTAACGTTAGTCGGATTCCTGGAGCGCACTTTAATATCCAAATAATCCCACACTTTCTCGATGGGTGACAGGTCAGGAGACTGGGGCGTGTCATAACCTGCAGTTGATGACGCTGTTCACACGTCTCCAAATGACCCTTACACAGTTTGGACGAGCGCTTTGGGTCATTATCTTGTTGGAACCAGAAGTTTCGTCCAGAGTTCAGAAATACACAATTGTCCCAATACATTTTTCAGGCAGTGTATATTAGGTAAAATTAACTCTTGTTGCGTGAAGAGTCCCTCAGTCGTCCAGGTAGAATCCATGATAAAAGGAGAAATTCAATTTGTCAACTGGTCAAAGTTTGTTTGGTCGAAAATGTTTTGCCGCTCATCCGAGAGGCTTCGTCAGCTCTGGTTCTGGTTCTTCTTGTTGTTATCTCACCAAAAACATACCTGGATTTGTGTTGTGTTTCATTGACACATGTTTGAAGAATCCTTTATTATTAGTCTGTCTACATCTCCAAAGCTCAAAATGCTCTGTTCCACCTTGTAACGTCATGAACCTGTAGTTTTCAAGTTAACAGCTACTTTTTCCTTCTGTAACGAAGACACAGGCAGTTCCAGGGCTGAAATGATCCAAATGATTCTAGTGAAGGTGTATGGAGTTTAAAAACACAGTGGAGCACTTCCTGTATTACCACAGGACATCACAAGATGGAAAAGAGTGTTTTCACTTTGAGAAACTCAGCTTAACTAGCCTGTTCAATGTTCAGCTTTTAATGGATAATCAAATGTGAAGTTATTTGCTATGTTGGTGAAAACTGAACTTTAAGAAGCAATTTTACAAAAGTCTGTTCAAAGTCAATATGTTGTAATCGCAGGGCTCTCAAGGCTCACGCATTGAGAGTGTGACACACGCAATTCGACGTATTCACACGCTCACACGCCACACATGGCATTTCTCACGCTGATTTGGCTTAGTTTATGCAGGCTCCGCGCGTTTTCAGCGCCGCCCCCTCCCTCCCCCTGCTCCGGGGGAGCAGGGGGAGCAGGGGGAGCAGTCTGCTCCCGTCTGCTCCCGACCGCACGGTCCGAGCGGAGGCCGGTGACGCGCCGTCCCCCGGGCACGTCCTGAGCCTCAGTCCCGGTGCCACGTCTCCTCTGAGACGCACCGACTCCGTCACACGCACGACCCCGCTCAAAACTTGAGAGCCCTGTAATCGTGAGTGAAAACAGTGTTGTAGCATCATAAGAGCACTCAGAGCCCTCAGCGCACTTCCTCTGTCTAAAAACATCTCCTTAGTCACGTCCGGATGAACAAAATGTCAGTGGACTCTTCATGTTAAGGGCCTGTCTCTAACACGTGAACTACAGCAAATCCTTGGACATAAGAGTGAGGGCTGGATAATTTGTATTTTGAATCTAATTTCAACCTAATTTATATTTGCAATTTCTGTTTTAATAATGTGATTCTGTTGACATGTGTTGGAAATGTATGTAGTGATGTTATGTGAAGAAAAGATTTGTCATATTTGTGTAAATTAATGTGATTTCAGACTCAGATCAGTCATTATAGGTCCTGTATTATGCTAAATTCACTCCAATGATGTTTTAGCCATGCTAGAATGTTGTTATCTCCTCAAAAACAAACCTGCAGTTGTGTTTCATTTCATTCACACATTTGAGTAATCTTTTATTATTGGTCTGCTTACATCTCCGAAGCACAAAATGCTCTGTTCCACCTTGTGATGTCATGAAGCAGCAATTTTCAAGTTAACACCTACTGTTGACCTTTAGTTTGGAAGAGATTGGCAATTCCAGGGCTGAAATGATCCAAATGATTCTAGTGAAGGTGTATGGAGCTTAAAAACACAGTGGAGCACTTCCTGTATTACCAGGTGACATCACAAGGTGGAACAGAGTGTTTTCAGAGAAGAACTCAGCCTAGTGATTTATGATTTGTCCGTTAAACATGTGTGAATGAAACAAAACACAACTCCAAGTACGTTTTGTTAAAAAAACATTATAGCACTGATCAAAAAATACAGTAATATGGGCCCTTCAACATACAAAACTCCACCATCCAGGAAACCCTTTGTTGTTTTGTCTGTTGATAAGGCAGCTCTGTGATAACTTACCAACTAAGAAATTATTTGTAAATCAAAGGTAACCAATGAGCTCCTTTATTTCACGTGTCACTGAAAAAACCCAAACAAAGTCAATTGCAAAATCGCATTTGACCAAACTTGAGACGCAACAGAGGGAGTGTGGACCAGACTGATACACATCTGTATAAACATACAGAGAGATATCATTCTGGATATCATTCACAGGACCTACAAATTTCATTTAAAATCTGTTTCAAAACTCTATAAACCTTGCTGAATATTTCTGGACTTAAAATGACCACGCTAAGGATTTTAGTTACAGCATACCTGGTTAGCCTCCATCATGCCTTTAACCTCTTAAAATTATATTTTTTTTAAGTCTGTGGAAAGAAATGGAACATTTACCCAAGTGGACTGCGAAGTGGGTGGGACTACTGAGCCCCAAAGCATCAACAGATAAACATGGACTAATTAAGCAGCAGTTTTATGGCTCCATGGCTTTTACGTTCATGTTGTTATTTGAAGTAATAATACAGGATTACATTTGCTATTGGTTTCTCCATGTAGAGCTCTGAATACAGACTGCTGACTGGATTGAGCTGGTGTTTGTCTTTCCTAAATGAGGCAGAGGCGGCTAATAGACTCAGAACACACACCAGTACTTTGTATTGAGACAGGAGTAAACAGATAAAGAGCTGAAGATGTACTGCTGCTACTGCAAAGAGGACAGAAACGCTGTGTAGTACAAACTTGTGGAGAGGGCTCATCACTGATCACACAGAGGGTGGTAGTACTCAAGTAACTTGTACTTTTCAGTATACCTTTCTAGCACCATACTTTTACTCCTACAGAATTCTGTAGTAATTTACATACTGACAATGTAACAGTACAGGTTTGGGTTTATGTTCTCAATATTGCACTGCTCACAACAATTACTCTTTAAGTTGATCTTATTTGAGTAGTAATTTTCCCAAATACTTTTTGTACTTTTGAATAATTTCTTGGACCACTACTTTTCACTTATTTAAAGATCCCATGACATGGTACTTCTTGATGCTTTTATATGGCTCCTTAATGGTTCCCTAAAACTGTAAATGAATCCTTCTTCAAAATCAACACTCAGTGCATGAGAAACAGAGATAAGATGAGAAAGAGTCATAAATATCTCTCTCAAACTCTTTATTCTGGGCGTTGTTGCTTGAATGCAAATGAGGAGAAAAGAGATGGCCAATAGTAGAGGGTGGGGGCGTGGCCAAACTCTCCACTCCGAGCTCTCAGCTGATCCATTTCCTTGTTTTTGCATGGGGGGAGAGATGAGAAGCGTTCCATTGAAAAATAAACACATTTCCACAGAAAATAAAATTAAACCACTGCTGTTCAAAGGTCCAGAGGCTCAGATAAAGGACTTCTGAGCCTAGAAACACTCGGACGTGGCTCCAGGCAAATAAAAAAATGTATTTCGCATTGCCTAGCGCATTCGCAGTCCAAACTCTCTGGGCGTGATTTACAGAGACGCTGAGTACAGACAGACGGGGGTGGAACTGCATTTGCATTTCTTTTTTCGATCTGACGTCAATAAGGTGCCTTGGTCAAAATCGCCCGTTTGAGCTCCGATTTTTTGTAACGCAGAAAAGGATCGCAAATGCTCAGTTTGCAGTTGCAGTTCGGGGGGGGGGGGGTAAACAGGGTAGGGGAGCTCACATTAACGTTCAAAAACCTCAGAAAGTGAAAATTTCATGCCATGGGACCTTTAAGTAATATTATTCTGAAGTAACGTTACACTGGCTTGAGTACACATTTTGGCATCTCTACCCACCTCTCCTGATCAGTTAATGTGAAAATATAAAATATAAAACTACTCTGTATGCAGCCATTTTAAATCTAATTAAGTATTATTCATTTGAATCCCTTTATTTGCTGAAAATATGTAGTTTGAAGCCAGTTTTTGTTTTTTAACAGTGTGTGCTAATGTGTGCATTGTGTCACCATGGTAACTCGTGAACATTCCACCATTAGAGATACATGTAGAAGATCCCCAGGGTGATGTCTCTGCAAAGTATCAATAATATTCTATCGCATGACTAAACTTTTCCTACCAGTGCAGCGTCTCAATATTTATCATATGTATGTTTTATTTACCCAATAAAACTTGTCAGACTTGATTGCATGATTTTTTTTTACTGTCAGCGTCATTGTAGATGCTGGAAAAGTTGTGAATAGTGTCGTGTTTATTCCCAGATTGTGGTCTGCAGGCTCCTCATCACTTGTTTGGTATTTCTCTAAAATCGCTGTCAGATGTGGCGACACAGCGTCTTCCACTTTTCTGAGGCAATCCACAGTAACGAAAACACTAAACAATTTGATGAATTTTCTGCTAAATTACCGTAAACTGCATCTCCTCAACTCCATGACGTAAAGGATAACAAAGTTTAAAGTGCGAAACATGGTTGTTCTGTTTTTGCTTTGTCTGAAATGTTTCGAAATATGAAAATTACACTTCTCTATCACTCAGTAATAATAATTCAATTCAACGGTTTTTTTTTACAGTAATTTTGCAAAATTTCAGGCAAAGCAACAACATCTTGGGTCCTTCAGCTGTATATCTCCATGGATACGAGGGGTTACTGTATTGCTGTAAATGTTCCACACAATAGCATTAAAGGAAAAGTAACGTTTTTTACAATTTGAGCCTTATTTCGGTAATAAAACAAGTTGTTTTACTCACCCATAGCACTTTGGTGTGACATGGAGCATTTCCGGAGATGTTTTAGATTAGTGTTAGGCTAACGCCATTAGCCTAGCGCGACTTATAGCCATAGCTCGGGGCATTCCCCGAGCATGTAATATGCCCTGTGCGGGCTCCAAATAACACAAACTTTAGCACTTTTCAAATCATAGAAGCTCGATGTCTTAGTCTACGATTTCGTTTGGTCAAAAGTGGCCTGTAATCTGAGATTTATCCATAGTTTCGAGTAGATGAGGACGCCAGTGCGCATGCGCGGAGTGTGCTCTTAGCTCCCGGGACCCAAACATGGAACGCAAAGCTGTAAACTATGGATAAATCTCGGATTACAGGCCACTTTTGATTCAAACGAAATCGTACAGTAAGACATCGAGCTTCTATGATTTGAAAAGTGCTAAAGTTTGTGTTATTTGGAGCCCGCACGGGGCATATTACATGCTCGGGGAATGCCCCGAGCTATGGCTATAAGTCGCGCTAGGCTAACGGCGTTAGCCTAATGCTAATCTAAAACATCTCTGAAAATGCTCCATATGACACCAAAGTGCTATGGGTGAGTAAAACAACTTGTTTTATTACCGAAATAAGGCTCAAATTGTAAAAAACATTACTTTTCCTTTGTTTTCTCCTCAGACACAAGCAGGTCACAGAAATAATGTTTTTCACCAGTGTATTTTATAGCACTAAAACAGTTGATTTCATTGTCTAAAGGCACACTTTGTCACTTTTCAGGAGGAGAGTTGGCCAGTGGCTTGTCTCTATGGGCAACTGGCTTATCTGGAATGTTCCTCAGTATGAAATTTAACTTACCTTTCTATATTGAGACAAGCAAGTGGTGTCATTAATCTAGTTACACGTCAGATCTGTGGATGGCCTGCTCATGCTAGGTTGTTAAGTTTAATGAGATACAGTGGGACATTCAAAGCTATACGCAATAATAACTCCATGGAGACAAGCAAGTGAACTGCACCTTTTAATGCCATATTGTGAAACTCATCTCCATGGTGACAAAGAGGCGCACACCCCAACCAGAAAAGTAACAGTGTAGCTTTATATACCCAATGTTTTTTTTCATCCAAATACTTTATTAGATTTGAGAGGTGGAATTACGATTTGTTTACATAGAAAAGGGGGTCTAGGATTGGGCAAAGAGACGGACTCCTCTTAACTGTCCTGGTGCAAAATTATAACCCTCCAATAACCTTTAATACAAGTTTAAGCCTTGGATTTTAAGAGATTTGTGGAGCAGAGCAACATGGCCATACCCCAAAGAGGAAAGACAAACAATTACAAGAGGTAGAGTCTCCCCAGTGTTTAGATTACAACTGTTAAGGACGTTTAAGTAAGATTAATGTTAAGGCGGTCATCCACTTTAAATAAGATATATGTTTATGGAAGTATATAAGGAGTGCAATTACCTGGCTTGGAGATGTTAACCAGTATATCAATACTTTCTTGGTAGGTTTAAGGTTACATAGGGAAATTTGTCCTCTGCATTTGACCCATACTTTTATGCAATACAATTTTCAATTAAAGGTCCCATGGCATGAAATTTTCACTTTCTGAGGTTTTTGAACGTTAATGTGAGCTCCCCTACCCTGTTTAGGGCCCCCTTCATGGCTAAAAGTTGCGAAATGTGTAAACTGAGCATTTGCGATCCTTTTCTGCATTTGAAAAACAGACAGCCCAAAGGGGCGATTCTGAACAAGGCTGGTTTCTGACGTCACACTCAAGGAAAAATGCAAATGCAGTTCCACCGCCCGTCTGTGTTTCTCCCCACACTCTCTGGAACTCACGCCCAGAGAGTTTGGACCGCGAACGAGCTATGCAACGCGAGATGCGTTTTTTTATTTGCCTGGAGGCACGTGAGAGTGTTTCCAGGCTCGGATGTCCTTTATCCGAGCCTCTGAACCTCTGAAACAGCAGTGGTTTAATTTTATTTTCTGTGGAAATGTGTTTATTTTTCAATGGAAATCGCCTCATCTCTTCCTCCGCGCAAAAACGCGGAAGTGGGGCCAGCGCACATCGCACCGCTAAAGAGGAAAGAGCGGAGAGTTTGGCCACGCCCCACCCGCTGCACTGGCCTATCTCTGTCCTCCTCATTTGCATTCAAGCAACAACACCCAGAATAAAGTGTTTGAGAGACATATTTTTGACTCTGACTGTGTTCATGGGGCTTTCTCATGCACTGAGTCTTGATTTTGAAGAAGGATTCATTTACAGTATTAGGGAACCATTAAGGCGCCATATAAAAGCATCAAGAAGTACCATGTCATGGGATCTTTAAATTAAAAGCAAAATTTGAATGTTTACAATGAGCAAACCATTACTAGAATATCTGTTGTTGAATCTTGTTTTGTATAAAACCTGCTAACCCTGAAGTTTAGACTTCTACAAACATGTTCTCCAATGCAAGTGTTTCTTCTATTAGTTTAGCAGTTCATATTTCAGTCTCCTCTCAAATATTATGACTACTATAATTATATATAGATTTTTTTTTTGTTTGTTTTCCACCATGTCATAACATAACATCAAAAACATACCTGAAGTAGTTTTATGTCATCCATGCATGTTTGAGTAATTTATAACCGATCTCTCCCGGGCCCTATTCAAACCCTCCTGATGGTTAGAAGTCCAAAACTGTCCAAGACTCAGCCACCAAGTCTATGTTACCCATGCTCCCACGAGGTAATTTTACATAAATGTACACAAAACAATACACTACACCTTCACAAACCTGATGCGATGTGCAGTGATTTCATTAGCGAAATGCACACTGATTGTGTTAGCAGATAATTTCACAAATGACCTTAACATTAACAATGAACTGAATCTTGAATTCAAAACTTAAATCTAATATTTTGTTGGAATACTCTATACTACAAGATATTTATCCAAAAGCACTCAACACGAATGTAAACTTGAAACAGAGAAAGCCTTGGTCCAAAAGTAGAACCAGGGTCTTGTTACAAGTCCTTGTTTTGTCTGTACACCTCTGATTTCCAGTACACCTCCGGGTCCTGCCATCTGCAGAAGTTCTCTGATGACTCTGCAGTGGTAGGGTGTATCAGGGATGGACAGGAGATGGAGTACAGACTGCTCCTGAGCATTGACAAGACCAAGGAACTGGTGATTGACTTCAGGAGAAAGAGGACACCAGTGAAGACCATTACCATCCAAGGTCATGATGTGGAAATAGTGGACTGCTACAAGTACCTGGGCGTTCATGTGAACAACAGGCTGGACTGGAGGGACAACTGTAATGTTGTCTACAAGAAGAGCATGAGCAGACTCTACTTCCTGAGGAAGCTCAGGTCTTTAAATGTGTACAAGCTACTGGAGATCTTCTACCAGTCTGTGGTTGCCAGCGCCCTGTACTCTGCTGTAGTCTGCTGGGGGAGCAGCACCAGTAAAAGGGATAGTGGGCAGATTGACAAACTGATCCGCAAACCTGGTCACGTGATCGGCTGTGAGCTGGAGACATTTGTCACAGTGAGGGACAGGAGGACACTGGACAAACTGCTCTCCATCATGGACACTCCTGCTCACCCACTGCACCAGACCATAGAGGGACAGAGCAGCTCATTCTTCAACAGGCTCCTACAGCTCCACTCAAACAGTGAGAGATACAGGACGACATTCATACTATAATACTCCCTACAACTGTAGATAGCTGTGATTTGATATTTTATAGCTTATTTTTCTATTTTATTTTGACTTGTACCTATTTTTATTTTGTATTTTTATAATTGTCTCATTTAACATCGGTCTCTTGCCATCTTTTTTTTGCTATTCCATCTGTTTTTTTGTTACCCTCTGCTTTATATTTTATTTAATGAGTGAGCTACTGTACCCAAACAGTTTCCTTTGTGGATCAAGTTTAAGTCTAAGTCTAAAGGCAGTATTTTACAGTGATATAGAATGATGCAAATGTCATAGTTGGGTATACTTAATTTTCACATTGCATTCATGTCTAAAAGCCCATTTTAAGTACCTGTAAGTAACAGCATATAATTATGGCTGTGTGTGTGGGCATTTGACATTCACTTTTCCCTCTCTAGGTTTAGAGTAGAGGCTTTTTCACATACATTAGAGTGCACTTCAATAATGATAAATTAATAGAGTAAGGGATATGCTTTAGAGGAGACTGTATATGGTACTGACATGTTGAGTTTTACCTGGTCATATAAAATTAAGATGTTTTTTATTTATTTTCAATCATTTGCATACGAGTAAAAACATGTTCAAATATGGCTTTTACTGATAAGAATCCTAATGCTGATTTTTACATAATTACAAAATCACTGGACACGATGATCCATCCATTTATGCTGGTGTTTTTTTTACCCAGTAATATAGAAGTTTTGCGATAAATTTCAGGTTAAGGCATGATTGTGATTGTAATAGTAAAAGTGCAGGCTACATACATACCTTTAAATGTATTTGTCAACATTTGTTTTGAGTCATTAATATCTAGTTAGTCTGGCTTAAATAATAATAACGATAATAATCATGCATTAGTTTTATATAGCGCTTTCCTGGACACTCAAAGACGCTTTACAGTTCATTATTCATTCACTCCACACTCAGCGGTGCCACAGCTGTCCTGGGGCAGACTGACGGAAGCGATGCTACCAATCTGCGCCATCGGCCCCTCCGACCACCACCATCACTCACGTACACGTCACTTGGATGAAGTGCCTCGCCTAAGGACACAACTTCTGTATTTAAGTCTATTACAGTTTTCCTCCAGAGCTGGCGTCTATAATGGATTCAGATGAGCTCTGAGGGCCCTGCAGCAGACTGAAGAGGCTGAATAGAAATGAGACACTAACCTTGCGGTCCTCTTTGAAGAGCTCCGCCGCGGTGGTGAAGTGGGGAACTGCGTTTTTACAGTGAGGACACCCTGCAAACACAAGAGCACAAGATTAGACCAGGACTTCATACTAAACAGGCTACATTCACTGGGGCCTGGTTATTATTACCTCAATTTAGATGTGAATAAACCAAAACAAAACCACCTAAAAAGGATAAATATAAAGCTTCATTAGAGGACTTAAAAACTGCAAAAAGACAATGCCCTTTACTAGGTTCCATACACCTTGACTGGATAACTTCAGCCCTGGAATTGCCAATCTCTACTGAACAAAAAGTAAAAGGTAGATGTTAACTTGAAAACAACCACTATGTGACATAACAAGGTGGAACAAAGCATTGGATAAGTAGACAAACTAATAAACCAGGATTACCCAAACACAACTCTCAGTATGATTTCAATGAGGTAACAACATTATAACATGGTTAAAAACGCAGGTTATTGTAATATAAAGCCTCTAAAATGTTATATTTTGGGGAATTAGTCAAAATTGGTGCCAGATATAGGCCAAAAATGACTGGTTGAGCTTATCGGCCATCGGTTGCTTTGGATTCTAAATCCTTGTTATTGAGATCGGCATGGAGAGACAAAGAAAAAAAAACAAAAAAACACCCAATATCACGTAACACCCGATCTCTTTCATCGATCTGTTGCAGGTGACATTTCGAAGACCATTCAAAAGAAAAGAAGAAAAAATTCATTAAATTGTTAATTGCTTTCTCAACAGTGCTCATTTTTATACATTCAAACACATATAGTATTGTGAAAAATTGTGGATATATTTTTTTATTTCCGGTGTAGAAATATATTTACTTCCATTGTTATTAGTATTTGAAATCGATCTTTCTCTCTCCCTACACCATTCTGCTCCTGCTGTTTGAACACCCCTAAATGCCCTTTAAAGGTTTTTAGCAATCCGCGTTTGGAACAACAGTGAATGTGTGTTTTCTCTTTTAAAAAAACAGCGCGTCTACAGCACAAATGTCACCGGGTTAGATAAGTACAGGAATATTAGCACTTTCCCCTCACAGCCATCACAGCCTGACATTTGTGCGGTTTAAAAGCTGCTAATATGCGCTGTGTCTCTCCTCTCTGCAATCGCCGTCTCTCTCATCGCTCTCCCCACTCTCTATCCCTCTTTCCTCTCTCCCTCCCATCTCTAATCTCTGTCTACTCTCTCTGTCTCACTCGCCTCTCCCCCTTTCTATCCCATTTCTCTTTCTTCTCTCTACCCATTCTCTTTTTCCTCTCTGACCCCCCCCCCTCATCCCTCTTTTTTCTCTCCCATCCTTCTCCCTCTCTCTCACCCGCTTCTCATCTCTCCCCCCCGCTTCTCATCTCTCCCCCTTCTCCCTCTTGTCCTCTCCCATCTTTCTCACCCCCTGCCCCCTCTCTCTCATCCCTTTCCCCCTCTCCTTCCTCTCTTTCACCTCTCCCTCTCCCGTCTCTCCCATCTCTCACCCCCCCCTTCCCTCTCTCTGCCCCTCATCTCTCTCCTCTCTTGTCTCCTCTCGCTCCTCTGCAGCTTAGAGACAGAGGATAAGGGAGGTTTTAGCTGTGCTTTTATACGCGTTGGCCTTTTCATGCGAGCACTCAGAGAAACTGGAGTGTCAACATACAAAGAGGCAACGAGCTAGTGCTAATGCTGCTCATCGTGCACTGTTTTCAATAGTAGAGAGGAAAAAGGAAAAGGATTTGTTTGAAAATGTTGCGTGTCCGTGGGGTTTTAGACTGATGGTAAAGTAGCACCGTTGTCATAGCAATTAACTATTCTGAACAAAATACATATTTGAATGGTGAAAACTACTCAAAATGGTAACTACAAACAATAAGCTGAAACCCATGGATACTAAACAGCTTTTATGTCAATGAAATTATGGATTAGTAGTGGAAATAATGGAAAAGGAAGGCAAAGTGTATTCTAAATTTGAGTCACTGTTCTAATCTTAATGTGTAAACGAAGATTTTGGCAGGACAAAAATGAGGTCTGAACTAGAACTCAGCCAGGACTAAAGACTTAAAGGGATATGCCACCCCCAGGTCAAATTTGGGCATCTCCCCACAGTCCAGAGACTAAAATAAGTGGTGGAAAGCGTTTTCCTGCTCACCCAGCCATTGTCCGAGTCTGTCGCCACTGACCGCCACGGTATCTGCAGCTACTCCGCCTTAGACTGGAGTCTAACGTCGCCAGAGAAAGATTTCGGCCAAAAGGAATTAATTTGCTCGATGCGTTTCCCAATTACTTTATGTGTAGTGCGCATTCATATCGAGTGCAAATAAATGTGCAAATCAACACGGAGAGCTTGCCTTGGTCATTTTGGGTGGGAACTATTTTCCAGTGCGGAAGAATACAGTCGAATCACGCACCACGTTGTGCAACAGGGGAACTCCCTTCCCGGTGCGTAACTGGGATTCCCCTGGCAGCGTGCTGCGTGATTCGACTGTATTCTTCCGCACTGGAAAACAGTTCCCACCCAAAATGGACAACAGTCTTGTCTTGGGGGGGGGGGGGGGCGGGGGGCGCAAGAGTGGGTTTCGCCCAGGGCTCAAATCACTCTAGGAACGCCACTGGATTTATCCATAGTTTCGAGTAGATGAGGAGGCCAGTGCGCATGTGCGGAGTCACAGTTTATTTCGCTTTCAGCTCCCGGGACCCAAACATGAAATGCAAAGCTGTAAATTATGGATAAATCTTGGATTAGAGGCCACTTTTGACTCAAACGAAAGCGTAGACTAAGACATTGAGCTTCTATGATTTGAAAAGTGCTAAAGTTTGTGTTATTTGGAGACCGCTCGGGGCATATATTACCGGCTGGTTAGCTCAACTGGTAAGTCATGGACTTTCCCCCTGGAGGTTGTAGGTTCAAACCCCCCCCGGGCAATGAGCTAACCAGTGTGGGTCCTTGGGCAAGACCCTTCACGGTACTGCCCCCCGGGCGCCGAAAAAGATGGCTGCTCACTGCTCCTGAAAAAGGATGGGTCAAATGCAGAAGTCAAATTTCTCCCATGTGTCACTGTGTGTCATTGTGTGTGAGACCAATAAAGGCTAAAAGCCCAAGCTTAAAAAGCCCATATATTAGCGCTACGGCTATCGCTAATCTAAAACATCTCCGGAAGTGCTCCATATGACACCAAAGTGCTATGGGTGAGTAAAACAACTTGTTTTATTACCGAAATAAGGCTCAGATTGTAAAAAACGTTAATTCTCCTTTAACAATTTCATGCATTTGGTAACCAAAATTTTGGATGCCTGTGATGCAAGATTTCTGATGTTCCATTTCACTTACCAACATTTACAAGTGCAAAAACCCCACTGGCATTTCGTGATAGCCTTGAGCCTTTAGCCAACTTTTGTAATGGAGCTCAACAGTGACCGCCTGCTCTGGTTACTGGTAAATTTTCCATTAATCTTTGCTATAAACTTTTTGAAAAGTTGATTAAGAGATCAAAAGCATTGTGGAGACAAATCAGCTATGTGGTAACTAATCTAAAACACAAGATTCAGAAATGGTCCGAAATGCTTTCATAACTTTGCAGTTTATAAAGTTTCAGAAACAGATTTTAAATAAAAGGTCTTGTGGTCATTAGTTACAACAGAGCTGGTTAGGCCTGAGCTTTTCAAAAAAAACTTAGGTTTGATTGTGTGACCCATTGCACAGTGTACAGTGAATAAATAAAACACATTTTGAACCATATTGTAGTTCTTGTGTGAAGTCTTACTAAAGAGGGAGAAGAGGGAGGAGAGGGCACATGGGGACCAGGTCTATTCTGGTCTCCGGTCTTGGTCTTGTCTGTCAGGTCTGGTCTAGACTCTGTTTGAAGCCTCATCAGACAGAGCTGTGCTGATCTGCTAATGCATAATTACACAAGGACACTGCTCTCTCCTTTGTCTCAACCTGTCCAACAGTCTTACCTTTCAGATATACCCTTTGATTTATTTATCATTATTATATTATTCATTTAAAGGAAAAGTAAAATTTTTTACAATCTGAGCCTTATTTCGGTAATAAAACAAGTTGTTTTACTCACCCATAGCACTTTGGTGTCATATGGAGCATTTCCGGAGATGTTTTAGATTAGCGTTAGGCTAACGCCGTTAGCCTAGCGCGACTTATAGCCATAGCTCGGGGCATTCCCCGAGCATGTAATATGCCCCGTGCGGGCTCCAAATAACACAAACTTTAGCACTTTTCAAATCATAGAAGCTCGATGTCTTTAGTCTACGATTTCGTTTGGTCAAAAGTGGCCTGTAATCCGAGATTTAGCCATAGTTTCGAGTAGATGAGGACGCCAGTGCACATGCGTGGACTGTGCTCTCAGCTCCCGGGACCCAAACATGGAACGCATAGCTGTAAACTATGGATAAATCTCGGATTACAGGCCACTTTTGATTCAAACGAAATCGTAGACTAAGACATCGAGCTTCTATGATTTGAAAAGTGCTAAAGTTTGTGTTATTTGGAGCCCGCACGGGGCATATTACATGCTCGGGGAATGCCCCGAGCTATGGCTATAAGTCGCGCTAGGCTAACGCGTTAGCCTAACGCTAATCTAAAACATCTCCGGAAATGCTCCATATGACACCAAAGTGCTATGGGTGAGTAAAACAACTTGTTTTATTACCGAAATAAGGCTCTAATTGTAAAAAACGTTACTTTTCCTTTAACACACTTTTAACTATTAATGCTGTTTTGTGCATGGTAATTGGGTTTTGTGACTATGACATGCCCAATGGATGCTAATCATTACGTTTTCAATGTTAAAAAAACAAAGCAATTTCAGTTATTCAAAACGGCTTTTCAAAAAGGAAAATTAAAATACAAAAAGATTTCTTTACTTTAGAAAATAATAGGAAAAACAAAATCATCAGCTATTATATATATTTTTTCTAGTACAGCTGAGGAATTTCCAATGATCTTATTCCAACATTTAACTTTGTATGAAAAAAACACAAATAAAGGGCCTGTATAAAATAAGTCAGTTGTGTACTATCTGCATCTAATCAAGCATATTCTCGTCCAGTAATCCGGAAGTGCTGTGAGCATAAACTCTGCTCAGGCCTCTGAACATTACGAAACATGCCGATAAACTCATTGGGGGGAATAATTAGGATGCTCGGAATGTATAAAGTAAGTGAGGAATACGTTTGGATCACTGCAAACTGTTTAAAATGAACTAGATCTGTTTTTCCAATAAAAATCAGGTATAGTACATTTACTGACGCCTTCTTGCCATTTTAAAGATTGTCAGACTGTTTGTCCAACCTGATCAAAAGCAATTGTATTTAGGATGTATAGTCATTGCTCCTTAGTAAATAACAATCACGGAAAATATTACACCACGTTTTTAAGGTTACTTTGAGGTTATTTTTCATAGTAAAATAAATGTAATATTTCTGATTATACTTAAAGATCCCATGACATGGTACTTCTTGATGCTTTTATATGGCTCCTTAATGGTTCCCCAATACTGTAAATGAATCCTTCTTCAAAATCAAAATCAGCATGAGAAACAGAGATAAGATGAGAAAGAGTAATTTTTCTCTCTCTGAACACTCCATAATGGGCAGAATGCAAATGAGGAGAAAAGAGCTGGCCAATAGTAGAGGGTGGGGGCGTGGTCAAACGCTCCGCTCTACGCTGTAGCCCTCAGCTGATCCATTTCCTTGTTTTTGCACGGGGGGAGAGATTTGAAGCGTTCCATTGAAAAATAAACACATTTCCACAGAAAATAAAATTAAACCACTGCTGTTCAAAGGTCCAGAGGCTCAGATAAAGGACTTCCGAGCCTAGAAACACTCGGACGTGCCTCCAGGCAAATAAAAAACCGCATTTCGCATTGCCTAGCGCATTCGCAGTCCAAACTCTCTGGGCGTGATTTACAGAGACGCTGAGTACAGACAGACGGGGGTGGAACTGCATTTGCATTTCTTTTTTCGATCTGACGTCAATAAGGTGCCTTGTTCAAAATCGCCCGTTTGAGCTCCGATTTTTTGTAACGCAGAAAAGGATCGCAAATGCTCAGTTTAGACATTTCACAACTTTTAACCATGGAGGGGGGGGGGGGGGGGCACTAAACAGGGTAGAGGAGCTCACATTAACGTTCAAAAACCTCAGAAAGTGAAAATTTCATGCCATGGGACCTTTAAGTAGTAAGTGTAATGTAGAAAATGTGTGGTTTATTTGTTCTGGACAGCTCTATTCTGAGAAGCGTGCATCATTTAAGCTTCCCCAAAGGTCTAGGTGGAGTCCTCTGCACTCACAATTTGGCAGTTGCATAAGTCCAGGAGGGGAGCAAATCCAAAAGAGGGCTGTTGTTTTTCACAGACACTTATTCAAACGTACAGGGAAATTTAACGTATACTTATGAGCCAAAATATAATGACTGCCTGCTAATGTTTGAGAATTGCTTGTTGCTGATTTTTCACAGTTTCTAATTTGAAGGACTTTCGATACGGATCACTGCAGACCAAGGACACGACACAAGAGCTGTACTAAGCTGATACCGACCTTTTAAAGAAGACACATTGTTCTTGTGTCTGATATTAAGTTGCAATCTACGACACCTGTGGATCATTATGTTATCATTTGCAAATTTCAAGTCGCAATACTCATCTAAAATGACTTTCGAGACAAAAGTCAGCTGAGTTTTGCATCAGAAAACCGCTGTGCCCAATTGGAGCAGACTTCTCCGTAAATGTCATCACAACAAAGAGCCATGAAGCTGTCGGCACCCATAGCTGCAGATCATGCTAGTGAGGAGCTGATTTTTTTCCCCATTTCTACCAAAATGACAATGTGACACTGCTGAATCCTACATTTAGAGAAGAAAATTAAATCTGAGAATGAAGTAAGTACAGAGGAGTGGGAATATCCCGATGGAGGTGAAAATGACTAAATGGTGTCTTGAAAATAAGTGATTTCTCAAACCTACACGAATCACTCCAAGTACAACTGTGATTAAAAAGTAAGCGGAAACAACTATAATATGGATATAAGCTCTGAAAAGTTGTTTTTGCAAAATTTGTCTCTTTAAAGGTTTGCAATTTTTGACACCCTTCCTTTTCCAATCTCGAGTACTTTCATTCTGATTTTACGGTTTATTTCACCTGTAGTAATAATGTGCAATACAGATTTGTTGTGTCCATATGCTACACTGTACATGTGCATAACCACAGTAAAAGCCATTCATTGTACACAATACTGTTGCAGCCTTGTATTGTTATTGTATTGTTAAATTTAAATTTAGCGATTATATGCCCCGAGCGGTCTCCAAATAACACAAACTTTAGCACTTTTCAAATCATAGAAGCTCAATGTCTTAGTCTACGCTTTTGTTTGAGTCAAAAGTGGCCTGTAATCCGAGATTTATCCATAATTTACAGCTTTGCGTTTCATGTTTGGGTCCCGGGAGCTGAGAGCAAAATAAGCTGTGACTCCGCACATGCGCACTGGCCTCCTCATCTACTCGAAACTATGGATAAATCTCAGATTACAGGCCACTTTTGACTCAAACGAAAGTGTAGACTAAGACATTGAGCTTCTATGATTTGAAAAGTGCTAAAGTTTGTGTTATTTGGAGACCGCAAACATGTGCCCCGAGAACTCACATTACGGAGATCGCTAATCTAAAACACAGGGATGAAAGTGGCCAATCATGAAAAAAGCGGAAAGTCCCCCCCCCCCCCTGGAAAATTTTTTAATTCTGAAATTTGGATTTCTATATGCTATATGTTAGCAATAAAGTTAAACTGTACATAAAAGTACAAAAAAAACACACATTTTATTAACAGGTAGGCCTACTAGTAGTATATATTGGATTTGTTTTTGCTTTGCACTAATCAGAGGCATTGAGGAGGAGCTTATGCGCTAAAAGGCGCAGGTGAAAAAGTGAGGAGCGACGCGTTAAGTGAGGCACGGGCAGGTAGGATGAGGTATAGGATGTTTTATAAAGTTTAACCTGTGTACACACAATGGTACACGCTGTTACGAAAGAGCTGCACTCGCTCGCTCGGTCCGCGGCTCCAGACACGGGCTTGAGCCCGTGTTTAATACGAAGTTTAATACGAGATACACGTACTTTTGTTCTGAATACGGGACGATTCTGTTTTTCAAGGGACAGTTGGCGACCCTAAACACAACTATACATATATATACACCCAAAATCTTTCTCAACGAATTTGCACAGATGTAAAAAAAAAAATTTAAAAAAATTACCCCGCAGCTGGAAAAAAAGCGGAGATCCGCTAAAAAACGGAACTCTTTCATCCCTGAAAACATCTCTGGAAGTGCTCCATATGACACCAAAGTGCTATGGGTGAGTAAAACAACTTGTTTTATTACCAAAATAAGGCTCAGATTGTAAAAAACGTTAATTCTCCTTTAAGTCTATTTTTTCTGTATGTTCTGTACATACATAAAAAAAAAAGTTCAAATAAAGTAACTAACTCTAATAGTTATTTATTTTGTTTATTTCAGTGCCTACTTCTGTTCTCCTGCTGTTTATGAGCTGTGCATTGCAACACTGGAAATTCCCCACTGTGGGACAAACATCTTATTTTGAATCCGATACTGAGCTGATTAATGTTGAACTAAACTTACATGGAGCGTAGAACATGACTAAAGCGTGTTTCTTCTTCTTCAGCGCCTCTCTGAAGTCCTCTGATCCGAGATGGGCGACGCTGGACGGTTTCTCCTCCCACGACTGCTCTGGAGGGGGAGGAGCCTGAGGACTGGAGACAACAAGTATAGACAGAGAAATTTAATTATTACAGCATTTGTTTTTATATTTCATAATGATATAAGCTGATGGTGTTTTGGTCTGGCTCTTGATGGATATTGGACAGAGACAAATGTTTATGACTGGTTTGTCCTTAACTAATTTAATAAGACAATCAATTACGCAGTTTAAAGTGCTGCTCACCAACTCCTCAGACTGTTGGTTTGATAGTGTCAGTGGGGCCTTGGGGAAAACATTTAGTCTCCCTTAGGGTCCCAATTACCTGCGCCCAAAAGCCAGCTAAACTACCTCTCATCCACTTAAAAATGGCAATTTATCAGATTTTTCAATTTCGTGTAATTGCAAAAAAGAGCAAATTAATGTGGCAAAAACAAAAAAGAAAATGTTTGAAAGAGTTATCTCAAAATGAATTGTACTCTTCCAAATACAGCAGTTATTTAGTGCAAGTAAACACGCACCAAAAGTCAGGTTTATTTGTCCCACACAATGGGGCAATTTCAGTGTTACAAATTCAAAACAACTGGAGAAGAACATGCCATCAATAACTATTAAAATAATTATTACAATAATAAAAAAATAATCTATAATCTAATCTAAGTACAGTAAGAGCTGTAAGGCTACAAAAAACTATAGTGCACAAAAAAATCGCTTTGACTATGGTTCTGTAATGATTCAAGTTATCCGATTTTTGTCATGTAAAATGCCGTTTCCCTCAGGTTCATACTAATGCCATGGTGGCACAAACTAGGGATGCACCGGTTCAGCCTTTTCAACTCCAATACCGATTCTGATACTATGTCTTTAAGTATCTGCTAATACCCGATATACTGTATAAATGATAACCAATATCAAGCGATACCAGTGCAGGGACTGAAAACATTTCCTTAAAATAACAATAAAATAAGACAAAACTGATCCAAATCTGTTATGTAGCTGTTATCTCTTAAAGATCCCATGACATGGTACTTCTTGATGCTTTTATATGGCGCCTTAATGGTTCCCTAATACTGTAAATGAATCCTTCTTCAAAATCAAGACTCAGTGCATGAGAAAGCCCCATGAACACAGTCAGAGTCATAAATATCTCTCTGAAACACTTTATTCTGGGCGTTGTTGCTTGAATGCAAATGAGGAGGACAGAGAGGCCAGTTGGCCAAACTCTCCGCTGTTTCCTCTTTAGCGGTGCGATGTGCGCTGGCCCCACTTCCGTGTTTAAGCGCAGAGGAAGATATGAGACGATTTCCATTGAAAAATAAACACATTCCACAGAAAATAAAATTAAACCACTGCTGTTTCAGAGGTTCGGAGGCTCGGATAAAGGACATCCGAGCCTGGAATCACTCTCACGTGCCTCCAGGCAAATAAAAAAACGCATCTCGCATTGCGTAGCTTGTTTGCGGTCCAAACTCTATGGCCATGAGTTCCATAGACGGTGGGTAGACATCCAGAGGGGGGGTGGAACTGCATTTGCATTTTTTCTTGAATGTGACGTCAGAAACTTCCCTTGTTCAGAATCGCCCGTTTGGGCTGTCTTTTTTTCAAACGCAAAGAAGGATCGCAAAGGCTCAGTTTACACATTTTGCAACTTTTAGCCATGGGGAGGGGGGGGGCCTAAACAGGGTAGGGGAGCTCGCATTAACGTTCAAAAACCTCAGAAAGTTAAAATTTCTTGCCATGGGACCTTTAAGTCACTACAGAACAGCTTTGTGTAAATAAAAGTAAAAAAAACAAAACATTACAAGACTATGATCAGTAAATAGTCTATTACATCAACTGAAATGTCCAACCAGTATATTGGCTTACTGATATCCGATCCAGCAAACAACCCATATTTATATCATTTTATCCAATACAACTTACTTGTGCATAAACTCAATGATCTTGTCCTTGCTCCTCAGATGGGGCAGAGTATATTTTTCTTCTCCGTTCACAAAGTACTTAACTGTGGGGAACCCTGAGATCTTAAAGCGGTCGCCAACTGCTTTATGCACCGTGGCATCGAGAGCAGCCAACACGCCGGGACTCTGTAGGGGGCAGCAGAGAGACATTAGAAATACCAGAGGAAAAACAAAAACAAATTTCACTGTAATGACCTTAATTATGCTCTTCTAGAAGTTTAGTTTTAGGAGAGAAACAAAGGAATAACTTACATACAATGCAAACATTTGAGATTATGGTAAATGTGCATTAAAAGGGGCTATAATTTGTGTAACTTTTCTGGTGGAGGGTCCATCAAATGGTTTTCTCCATGGAGATGTTATTGCTTTGGCTGGAATATTTCACAGTATGGTATTAAACCTTTTTATCTTCATGGAGACCAAACCAGACCAAGTTACAGGTCAGATCTGTGGAGAAGCAACCCCGCTCACAGTCAGAATGCCTGTTTTTGTAGGTATTTTTGAGTTATAAAAACAACCTGAAATTTAAAGGGATATGCCACCCCCAGGTCAAATTTGGGCATCTCCCCACAGTCCAGAGACTAAAATAAGTGATGAAAAGCGTTTTCCTGGTCACCCAGCCATTGTCCGAGTCTGTCGCCACTGACCGCCGCGGTACCTGCAGCTCCTCCGCGTTAGACTGGAGTCTAACGTCGCCAGAGAAAGATTTCGGCCAAAAGGAATTAATTTGCTTGATGCTTTTCCCAATTACTTTCTGTGTAGTGCGCATTCATATCGAGTGCAAATAAATGTGCAAATCAACACGGAGAGCTTGACTTGGTCATTTTGGGTGGGAACTATTTTTCAGTGCGGAAAAAGACAGCCGAAGCACACACCACACTGCGTAACGGGGGAACTCCCTTCCTGGTGCGTTAACAGGGATTCCCCTGTCCGCGTGGTGCGTGCTTCGTCTGTCTTTTTCCGCAGTGCTATGGGTGAGTAAAACAACTTGATTTATTACCGAAATAAGGCTCAGATTGTAAAAAAACGTTAATTCTCCTTTAAGTAGGTATGTATTTTTGGTTTGGTTTAAGCTCAATTTTTAGTTAAAGCTTCTCCAAGTGCAAGAGTAGGTTTTGTAGGTTTTTATTCATTATTCAGCTACTGTCACATCTCAGTGACACAAACCGCCTTGCTCAAGGACACAATAGCTGTGTGAACTGGCTACTAGTAGAGCCAACAACCAACTGTCTGTGTAAAATGCAACCCCTCTGAGCCTGTGCAATTAGACAAGAGTGTTGTACATGTGAAATAACACATTAGTGGAGTTCAGGAGGTGAAACAACATCAGTTAGATAATTTTGCCCTTTTCCACTGAGCTCTGCAGCCGGGCTCTGAGCCACAAGGAGGACATCCAAATGTGTGTGTCTGAATGAAAGAAAAGGGAGAGAGAGAGAGAGAAAGAAACAGACAGAGGGGAAGTAGGGAGGGGGAGAGAGTGGGAGAGGGGAGTGGAGCGAGGAGGAGAATAGAGAGAGGGAAGCAGGAGACAGTGGGAGAAGGAGGAGAGAGATGAACAGGAGAGTGAGAGGGGAGAGGAAGAATGAGGCAGGAAAAGAGAGAAAGAGGGGGAGATAGAGGAGGGCTGGAGATGAGATAATCACTTAAGTCATTGTGCTGGACATTTTACGAGCTTCATCACAGGCCTGACTTTAGCACTGAAACACACTTCATAATATAATATGAGAGCGTCTCCACTTGTCTCCAAGGAGATGTTATTGCTTTGTTTGGAAAGTTCCACAGTATGTCATTAAACCATACAGTTTTACAGGAGATGTTATTGCTTTGACTGAAATGTTTCACAGTAAACCTTTCTATCTTCATGGAGACCAAACCAGGCCAAGTTGCAGGTCAGATCTGTGGAGAGGTGACCCCGCTCACAGTCAGAATACCTGTTTTTCTAGGTATTTTTGAATAGTAAAACCACCTGTAATGTAATAAATGTTCGGTTGAACTGTTCAATGTCATACTGTGGAACAATCCAGGCAGAGCAATGACATATTCATAGAAACAAGTTCATGATGGACCCCCAACCAAAAAGTTACATAGTGCACCTTTAAAAAGACCTGCACAATAGACTAGATTAAAGGTCCCATGGCATGAAATTTTCACTTTCTGAGGTTTTTGAACGTTAAACGGGCGATTTTGAACAAGGCACCTTATTGACGTCAGATCGAAAAAAGAAATGCAAATGCAGTTCCACCCCCGTCTGTCTGTACTCAGCGTCTCTGTAAATCACGCCCTGTAAATCAGTTTGGACTGCGAATGCGCTAGGCAATGCGAAATGCGTTTTTTTATTTGCCTGGAGGCACGTCCGAGTGTTTCTAGGCTCGGAAGTCCTTTATCTGAGCCTCTGGACCTTTGAACAGCAGTGGTTTAATTTTATTTTCTGTGGAAATGTGTTTATTTTTCAATGGAACGCTTCAAATCTCTCCCCCCGTGCAAAAACACGGAAATGGATCAGCTGAGAGCGAGAGCGGAGAGTTTGGCCTACACCCCCACCCTCTACTATAGGCCAGCTCTTTTCTCCCCATTTGCATTCAAGCAACAACACCCATAATGGCCTGTTCAGAGAGAGGAAAAAATACTCTTTCTCATCTTATCTCTGTTTCTCATGCACTGAGTGTTGATTTTGAAGAAGGATTCATTTACAGTATTAGGGAACCATTAAGGAGCCATATAAAAGCATCAAGAAGTACCATGTCATGGGATCTTTAATGTTATATTATGGATCATTTCAAGCAAAGCACTGACCCCTCAGCAGAAAAGTTAGACAGTTTACCTTTAAATACTCCTTATATCAAGATAATGTGACCTCGAGCCAGTTCTATGCAGATATACAAGAACTCAGCCTAAATATGCAAGGTTTGTGTGTTAAACACATGTGAATGAAACAAAACACAACTTCAGATCTGTTTTTGTGGAGGAAACATTATAACATAGATCAGAAAATAGCATACTTTAACATTAAGCCATCCCAAAATAACTCAACTGAAAGCTAATAACATAATTATTATTGAAACCCATCAAAAAATGTAATTGCATAAACATAGTCAAAACAAGTCTAGATTGCTGTTCTGTTTATCTCATGTTTTTCATTCCACGCTCCCATCTTCATAAATACAGAGTGTCTAGGGCCACGTTCATGTTGGTTTTATTATGGGGCAGTAATGAGGCCAGAGAGGAGCAGAGCCATTTGTGAAATAAACAAAACTAAAAGTCAAAACTTACATCAGACCCTTTGTTGAGGACTTCTGCAGCTTCGTCATATTCTGGCTTCATCTTCTTACAGTGACCACACCCTGAAAGGCACAACAACAGGGTTTGATGATGGAGGTATAAGTTTTACAGAGCACACAACAAAAAGGAATATCATACTTGTCAGACTTCTCAGTGTTCATAGAGAGAGGACAACATTATTTAAAAGCAAAAAAAGTCAAGTTTACACTAAGACAGCAATGATTAATGGACAAATCGTGACTAGTCAACAAAAACAAAACTTTGCCTGCTTGTCAGCAAAGCAATAACATCTCCATTTCGATGAGTGACTCTCCACCAGAAAGGTTACAAAGCGCAACTTTAAATCTGTATGAAATATGCACTACTTTATTTAATATTGTCTGTTTATAACTGTTTTATATGAAAGGTTTTGTCTGTGGGTGTTGATGCCACTTGGCCAGGAGTCGATGCAGAAAATGATCTTCGAATCTCAATGGGACGTTTCTGGTTAAAAAAAAAAAAGAAAAAAGAGAAAAAAAAAAAGTATAACTTTATATAGAGGAACTATAAGACTACATCACTTCACTCTTTACTGCACACGTCTCCTGCCCGTGTCCTGTCTGGGATCATGTCAGTGTCTCGTAGGATTTCAGTAGATTTCAGGCTCTCCCGGGGGTATTGATCAGGTATGAGTGGATAGAATAGAATAGTCTTTATTGTCATTATGTTAGGTAAAAACACAACGAAATTGGGAAAGCTCTCTGCAGGTGTAGATAAAATAGATTTAAAAAAATAAAAAAATAAAAATGTTTGACCAGCAAACAACGAACTTCAGTAAAGACAGAATAAAACAAACAGTAGCAGCAAACAGCAGCAGCAGCAGCACTTAATTCACAGAATTAATAATGTAGTGAGGAGTGTGTTGTGATGTAGTGAGGTAGTATGTTGTGGTGCAGTTGGGGGGTAGGGGGTTAGTGCGTGCGTGAGTTCAGTCTGATGATGGCTTGGGGAAAGAAACTGTCTCTCAGTCTGTTGGTCCGGCTCCTGATGGACCTGTAGCGCCTGCCTGATGGTAACAGTTCAAAGAGATGGTGTGCGGGGTGGGAAACGTCCTTAATGATCCGCTCCGCCCTGCTGAGGCATCGGGAGGTGTAGATGTCCTTCAGGGAGGGGAGGGGGCAGCAGATAATCCTTTGGGCCATCTTCACCACCCCCTGTAACCTCTTCCGCCTTCGTGCAGAGCGTGAACCACACCGTGATGCCGTACGTGAGTGTGGTCTCGATGGAGGAGCGGTAGAAGCCTGGATCTCCAACTACTGAAGTTTGAGACATTTACGCACTCACCTGCATTTAACACATACTGGTCATTAAGACGTATCCCACTCACTAATGTTCATTCAGCATCATAACTTATTTGATCACATGGCGATAAACTGTTTTAGTGCGCTTGTGTTGTATCCTCATGTTAACCGCACAGACAGCGGTGCTTTCTGCACTCAGGCTGCGCACGCACATCTGCTGTGTCGATAAACTAATAATCAATAAGAGGAAACAATAAGGTAAGAGGTATGAAACAAAATTTTGGATTTTTCTCCATGTTTTTACTTATTTATTTGGTTTGGACAAAAAAAGGATTAAACGAGAATTCACGTTTTTTACAATCTGAGCCTTATTTCGGTAATAAAACAAGTTGTTTTACTCACCCATAGCACTTTGGTGTCATATGGAGCACTTCCGGAGATGTATTAGATTAGCGATATCCGTAACGTGAGTGATCGGGGCATGATGCTGCAGTCACCATAATAACACAAACTTTAGCAGTTTTCAAATCATAGAAGCTCAATGTCTTAGTCTACACTTTCGTTTGAGTCAAAAGTGGCCTGTAATCGAGATTTATCCATAATTTACAGCTTTGCGTTTCATGTTTGGGTCCCGGGAGCTGAGAGCGAAATAAACTGTGACTCCGCACATGCGCACTGTCCTCCTCATCTACTCGAAACTATGGATAAATCTCGGATTACAGGCCACTTTTGACTCAAACATCTCTGGAAGTGCTCCATATGACACCAAAGTGCGATGGGTGAGTAAAACAACTTGTTTTATTACTGAAATAAGGCTCAGATTGTAAAAAACGTTAATTCTCCTTTAAGCTCTGATGAGTTACATATTTTGAAAAGTTCCAAAAAGCAGTGCTATAATAAGAGCAAATGTAGAGAAGGTTTCATCTGTGGTCAACTGGACTTTTAGCAATCAAGATAAAGCCTTTTCAGTTAATGGAACTGGCTTGAAATGATCCTATTCTGGGTACCTAATTCCAAACCCAAGTGGTCCAACCTAGTTTCATCATTTTCCTCTCTACAATGAACCACTCCTGGGTGAATGAAGGCTTACACTGTCTCAATAACAGCAAATATATTGAATTAAATAAATGAAGAAGCCAACCTTGTGAAACTGATTGCACAATAAAAATGCATTATAATTTATGTCAATCTTGTCTTGTCACGTTCTCATGCACACAATCTGGTGTCTTATCTCGTCTTGTGGAAATCGTGTTTGCTCCTGCCCAAAGTAAATAATCAGTCAAATGAAAAGAGTAAAAGTGTGGAGGTCTAGTCTGTCTATGTTAGTTTAGAGACACAAAACTTTTAAACTACAGTCTTCTCCTTTTTCACTACAACAGAAGTAATATGATTTTCCTCACAGTGAAATGTCATCCTAACCCAGCTCAAAGCGTAACCTCGTGCACCTCAGCCTGTCTGCTTAAATCAGCGCTAAAGTCTGTAGCTCTCTAGAGTGTAGTCGCCACTTCTGCTCCTGTCAAACGCAGTATTTTTCATGTAGTGCACGTAAAAGTACAAACAGTGTGTAGTCATGTAGGATTACTCTGTACATGTGTCATCTGGAGGGCGTGTTTGAGCTAAAGCTCAAAGTGAGACTAAGTGGGCAGAGGGGACAAAGTAAAGAGAAGGGAGGATTGGAACAAGTTCAGATGTTATAGTAGTAAATCTAGTGATGCAATTTGCTGCTATATGGGGAATTACATATTTGTGCAGGGCACTGACAAAAGTTTTTTGACTGATGAAGACTTGAGTTGAGTAAAGCAACATTAAAGACAGAGTGCTTCAGATCGTTTTCATCCTTTTGTTTTTTAAAGCAGACCCATTATGTAAAATTAACTTTTTGGAATGTTTAACCATCTTATATGAAGGATTACCCCTTCTCATTTACCTGATTCAAGCTGTATTTAGCGTGGCTCATGCATGTTTGAGTAAACGCTATTCTCCTGCATTCAATACCCGTTTTCATCACCACTGGTACACGCCCACTTCTCTGTACTCACTTTGTTCTCAAATTGTATTTACTTAATCTGTGATACACATAGGATTTGGTATAATTTAAAAAAAATCACGGCTTGCTAGGGTGATGTGCAGTGGACTTTCACGTTTCATGACATTCTCCTACTACTAACTATTGGTAAAAAATATATAATAATAAATAAATAAAAGGGTACACAAAAATTACTGAGCCTGTAAAAAATGATTATATATATATATATATATATATATATATATATATATATATATATATATATATATATGAGGTGAACTTTCAGTATGTGTCATTTGGAGGGCATGTTTGAACTAAAAGGTGTGAGTTTGACAAAGTGAGACGAGGTGAGCAGAGGAGACAGAGTCAAGAGGGATAGCAATACGTTCAGATGTACTGAGTGGTAAATCAATGTATAGTGATGCAATGTGGTGTTATGTAAATAAATCTGTGCAACTTTCAGGCCACTTTCTATCACTTCTCTCAAAGGTGCATTTTGTGGTAATATGTTTGAACAATCTTATCAGTGGATTCGTTTTAAATCAGTGGACTTGTTTTGTTTATTATTAAGTAATTTAAAATTTATATAGTGACTTCAAATGTGCATAATGATAACATAATGATGCAAGCACAACAGCCCTAAACCAGTACTAATTGAGGTCTAAATCAGGACGAAACAGGGTCCTAAACCACCTCTGTTACTGACCACTGCAGACACTCCACAACTGCAGCTTTGAAAATCTTATGTATTGATACATTTTCCTACTCTTGCTCATAAAAATCCCCTTGTTTATTTGTTGGTATCAGTTTGTATCAATATTCAGTTTGTCCTCAGTGTCTCTACTGTGGTATGAAGGATTTTTGTGCTGTAGTCTTGACCAATCAGAGCTCAGAAAAAGAGTTCAGTGAAAGAAAAACAACATTTGGATAAGTCTCTTTGTGAACCAGAGGAGCCTAGGTTTGGTCTCTACCTCCAGGCAAAGGGAAGCAACACTGCACAAGTATTTTTTTTTTTTTTTGTAGTACTATTATTATCCCTGTAGGTAAATTGTCCTTTGCATTTCAGCCATCCTTTCAGGAGAAGTGGGCAGCACATGGGACGCCTGGGGACCCATCTCCATGGTCTTATTACTAGTATTGGTCAGGACCTAAGCTGGAGTATTTTTAAAGGGATATGCCACCCCCAGGTCAAACTTGGGCATCTCCCCACAGTCCAGAGACTAAAATAAGTGGTGGAAAGCGTTTTTCCTGGTCACTCAGCCATTGTCCAGGTCTGTCAGCACTGACCGCCGCGGTATCTGCAGCTACTCCACGTTAGACTGGAGTCTAACGTCGCCAGAGAAAGATTTCGGCCAAAAGGAATTAATTTGCTCGATGCGTTTCCCAATTACTTTCTGTGTAGTGCGCATTCATATCAAGTGCAAATAAATGTGCAAATCAACACGGAGAGCTTGACTTGGTCATTTTGGGTGGGAACTATTTTTCAGTGCGGAAAAAGACAGCCGAAGCACACACCACACTGCGTAACAGGGGAACTCCCTTCCTGGTGCGTAACAGGGATTCCCCTGTCAGCGTGGTGTGTGCTTCGTCTGTCTTTTTCCGCACTGAAAAATAGTTCCCACCCAAAATGACCAAGTCAAGCTCTCCGTGTTGATTTGCACATTTATTTGCACTCGATATGAATGTGCACTACACAGAAAGTAATTGGGAAACGCATCGAGCAAATTAATTCCTTTTGGCCAAAATCTTTCTCTGGCGCCGTTAGACTCCAGTCTAACACGGAGGAGCTGCAGATACCGCGGCGGTCAGTGCTGACAGACTCGGTCAGTGCTGACAGACTCGGACAATGGCTGGGTGACCAGGAAAACGCTTTCCACCACTTATTTTAGTCTCTGGACTGTGGGGAGATGCCCAAGTTTGACCTGGGGGTGGCATATCCCTTTAACTATGGAGCATGTTTTGGGGTTGATGGGGGAAACCGGAGTGCCCGGAGGAAACCCCCCCAGACACGGGAAGAACATGCAAACTCCACACAGAAAGGCCCGGGTGACCTGATGATCGTACCTGAAACCATTGTGTGCCATTTACACAGAAGCTTTTGTAATGTTGAATGGTGATCTTTAAATTCATATCAGAGAATACTTACAATAGAGATAATTACAAATGTTTTTCCTGATACTGTTTTGGTTTCACTATGTTTCTATTCTTGGGTATCAGTTTCCTGCACTATTTTGCAGATTTTGAATTCTTAATTGCCATGACAACAGTGGTAATCACAGACTGCATAAAAAAAGTGGACTAAGGGAGTGTGACTTCATCCATAGAGGCAGCTAGCTGGTTAGCTGTGTCCAAGGGAGCGTGAGTTCGGCTCCAGTCAAATGAAGCTCACCGCGGATAGCAGTTACTGGGGCGAATGTGGAATTTATTTATGGACCAAATTGTTTTTTTTTTCCAATACTCTCCCTGTCACTGTTTTTATTATTATTACTATTATTATTATTATTATTATTATTCGACTTATTACTTATTTTATTATTATTATCACCTATCTTTATGCCATTCTTGCTGCATGCACTTGTCTTCTTGTTCAAACTGTCCCTACCTGGAGCTACTGTGACAAGTAAATTTCTCCTGTGTGAGATCAATAAAGTCTTATCTTATCTTAAACAGCAAAATAAAAACACCAGAATTGTGTAGAGCAGGTTGATATGAACATTTTAAGACTGAAGGGACAAGGCTCACTGCAGCAGTCACAGAGAGAGGAGAGGCAATTTTTCAATGTAAAATCAATTGGAGTTGATGGAGCCGGAAGCACACCCATGCTCACTTCCTATTTGGAACACGGGAGCTAGCAGGTTAACTGTGTCTAATTATACAGTGGTACCTCACCTTACGAAATCAATTCATTCCAGAAGTGGTTTCGTAATGTGAATTTTTCGTAAGTTGAGTCGCTATTTCAATGGAAAAAGCCTGATTTCGTTCCAAGCCCCGTTCTTTCCGTTCCAAGGTTTGTTTTTTTTATAGTGTAACATTGTGTTCTGCGTCCAGACTAGACAGGACTAAACATGGACTAAACCAGGTCTACACCAGGTCTAAACCTGGACTGGACCTGGACTAAACCAGGATTAAACCACCACGTGTCGTGCGGCTGGTTTGTGGCTCGGGCTCCAGAGGACGCGGTCCGGGCGCCGCGGTTTTATCGCGTGCTCGCAGATCCGGTGCCGGTCGTGCAGACCAGGACTAGGGATGCGTGCTCCTCGGTGCGCGCGGTGCTCCTTGGTGCGCGTCGCGCACGCTGCATCTGAGCGCGCATTATTTGAATTTTTGAGATCTCGCATTTCGTAACTTGAATTTTCTTTCGTATCTAGAGACAAAAATTTAACGTGAAGGCGTTTGGTAACTTGGATTTTTCGTTTGTAGGGTCTTTCGTAAGGTGAGGTACCACTGTACTTTTTTGTCCGTTTGCTAATGTGCACATCGTTTCACCATGGTAACTGCCGAACATTCCGTCAATAGAAATACACATAGAACACCCCCAGTATGATGTTCACTGCCAAGAGTGCAATTTACCACCTCCCATTTCTCTACCTGGTCTATACTGCAAATGTTTTTGAGTTGTCCTTTGTATACTAAATACATTCTGTGCATATTTTTAGCTTGAGAACAGCCCCTGGTACACTGTGTCATGCTGTCATGCTCTCTAGCATTACGCGGTTATATTAGGGAGGAGCTGTGTGAGCATGTTCCCCTGCAGTGGCTCAGCACAAATGCAACTTGGGCTATTTCCAAACTGCTAAATTGTCCTTGTCATAACAGTTCAGAAAGCCCTTTATTCAGAACACAAAGCAGAGCTGGTAGAGACTATAAATCACATGATTCGGGGAAATGTGGAGATTGTGTCAAGTTTAAGAGTGCAAAATTGGCTCGAGTTCAGTAACTGAGATTTGATTCCTGCAGTAATGCAGCCACAACTATACTTTGAATATCATTAGCTGTCTAATGAGGACAAGTGAGGAGTGCATTCAGTTTTTGATTGGATATTTGACCTACAAATCAAAAAACACAAAATGTAAAACAACTTTATATGTTATAAAATGTTGGTGTAAATATTAATGAAATACTCAAATTGCAAGAAAAAGATTATTTTAGAATGTTTTACAAGATTTTATATAAACTTATTTACTACAAACTATCTGGGAACACAGACAGGTAATATGTTTATGTCATCAGGTCAAGTTACAGATCAGCTCTGTGGAGGCAATGAGACCAAAAAACTATAGAAAGAAAAGGAAAACAGAAAAGATTAAAGACATACAGTGGAACAACCCAAGTAAAGTAACGTCTCCCTAGAGACAAGCTGTTGACTACCCCACCCTATATGGATCAATTTCTATGACTTGTGACAGCTGCACACTTTTGTAGAAAAAAGTAATTATATTTGCAATATGTTAAAAAACAAAATTGATAGAAAACAATAATAGAAAAGACAGAAATATGAATGAAAACTAATATAAGGTCACTTCAAAACCACAGGTGCAACCCAATGTTTGATAAGATTGTGTGATATATATATATATATATATATATAGAGATATATATAGATATATATATAGATATATAGATAGATGATAGATAGATAGATAGAGAGAGAGAGGAATTGCAGCTATTACATTTTGATAATTGTGTCAATTTAGCAGATTTTGTTTCCCCCATCTATCTAAAACATGGGACCAAAAATATCTTGGATGAGATCCAGAATACACACTTCTTCAATACTTTACAAAGATGTGAGTCTGGTCACCATACATCTCCCCATTTTCAGATGGATGTGACTGGCAGGTGGAGAGTCAGTCAGGGACAGTCTATCCAGATTGGAAAAGTAGGAAGGAACTGAAAAAACATCACAAATTTCTGCAGAATCAATGAGTGAGAATAATTTGATTTTATTTGTAAATGATAGGTGATAGATGAGCTCTTTCATTTCACATGCGTCACTAAAAAAACACAAATGTCTGTTTGCACGGTCATGTTTGAGCGGGCTTGGAGGGCATGGGAAATAGACTGAAATCCCTCTGTATAAAAAATAGAGAGATATCAGTTTGTCAGGCAAAAAAATCATCTCAACTGAAATTAACTGGCCTGAACATAGAAATTAATGACAGAAATCCTTAAGCCCACACTACAAAGTTTAATGTATATTCAGAACAATAGGCGCATCAGGGAGAGACTCTGGGGACAGATGCAAAAAGGTGAAATCTCAGGGATCTACTGTAGCTCTGAGCAGAGGGACCCAGGAGAGGACCACAGAGCTATGGGAGGAGGAGGAAAGACTGCCACGGTCAAAAATCCATGTTGTACCAATGTACAGTCTGTAGGGGTTTACTTGTACTCAAGTGTCACCTAGTATTATTTATAGTGGGACATTGGATTTAAAGGCAGGGTCATTCTGTATAGTCATTTCTAATCCAATTTGTGTCCAAGTCCTTTATATATGCTGAGCCACTGTAGCACTAGCCACTGCCTTCCCCAAGTTCACAGGCCACTAGATGAGTTAGACTTGAAAATATTTGACATAAGGTCAAATTTAAAGGTCTTATATTACACAAAATTGAGTTGTGTTTTGCATTCTGCATTATTAGTCTGTCTCCTAAGGTCCAAATGCTCTGTTCCACCTTGTGACATCATGAAGTAATTTTCAAATTAACAGCTCCTTTTATCTTTAGTTCAGTAGAGATTGGCAAGTCCAGGGCAAAAATCATGCAAATGATTGTAGTGAAAGTGTATAGATTTTAAAAACACAGTGGAGCACTTCCTATATCACATCACAAGGTAGAGTGCTTTCTGTTTTCTGAGAGAAGAACTCGGCCTAAATGTGCAGGGTTTGTGTGTTAATCATGTGTCATTGAAACAAAACACAACTCCAGGTCTGTTTTTGATGAGGAAACATTATAACATAGATCAGAAAATAGTGTAATATGTGCCCTTTAAATACAAAATGTCTCCTAGTCTGGGGCTGCATCCACACATCACACTATATCAAAACTGGGACTAATCCAGGATAAGAACAGGACAAAACCAAACTGTCCAAAGAAGCGAAAACAAAAATACTAAATCTTAGTAAAACATAAATGTGTATTTTTTTCAGTAAATTCTCTTGATTTGAGTAAATGCATTTGTTTCTGTAGATTCTCAGTGACATGATGATGATTAATGACTCATATGGTTAAATTGAGCATAGCATTAAAAACTCACTCTGTGTGAAATGAATATTCTTTATTCATCTACATTTATGAGGTTTCTGGATGTAAACCCGGCCTATGTTTTCAATAAGACAGGTTTACCTGGTTCAGGTTTTACCCAGGGATTTCATACAGTGACAGGGAGAACTCATTAGAAAATACTTGATTCAATTATACACCGCCTGACAAAAGTATTAGGACGATTGTGTATTTCTGAACTTTCATAAATAATGATAACAAGACGTATTGGTAATGACAACAAATCACTTTATTGATATATTAAAGCAAATTTCATCATGTGTAAAGGCATATTATTGCAAAAATGGAAGCTCATCGCAGTGTAGGTCTAACTCAGGTCTAAACCAGGACTAGACTATCATCCCAATACTTTTGTCAGGCAGTGTAAGTGTTTTTATAGCTCAATTCGGCACTCAGCTCTTTCCAATCTCTCGCTTTCTCCTTCTCCCTCTTTCTCCGTCCTCTACTCTCTCCTTTTCCTCCTCCTTTTTTCCTCGGGCATGTTCTGTCACATACTAAGATTAATGTACCTCCAGCATGCACCATCAGCTTGTGTTTCTGTCCACTTTATTCCTCCCTCAGCCACTCTAAGCCTGGTAAAAACAGTGACAAAAACTCCACTTGAACGCTGTGTTTCCCAGCCCGGGTGTAGTTCAAAAGTTCCCCTTAGTATTACAATTGCGATTACATTTGCAATATATGGTTAAAAAGTAGTATTCTGTTCAGAGGGCACATTGTAAACAACTTTGGGAGCTTTAAGACTTGAGAGAAGACGGAACAGTACGTGATCATCTAATACAGGAGTCCTATTGCTTTCAGAATATCTTAATATAGGTCTAAAGTACCAGGTGAGGCTGTAATTGAATTTTAATTGAACAGCTATAGGATCTATTTAATTGAGAAGTCTACAGCCAATCCTCTGTCAGTAAATGAATGTGTTTTGGAGCAGAGTTCAGACATTTAAGGGTCCTATATTTCTTAAAATTGACTCTTGTGAGCTTTAAGCCATGTTATAATTCTACAACCTCATCAAAAACATACCTGGAGTTGTTTTGTTTCATTCACACATGTCTGAGTTACCCTTTATTAGTCTTTCTACATTTCCAAAGCTTAAAATACTTTAAAGTTTATACTCTAATACTATAATATCCCCCTTGTAATGTCATGTTGTTGTATTTTTGAATTTATCAATTTATTTAGCTACCTTTTACCTTTGGTTCAATAGATATTAGCAAATTTAAATGATTTTAGTGATGGTGTATGGAGTTTAAAAACACAGTGGAGCACTTTCTGTATTACAACATGACATCACACGGTGGTACAGACTGCTCCTGGTTCGTTAAACATGTGCGAATGAAATAAAACACATCTCCGGGTATGTTTTTGATGAGGAAACAACACAGATCAGAAAAATAAGGCCCTTTAAGATTTTTTTTTGCTTTCGAGTTAAATTGCATCTTTGAAAGTCTGTGTCATTTATAAGTTAATGCAAAAAAAACCAAACAACCAAAAAAAACATCGAAATTCGTCACATTGCCCTGTCCCAGTGCTAACCCTGTACATGTTTCCAGTAAAGGGTGGATTTAAGGACAACCATATGGGCCTGTGTGAGGAATGGATAGATGCCAGGTTTTGTTTTGTTATATTAGCTTAACGCGCTAAGGGATTTATTTTTGAGCTGAAACAACAAAAAAGTAGACCTATAGTTAGTTTAGCTAATTATTATTATAGCAAAGACTGTAATTGAAAAGCAAGCATAGAAACATTGACTAATTAATGCATCTTAAAATCCACTGTGTAATATATATAATATGCCATGGTGATTAAAAGATGCAGGACAATAGAATGAACTGCAAAATTATTATGCAAGATTGAGCCATGTTGTTACCTCATGAAAAAACATAGCATGAGTTGTTTGTTTCAGTCACATGTTTAAGTAAACCTTTATTATTAGTCTGTCTACATCTCCAAAGCTCAAAATGCTCTGTTCCACCTTGTGATGTTATGAAACTGTAGTTTTTTTTAAAGTATACAGTGGTCCCTCGCTCTATCGCGGTTCACTGTCCACGGCCGTTTTTTTTTTTTTTTTTAATAGTGTAACTTTTTTTAATAGTGTAACATTGTGTTCTGCGTCCTGATTGGCTAAAATACTAGACCAGGACTAAACGTGGACTAAACCAGGTCTAGACCAGAACTAAACCAGGTCTAAACCTGGACTGGCCTTGGACTAAACCGGGACTAGACCAGGTCTGAACCAGGATTAAATCACTCCGTGCGGCTCTTGCGTTTGTTTGTTCGTGTTCGGTTTGTGGCTCGGGCTGAGAGGACGCGGTCCGGGCGCCACGGTTCCATCTCGTGCTCGCAGCCTCGGTGTACGCGCGGTTTAAACGAGAGAGAAATGTGAGAAAAAGTTAATTCCGGTCTGAGAAAAGCGTATAATGTGTGTGGTGAGGCATTTACAGCCTTGAAACATGCAGAATAATTGTAAAATATAAAGTTGTCCTGCTTCGCGGATTTCTCTTATTGCGGGTTATTTCTGGAACCTAACCCCCGTGATAAACGAGGGATTACTGTACTACTAGCTACCTTTTACATTCTACCTTTTGTTTAGTAGAAATGGGAAATTCCAGAGCTGAAATTATCCAAATGATTGGAGTGAAGGTGTGTTCTGAGTTTAAAAACACATGACATCACAAGGTAGAATAGTGTTTCTTGTTTGATAGAAGAGCTCAGCTTAAATATGTAGCCTTTGTGTGTTGAACATGTGTGAATGAAACAAAAAACAGAACTCCAGGTACGTGTGTAATGAGGAAACAACATTATATCACATTTATTGACTTTTTCTGAGTCAGCAAGTTCATCTGATAGTAATCGATTGTTGGTTGTGTTGTAGAGTACTAACCACTAGACTTATGTTACGCAATATATAAAGCAATGTCAATAAGTGATCAATAATGTTTCTCTCTTGACTGCCCTAAAGAGGTTCAAGGGAAGTAGCTTGCATTTTTTGTCATTTTGATTTAAAAAAATGTTCTATACAAAGACGCCTTACATAACTGTGTCAAGTTTTTGAGTGCTCTAATCAAAAAAGAGTAATTACTGTAAATGATAGTTTCCATGGAGAGGGCATTGACTATATAAAGAAGTAATAATATATTGGGACATAAATACTCAGTTATCCATTAGTATTATCCCCTATATGGCTCTTGTATCAGTGCATTATATGAACACTATGTACAATTCCTCTTGATGATGGAACAAACCTGAACACACTGTACAACTCTCTCCACACTAGATCAGAACAAAAGTCAAACTACTCAGTCTTGGCACACAGCTCAGACCCGTCTTGTTAGCGACTAAATTTAAGTCTTCCCCACACCACCTGGACTCTGCTCCTGCCTCCGCTCTGCCTTGCATAACTCCACTTTTAAATGCCCAACAAAATACTGGAAAACAGAATCGCTGTTTTTCACTATACTAGATTGCCAAGTTTTTTTATTTTTTTGTGTCTGGAAAATTGTGGTAAATCAGTGTTGAGACAATAATAAAATTTCAAACTCAAACTTGATATCAAGGAAAACACTTGAATCTCAGTACTGTACTTTAAAAAAACAAAAAAAAAAAATTTACAAATAAAGTATAAAATCTATCACAAGGGAGACAAGCAGGCTATAGCACTACGCTACATTCAGATCTGGGAGAGGAATTATTGTACTTTTGTGCAATAGAAAGACTCATAATATATAAACGCTAGATGGAAATGTTTAAAGTGGAACATTTTGGGTAAAGTGGTAAAATCTCCATGAAGACAAGCAGATGGTCAACCCTCCACCACAAAATCCCACAGTGCACCTTTAATCTTTACTTTCTTTTACATTTAATCAATGCTTTTTAAAGGGACAGTGTGTAAGATTTTTACCCGTTAATTACTGAAATTGAAGATACCCATTCAAAAATACATTGTTTTCCAAGCCTTTTCACTTCCATCATGAAATCAAAGTATTCTTTTGGACTTAGATATAGTCACATAAAAGGGGGATCTTCCCCATGCAGAGGCAGCCATTTTGAATACGAGAGCCGCAGAAGGACATTTGGGCTCCGCCTTCGGCAAGGCTCGTGGTTTTGGGTAAACAACACAAGCATGCTGCCGGATCAGACGTCGTAATGGATCTAACACGTGTTTTGGACTAAATTGTTTTACTGGATTTTATTCGCTGGATCCTTACGGACAGATTGAGAGCAAGTTTATGGTGAAATACAGAGTTCGACCTGTGCAAAGCATTCTAAGGTAAGCTAACCTCGTTTTGTGCTTTTCCGTATAAAAGCCCCATGTGCTCGGGGAGTGATTGTTGTGCAGGGAAACAAATTGCATAGTGAAAAAGAGGAGACTGTAAGGTTTCATTTGATGTGTAGAGTGTCATGGTACATGATCGGGAATGCGGCGTGCGGCTCGTGCGCGCGCCCGGGTGACCCTCGAGGTCTGCCGTAGCTAAAACAGAAAGTGCAACAGCACCATCCACCTATGCCCCACGAATCCTACACACTGGGGCTTTAATGATGATCTACATAACTTTTCAGGTAGAGGGTCTGCCATATGCATTTCTCCCAGTACTGTATATGTTAGTGCATTGTTTAGAACATGTGGCCCGGGGGCCAGATCCGGCCCTCCAAGACCTTTAATCTGGCCCTCGGCTGATTTTCTATTAAATATTTTAATGATATTTAAATTTCCTATTAAAATATTGGTAATTTTCTGCAGCACCTTTCTGCTTTTCCCACCAGAGCAGCACAAATGAAGACCTTCCTCTTTCCAAATGCTCTTAAAGGACCATCGTTTTGACTGTTGACCATCAACAAAATGTCAAAAATGAGGAAAGTGGACACCGAGTGCAGGATTTTCCAGGAAAATTTGACTAATTCCTATTTGTTCATGGAGGTGAATGGGAAACCTGTACGCTCGGTGTGTTTGCAACAAGTGGCGCTGCTCAAGGAATATAATCTTAAGCACCACTACGAGACATGGCATTTTGAACAATACAAGAACTTGAATGGAGAATTGAGACAGAAGATAAACAAATTATTGCTGGGACTGAAGAAACAACAGTCTGTCATAGATTTGTGTTTCTCTGCACAAATATTTGGACTTATTGCTATTTTTGGGGTATATTTGCCTTGAGTTTTCTGATCCGGCCCCTTTAGGATCAAAGTCGGTCGGATACGGCCCCCGGACCAGAATGAGTTTGACACCCCTGGTTTAGAATGTTCAGCGATATGGCATTAAACTTATCCACGCCATAGTTAAGATAAGCTGGTTACATGTCAGATCTGTGGAGAGGTGATTTTGTTGATGAACATTCCTGGTTTCAGCTTCCTGATATACACTGAAACAGTCCTCAGAATATATGCTATATATGTTATAAATACAGTCCTAATGCATAAATTCATGGATACATTTATTGCCATACTGTAAAACACTCCCTGCAAAGAAGTAACGTCAGTCTGTCCACCAGAAAAGTTACATATTGCTCCTTTAAAGCTGCATTACATCCATATGAAAACACAGGAAACTACCAGCAAAGGTCAAAACAATTACAAAAGTCCAGGGATGGAAAAGCATACATTTGACTTGTAATGAGACAGGCTGAGCAGATCTGTGCCAGGTTTCCATAGTTTTACATGACATGCATTCAGAGGTTCTGCTGTAAAGACCACAGCCAACACAGATGAGTCAAGTCTGGAAAAACTCATCCGTCCAAATAATATCTATACACCTGCAAAATAATACTGTACCTAAAAAAACGAAAACAGTGGAAGACTTCTGCAGCTCGAATTTAACACAGAAAATGTATTTTCACTTGTTTAAGGCTACGTTTATACGGCGGCGATCACAACAGAAGACGCAAAAGTGGCGTCTCGTCTTCAATTTTTATCCGCGTTTAGACGAGCGTTCTCAACAGGAAATGTTTGTTTATACGAAGACGCAAAAGTGGATGCAAAAGCCAGCGAAGTGAGACGCTGTAAATAACTGGACTGAAAAAAACAACAAAAAAACATCACAACAGCGTCAAGTTACATTTCTAACCACAACTGTACCGGAAAAGAGAAAGGTAAAACTTCAAAATAAAATGTTCTAGTTGCGTTTTAAATGAGTTGTTAAGTTCCGCTCCAAACATTTCAGTGACTTGTACTTTTGTTGACATGTTTTTGAATATTGTACTGAAAATAGTGACATTACAGGAGGATTACAGTGAATTAGAAAATATAAAATCACATGGGGTTTTACATTTGAAGTGCCTCATGCGGAAGTCGCTTGTCTTGGCGTCTGTGTGGCTGTGAGAGTGTGAGAAAGACTTGTACGGGAAGAAGAGAAAAGACCGTAGACGTGTGTGGGTGCGATTTATACAAATGTTGAAATGACTCTTGTATTGCCGCATCTATGTGACGTAAACGTGTACGCGACGTGAGCAGATCTGACCAGTTTTGCGTCTTGGACAGTTTACACGGAAAAGCTACAGTGGAGCGTATTTAACTTTTCCACTCTGGAGGGTGGTTTCAGATTTTTGCGTTTTTAGGCCCCAAAAACTCCCTCACCCTGTAAACGAAAGGCACTTCAGATAAAATATTTTGTCGTTTTTACCCGTAAGCGTTCTCGTGTAAACAGGCCCTAAAATTAGAAAGGATTGAAAATATACATTGCAACTTTTCGGTGGAGGTTACATCACCTACTTGTCTCCATGAAGATGTTATTACTTTGCCCAGTATGGGATAAAACGTATCTCCGTGAAGTCAAGCAGGTGACACCAACAGGTCAAGGTAGAGGTCAAGGTCAGATCTGCGGAGAGGTGAGAATACTTGTTTTTCTTTTTGTTTTTTAAACACCGGCTATTGAATAAAAGCAAGACTGAAAAGTACAAAATGTCATGCTGTGTAACAATCCAGGCAAAGCAGTAAAATCTCCATAGAGACAAGGTGGCAAAAAGTTACATAGTGCACCTTTATCTGGCAATTACGCTGGAAGCACAGCATTGACAATTCTATAAATAACAATTATTCACATTTTTAATATATCTAATAGATAATTCCACCATTATGTAAAATGTTACAAATAAAACAAGGTAAAAGTTCTCTCCCATTCATATCTGAAATAACATTCAAAAACTTTTGTGTTAGTTAGCCTAACTAAAAGCAAGTCTATTTTTAAATCTTTTGCAAACTATTTTTTCAAATATGTAAATGAGAGAATAGTCAATAATCCATTAAAGGTAAGCGAGGTCCAAATAACTTTTTGTCTCAATCTTTCAACACCTGAACATTGCCAATTGGTCGGTTAAAGGTACATTGTGTAACTTTTCTCTTGGAGGGTCTGTCAAATTATACTCAACAAAAATATAAACGCAACACTTTTGTTTTTGCTCCCATTTTTCCTGAGATGGACCCAAAGATCCAAAATTCACTCCAGATACACAACACTACCATTTCTCTCAAACATTGTTCACAAATCTGTCCAAATGTGTGACAGCGAGCACCTCTGCCCCGCCGAGACAATCCACCCCACCTCACAGGTGCGCCACATCAAGATGCCGATCCGACATCATGACCAGTGCACAGGTGCGCCCCAGACTGCCCACAATAAAAGGCCACCCCGAAATGTGCATTTTTTTTTGCTTTATTGGGGGTCTGGGGACTCAGTCAGTATCTGGTGTGACCACCATTTGCCTCATGCAGTGCAACACATCTTCTTCGCATAGAGTTTATCAGATTGTCAATTGTGGCCTGTGGAATGTTGGTCCACTCCTCTTCAATGGCTGTGTGAAGTTGCTGGATATTAGTGGGAGCTGGTACACTTCCTCTTCACCATATACACCTCGGACTTCACATATAACATGGACAGCTGCCATCTCCAGAAGTTCTCTGTCGACTCGGCCATTGTGGGCTGTGTGTCAGAGGGGAACGAGCTGGAGTACCGCTCGGTCATCAGTGACTTTGTGGACTGGTGTGGGCGCAACCACCTGAGCCTTAACACCAGTAAGACAAAGGAGCTGGTGATCGACTTCAGGAGGAGACCACTACCTCACTCACCGGTGAACATCCAGGGGCAGGACATAGAGACTCGACAGTTTCAAGTACCTGGGTGTTCACCTCAACAATAAACTGGACTGGTCCCACAACACCAACGCCCTGTACAAGAAGGGCCAAAGTCACCTCCACCTCCTGAGGAGACTGAGGTCCTTTGGAGTGTGCAGGCCTCTGCTCAAGACTTTTTATGACTCTGTGGTGGCCTCTGCTCTCCTCTACGCTGTCGTCTGCTGGGCCCCGAGCAGCACAGAACGGGACAGAAAAAGACTCAACAAGCTGGTCAAGAGGGCCAGCTCTGTCCTGGGCTGTCCTCTGGACTCTGTAGAGGAGGTGGCTGAGAAGAGGGTACTGGCCAAATTCACGTCCATCATGGACGACACCTCTCACCCTCTGCACCGGACTGTAGAGGAGCTGAGCAGCTCCTTCAGCAGCCGACTGAGGCACCCCCAGTGCAAGAAGGAGCGCTACTGCAGATCCTTCATCCCCACCGCCATCAGACTGTATAATTCTACTGTATAGTCCTACCGTGCAATATCGTTTTCCCAATGTGCAATATTGTTGTTTTTTCAATACTCCTATCGTGCAATATCGTTTTTCCAATTTTTTCAATACTCTCCCTGTCACTGTTTTTTATTATTATCACTACTATTATTATTATTCGATTTATTACTTATTTTTTTAATTATTATTATCACCTATCTTTATGCCTTTTTTTGCCTGCATGCACTTGTCTTCTTGTTCAAACTGTCCCTACCTGGAGCTACTGTGACAAGTAAATTTCTCCTGTGTGAGATCAATAAAGTCTTATCTTATCTTATCTTACACGCTGTCGTATACGCCGGTCAAGCACATCCCAAACATGCTCAATGGGTGACATGTCCGGTGAGTATGCTGGCTATGCAAGAATTGGGACATTTTCAGCTTCCAAGAATTGTGTACAGATCCTTGCAACATGGGGCCGTGCATTATCTTGCTGAAACATGAGGTGATGTTCATGGATGTATGGCACAACAATGGGCCTCAGGATCTCATCACGGTATCTGTGTACATTCAAAATGCCATCAATAAAATGCACCTGTGTTCTTCGTCCATAACAGCCTTTGAAGAGGAGTGGACCAACATTCCACAGGCCACAACTGACAATCTGATAAACTCTATGTGAAGAAGATGTGTTGCACTGCATGAGGCAAATGGTGGTCACACCAGATACTGACTGGTTCTGAGTCCCCAGACCCCCAATAAAGCAAAAAAAAAAAGCACATTTCGGGGTGGCCTTTTATTGTGGGCAGTCTGGGGCGCACCTGTGCGCTGGTCATGATGTCGGATCGGCATCTTGATGTGGCGCACCTGTGAGGTGGGGTGGATTGTCTCGGCGGGGCAGAGGTGCTCGCTGTCACACATTTGGACAGATTTGTGAACAATGTTTGAGAGAAATGGTAGTGTTGTGTATCTGGAGTGAATTTTGAATCTTTGGGTCCATCTCAGGAAAAATGGGAGCAAAAACAAAAGTGTTGCGTTTATATTTTTGAGTGTATTTCTTCCATGGAAACATTATATCTTTGTCTGGAATGTTTCACAGTATGTCATTAAACCTTTCTTTCATCATGGAGACCAATCCAGACCATGTTCCAGGACAGATCTGTGGAGAGGCGTCCCTGCTCACAGTCAGAATGCCTGTTTTTCTAGGTATTTTTGAGCTATAAATGTAAGGAAGATCTGTTTAATATCATACTGTGGAACATTCCAGGCAGAGCAATGACACATCCATAGGAACAAGCATGCGATGGATCTCCATTGGATTACACATTGCAGCTTTTTTTTTTGCCTTCCCAAAAGTGATGACAAACTATTTCACTTGTAAAATTTGACTTTTTGACTTTTCGGGGTAAGCTCAAATTTGAGAAAGTATCATTTAATTTAATGTTCAATCTTTGACATCATTACAGTTGCCTTTTGGGATCTTAAAGCAATGTTGTTTATGCATTCCAAAGAGTAAAGACAAGAATTATCTCACTTGTAAAGTTTGACTTTTTGTTGCCAACTGGAACCTGTTTTTCTAGTGATTCATTTGTTATGAGATGTTTTCACTTTTCCACACTAAATATTTAACTCTCTCCCTATCCTTTGTTGTGTATGTCTGCCACAAGGGTTATATTCTGATGTTGGTCTCCGCTACTGCTGGCCTGATGTAATTTAAAACTATGAATCATAATTATAGTGCAAAGGGGAGATGTGCAAAGCTATTTTTCACTATACAGGTAAAGGACAGGCAGGAAAAGCAGCATAAATAGGTAAAAATTACGCAACACTGAACTAATATGTACAAATATCCTGCTAAATAGGAAATAACAGTGGTTCTCAAAGCTACACTATGTAACATTTTGATTGGGGGACAGTCACCTGCTTGTTTCTATGGATATGTCATTGCTCTGCCTGGAATGTTCCACAGTATGACATAATAATAATGCACCAATTTTATATAACGCTTTTCTGGACATTAAACAGCTCTGCCTTACATTTATTCAATTACAGGTGGTTTTATAGCTCAAAAATAAGTAGAAAAACAGGCATTCTGACTGTGAGCGGGGTGGCCTCTTCACAGATCTGACATGTAACTTGGTCTGGTTTGGTCTCCATGGTGACAGAAAGGTTTGGAAGGAGTAAACTTTACTACCCTTCAAAAATTCAGAAAAAAACAGACTAAATATCGACTAACTATATGTAATCTAGTGTCATGATACAAAACTTCAAACTTGATTTTGATACGAAGAAAAATGTTTAATACTTGACACCAATTTTGATACTACAATGATGAAAACAAAAAAACAAATGGAAAATAGATGTAATTTTCACCACAGAATAATAGTGCTTTCTTTAGGTTACCATGTGGTTCTATACTGATGTTGACAAAGATCGAGATTACTCTAAACGAAAGGTCAATTTTTTTTTATGTTTGTGGGATTTTTTCCAGTAGCAATACTAATTGGTAAATGGAGCATCCACATTCGATACAGGTTTTAGTTAAGTATTGATCCTTTTGATAACCCTAAACCAGGGATAAAACCAGGTCTAAATGATAAAGCAAATCAGACTTAACTAGACTACAACTAACCAAACTGGGATCTAAATCAGAGAACATTATTATACTAAAGCTGGTATAAACTCAAACTAAAAATAGTCCAAATTCACTAAGATTAAACCAGGACTAGATATATCACGTTTACAGTAATCCCTCGTTTATCGCAGGGGTTAGGTTCTAGAAATAACCCGCAATAAGAGAAATCCGCGAAGTAGGACAACTTTATATTTTACAATTATTCTACATGTTTTAAGGCTGTAAATGCCTCACCACACACATACGCTTTTCTAAGACTGGAATTAACCTTTTCTCACATTTCTCTCTCGTTTAAACACTCAAACTTTCATAGATTTTCAACAAAATGTATTAATAGTGAAGCGTGGGGGAAGACACAGCTCCGGAAACCCCGCCGGACGCACGAGGAGCACTGCCACGTCCCGGGAAGCGACGCGCACCAACCCCTTGGAGAAGTGCGCGACACGAGCACCCCTCATCGTGGACAAATCCGTGACAGAGCAGCGTGACCAGCGCGAGGCCGCGCGTACACCGGGGCTGCGAGCACGAGATAGAACCACGGCGCCCGGACCGCGTCCTCTCAGCCTGAGCCACAAACCAGCCGCACCAAACCAGCAAAGAGCGGCATGTGGTGGTTTAATCCTGGTTTAGACCTAACATGGGAAATCCCAGGCTGCTTTCGTTCGTTCCGATCTGAAAGACAGCCTGGCAACTATGGCAAGCGAGCTCTCCCGATTCTGGGAGCCAATCAGAGAGCGGGGACGGGTGGCAAGACGGTGACGCGTACTATGTGACAAACGGAAACTTGTAGTTTGAACTGACAACTGACATGATTGGCTATGGGCTACGTATACGCCAAATGATAGACATTCGTAACGGCCAATAAACGGCCGTTGGCGATCGTAAACCACACCTCCGCTACGAGATATTCAGTAGGTGCTCCCAGACCATATATCACTGTGATATGGTCTGGTGTAAACCAGGCAAGTTTAGACCTGGTCCAGTTCTGGTTTAGTCCAGGTCCAGTCCAGGTTTAGACCTGGTCTAGACCTGGTTTAGTTCTGGTCTAGACCTGGTTTAGTTCTGGTCTAGACCTGGTTTAGTCCACGTTTAGTCCTGGTCTAGTCTCTTAGCCAATCAGGAAGCAGAACACAATGTTACACTATAAAAAAAAGTTACACTATTAAAAAAAAAAAAAAAAAAAAATCCACGAAACAGCGAGGCCGCGAACAGTGAACCGCGGCAGAGCGAGGGACCACTGTATATTAATTTAAATTCCATTAAGGCTTCACTGGAACTTCATTATGGGTATAAAACCAGGATTAAATTAACATGAAACAAAATAGACCTAAACTTAAGAGTCAGTTGGGATCGCAATAAACTCAAAAAGGTGCACTATAGTTTTTCAGAGGAGGGTCCGCCAACCTGCTCGTCTCCATGGAGATGTTGTTGCTTGGCCTAAAAGGTTCCAGAGTATGGCATATTAAACTTCTCCATGAAGACAAACGGGCCATGTTACTGGTACTTTCTTCAACCACAACCAAAAAAAAAAACATAGATAAATAAATGCAAGAATGCCATACTGTGGAACATTCCAGGCAGAGCAAAATCCTCACCACAGATAGAAGTAGGCAGCAGACCCCTCACCAGAAAAGTTGCATAATGCACCTTTAACCATTTTAACTTAAGAGGTGTGAAAAAGCAGGCGTGCAGGGATGAATAGGGATCGTTAAGCTAGACGCCAGAGAAACAAAAGACCGAAACCAATGAGATAGTTCCGGAAAGTAGTTAGCTAGGTAGCTCCTCCCTACGGCAAGATATAAGCAAGTGTCTTACCAGTATTCTTATTAGAGCTGACGAAGCCTCTCGGATGAGCGGCGAAACGTTTTCAACCAAACAAACTTGGTCCAGTTGACAAATTGAACTTCTCCTGTTATCATTTTAACTTAAGTGGAAACGTGTGTAGAATCCCTCAGTCGTCCAGGTAGAATCCATGGTAAAAGGAGAAATTCAATTTGTCAACTGGACAAAGTTTATTTGGTCGAGAACGTTTTATCTTAACTGGAAACATTACGTCTAAATAATAACAGCACTAATCAAACCTAAAAAAAAAAACAAGACAAAAAAATAAAAATAATAATACATCGATTCCCACCAAACTAAAATCACAGATCAGCAGTGGTACCAGAACCAATTTGTGAAACAGGAATAATGTAATTAGCTTGATCTGTATATAATTAACCATTCATCAACAAGCAAGCTCTCCCATCGACTGCTTTTAAGTGGGGACCAAAGCAACACAATTGATACCAGTGGAAAAGTCGAACGCACTGATAATTCCTGGCATGTTTACAAAGCCCCGTGCAACAAAAGCTAAGAGGAGACTGAGTAAAAATGACAGGGAGCCTTATGGGAAACATATGGCCACAACAAAGTGCTCAATGCTAGGCTAGTGCTGTGTGCGTGTGATGGCGAAGACAAAAGTTTAATGCAGTCTGCTCCGGTTCGTTTTTCCATTTTACAGGGAATTTCTCTACAGCTGACTCCAATATGAAACAATGAGGGGATGTTTGGGGGAAGTGAGCAATAAGCCCAGAAAATAAGGACCAAAATGTGGAATAAACGCATAGCTGGACTTGAGTTTAGGGCTTGCAAAAGAGGTAAGCTAACAAATTATGGAGGTGAATTGGACAGTGCTGAGAAATCTGCATATTTTCTTAAGAAGAAGAAGTGACTTTATTGATCCCACACAGGAGAAATTCTTCTCTGCATTTTAACCCATCCTGTTATTAGGAGCAGTGGGCAGCACATTACTGCGCCCGGGGACCATCTTCATGATCTTCTTGCTTCGGTTTGGTCAGGACCTAAGCTGGAGGACACACACGGAAAGGCCCTGGGGATCAAACCTGGAAACTTCTTGCTGTGAAGCATGAGCGCTAGCTACTCAACCACCGTGCCGCCAAATGCCTCCAGTGCCGCCAATATTATGGGTCCAATTAAAGGTCCAATATGCAGTTTTTCTAGTGGGGATCTGCCACCTGCTGGCGTCCATGGAAATTTTATTGCTTAGCCTGGATTGTAACACAAAGTGCCTTACAGTGATTAAGGATTTAGAAGATTAGAAGATGTAACCCTCTCCTCGAGTAACCCTTTACTCAAGGAGACCTTTGTAAAGTATTGGAGAACTGTGTATTCTGGATCCCAGGTGATGAAATACATGCATTTTGACTGTAAGCGGGTAGTCTCTCCAAAGATCTGACCTGTAACTTGGCTTGGCGGTGATCCTCCATCAGAAAAGCTACGTAGTGCACACCTATGACATGTTTTTGCATCATGTTTCATTTGTGGGAAATAATGCAGATTCATTGTGAAATATTTGTGACAATTTACCAAACAGCTCTGCCTTGTCAAACCCACAGATTGGTTTCTTTCACAATTTTACTCAAAGTTTATGCAAAAGTCGCTTAAATTTCTGCCTCTGAGTGAGAAGCTGGTTGGAGGAAGTGATCTGAAAACTAACAGCTGAGTGTAAACAGTTGTTAGCTCAAAATAGTTTCAAGTCTGTCAAAGATTTTGTGAAAGTCCACCAGATGCAAGTTTGGTAAAAATTTCAACACATTTTCAGACCAGAAAATACCACCTGCTACAAGAATGCATTGCATTTTGTAAAAAGGCAGCGCATATAGCATTTTTATATACATTTTCATAAACATGACCCACTGTGTTCCCAGATACAAGGTAAACATGTTCAAATAATATTACTTTTACAGATGATAATTCTAATGCCAATTTATGAAGGCCAAGTTTATATTATCCAGTCAGAAAGCAGAATGAACATCACACAAGTCTCATTTTTGATGCTGAAAACCAGTTGGTTTAAACCTAAAATGAAGACGTGACTTTATTAATCTCACACAGGAGAAGTTCTCTGCATTTAACCCATCCTGTTATTAGGAGCAGTGGGCAGCACATTACTGCGCCCGGGGACCATCTCCATGATCTTCTTGCTTCGGTTTGACCAGGACCTAAGCTGGAGGATTTTATCTATGGAGCATGTTTTGGGTTGATGGGGGAAACCGGAGTGCCTGGAGGAAACCCACCCAGACACGGGGAGAACATGTAAACTCCACACAGAAAGGCTAGGGCGACCCGGGGACCAAACCCGGAACTTGCTGTGAACCATGAGCGCTAGCCACTCAGCCACCGTGCCGCCAAATGCCTCTCTCTGATCTGAACGGTCACTACATAAACCCCAGCTCCTGCAGCAAAACATGATTGAGTGCAGCTCAGTGAGAGAATTCTGGAGGTGCTGAGCTTCACATGAGACATGCCTTATCCATATACTGAGAATAAGAGAGAAAACAATCCTTTACGGTCTCCCGTGAGACATTCATTGTGGGACAGGAGTTCACATGATTTAACACAAAGAAAACACATCACAGTCCCATATGCTCATACACATGACATCCAACACTGAACATAAATAAGATCAAGATTAACCACCATAATAGACCATCAGGGGACCTTATGTCACTCTGTGCAGACAAGCACTTCACAGTCTTAAGTTCTGTTATTAATTGTAATTCCCTAAAGCCCATGTGCACTTACACTTGATGTGACTTGTATCATGTGACTGATTGCAGGCTTATTTAAGCATTAGAGTGTATGGCCTTCTAATAAAAGCGTGTTGAGGGAGGTGCTGGGTCAGTCACTCACAGGGGGCGTAGAACATGATGAGAGCGGCCGTGTGCTCCTGAAGAAAACTGTCAAAGGAGTCGTCCGTGAGGTGGAACACAGAAGAGTCCGACTCAGACCAGGCCACCTCAGGGGTCTTTGGCTGAGGGGGCTGAGGACTAGAGGAGAGGGAGAGAGGGAGGGAGAATATTAAAGAAGGTATTCAAGGATAAAAAAGACAGGTAATTCAATGTATCCAATCGTTAAGAGTAAAGACACTAGGAGCTTGAGTGTCCCAAGTTTTTGAGATATTTAGCCCTTGAGCACACATTCAAGTAGACTTTCCACAGTGCTCTGTCACACAGTTAAGCAGCATAAGGGTATAACACAGGCAGAGCATAAGTGAACACAGCTGGACTCGACTCCACCCAGAGAGCCACACATCTGAATCTGCACCGCGCCTCACTGACATCAGCAAGGAGATGTAAACAAGAAAACGAAATCAGTACCAAAGTGTTGCACTACTGACCTCACAGCTATACCTAAAAAAAATGTATAATACTGCTATACTTATTAATTACCTTCTTAAAAACACGAGGTCAAATGCAGAGGTCAAATTTCCCTACAGGTGCAATAAAGTGTACCTTACCTCACCAGCATGCATATTATTGACAGCAACTGACAACTTTCGGAGACCTTTATAAGCACTTTTCAGAGAATGGAGTTTAGCTGTCCTGGTAATGTGAACAAAAACTAGCATGCTAACAGAACAGCAGCCTTAATTCCTGGTTTGTGGATGATCAAAACACTTTGTATAAGTACAGTATATACAGACAGCAAACAACGGTATCATTTTGACATACAGAGCCCCTTTAATGGAATCTCTGCATTGTGAAAAAATATAATGTCTCCCAAGCTCACGGATTTACACTTTGCTATATTTTTTGTCACCCTTACTCCTCTTTGTTTCCAGCCACAGGTATACACAGATATAGATTTAAAGGTGCATTGTGTAACTTTTCCAGTACATGGCCTCCCACGTGTGAAATTCCAGTTTTTAGGAGTACAACAGCCTTCAACACTGTGAACGAAGCATGAAATCTTTTTGAACGTCCACACACAAAATCTGGTCTCTCTTTCTCCATGCTTGAGACCTCCTGCATTCCAGGAGTCATTTGTAAAACCCGCTCTGGTCTGTGTCTGCACTTTCACATTGGACTGGTTCTGTGTACAGCTCTATCCTCGTCCTCTGGAACCAATCGGACTTTCCTCTCGGAGTGGTTTGAATCAGAGCTGGTATGTGCTCTCTGTATGAAGGCATTGTACATGGGCTTTATGGAGCGCCCGGGGTCCAATTCACAGCAGAACTCTCCCTTCTCATCTTAATTCAAATGTTTTAACTTTGACTGAAACTTTACTGGCACTACACGTGTACAAGTACAGTGCAGCAGTTTAGCATCTAAGCAGAAGTGCAAAGAGGCAGGCGCCAATGTTCCCCCTAATTTTTCCAGGTGTCTGAGCAAACACACTAACTCCCTGAGCGTTCCCTGGACCCCTGTGAGCAACATCCGACATGCACACTGTGGCCACACCAGTATCACACCTGAGATCATCACAAGTTACAGCTTATTCATCAAATTACTGCAGTTATTTCCGTTAGATTACTTCTAATATAACTGATTTTTTTGGTCCACTTAGGATGACAAAGAGAAAAATCTGTTCATGAGCTTTGTACATGTTGTATGTCAGTGTGAGGGTCCTGCTGCAGTCAGTGAAACATTAAACAGTACAATATTTTGAAAATAACCTCAAATAATTAAAATATTGGCCCATAAATGAGCAGTGTATAAATCTGTAAAATTACATTAAGTGATGTTTTCAGCTTGATAAATATAGCCTGCATATAGCTGCAGTTTTGTTTTGTTTTTTAATGGATTATAGGACCTATAGGCCATAAGATGGGTCTTTCCCAAAATAATGATCACCAAAATATTATCATTATTATTATCATTTTATATCTTGCTTTTTAATCATTAGCCTATTTCAGTCATTGTGTGTGAGTGTCAGAGCTCTCTGGTATAACGCTCCAGGGAGCGGATTCACACTGTGAGAAAGTCTCGTCTTTTTGGCTCACAAAAATCTATGAAAACAAAGTAAACAGGGGAAGATTACATCATGGCTCTAACTGTCTCCTCTTCTGTTCTTCCCTATGTGAAGAGTGTGAGGGCGGCAGACCTGCCGCTCTGACCCACGGAGATGTGCAACTACAACTATGGTCATAACGAAGGAAGCGAGAGAAATGCAGTCGAAATGTGTCTGTTTGTAGTTGGCTTGTCCCTAACGTGTGTCATATTCACGTGTGCAGTTTATCAGATTGGTTGTTCTGTGCGTCTAACCAGCGCTTTGTTTATCAGTTCGGGTTAGATTTTGTTTTATGCGCTGCAGGCGCGCACCTTAGAGGGAGCATTGGTTAGCATTAGCACATCTTAACTCCGTTGCACTGTTATTATTGTTATATAGCGTGTATGGTCAGGGCACGAACACAAGTACTGTCAATGCCATGATTGGCTGCGTAGCGTAAGTGAATCGTACCGTATGATTGGCTGTGCACCTGTCACTCACTGAGTTACACAGCAAAATGATACAGAAAAAATATAGAATTCATTTACAGTGCGCTGCATAAGTTTTCTTGTGCGCTGAGAATAGAGGTGGGTATTGGCAAAGAAGTCATGATTCAATTCGAATCACGATTCATATGCCTCGATGCGATACTATCACGATGCATCACGATGCATCACGATACTTGAATTATTGCGATGCATTGCAATATATTCGACATACTTCAGTGAAAATGTACAAAAAAAAGAGGATAACTTAAATATCAGTGGCTGTGTATCTGGGTAGTGTCTTCAATTGATACAGAACTCTGAGCAACTCAGTTCATAACTGAATTTATTGAATAACAAAAACAAATAAACCAAACCAATAACAAAAAAAGTGCATAGGATTTTTTCTAAAACAAAAAATGATGTTCAAACATTTGCCATTTTGGAGGTAGCTCCCATCATAACAAACAATACCCTTTCACAAAGAAAAAAGTGCATAGGATTTATTAAAAAAAATAAAGTAATAATTTATTTATTTATTTATTAATATTAAATATTAAATTATTAAATATAAAATTATTAATTAATAATAATCAATTTTTGGCATCAAGAATCGATGCAGTATATTGTGAAAGTTAGTATCGCAATGCATTGTCATGAAGATAATTTTGCACACCTGAGAATGTGCGAGCAGTGCGCAATTGCGCAGGCGCGCGGCTTAGAGGGAACATTGGCAGGCGCTACATAAAAGCTTCACATCAGACCACGGGCGTATTGTCTAAAGTGCACTGCAAATGATTTCCCTGTGAGCTGTGAGAGGGAGGCACAGGCTCACACAGAGACTTAAACATTGACTGTGGAGCATCTGCAGAGACAAACACGATAAGACATGAGCAGAGGAATCAGAACTTATAACTTAAATATCCTGAAACAAGTATGCACCTATAAAGCTACCATCTGAAGATTAGATTCAAACCAAAGCTAACAGTATCAGACAGAAGTAACGCTGATAGCATCTAGTGGTGATATGTGAGAATACTACAGAGTCAGGCAAGCCAATCTAATTTCTGTAGTTTTAAGCAGCCTTGCTATGTTCTGTAAACATACCCAACATACTGTAAATTCAGACATTTTCATAAAATCACAAATTGTCTATTTTATATTGTGACAAGTTTTAATTTATGACATATTGTTCTGGCCTAGTTCAATTCTTCTAATATGCATTGATAAGCATAACCACCTTGACATAAACTTGAACGGAGCATATACCCCCTAAAATTAAGCCTCTTGTAAAAAATACAGATTAAAAATTAAAGATAGAAGCATACATTATTAGGATTAATCAAATGCTACATGCTAATCTATGTAATATATTCTCAATTTGACTGTGCGCAAATGGGTTTTCTGTATGACACTAGCAAAAAGTTTTGAGCTTCGAAAACAGTCAAAACTCCTGCCTGATTCGCACTTGTGACGGCTCTGTTGGCAATTTCTTTTGAGCGTAAATGACATTGGTGTTCCCTGTATAAAAAAAAAAAAACTAAAAAAAATCACATTATTGAAAAGAGAATACCAGAGCTACTGAAGGACTGCTGAATCTGAAAATGGTGATGTGATGAAAGGTGATGTGGAGTAAATAAAAAGTGCAGATAAAGACGCGCAGCGAGAACAGAGCAGCACAATGGACAGAACAAATCTAAATCTGAACAATGAACTCAGGCTTTTGGGGAGAACTGTTACGACGAGGAATTCTCATCTGTGCCATCTACAAAGTCCCTCAAAGACACAGGGTCAAGTTTGAAAGAAAGAGCATTTGACTTCAGAATCCTGTTGGGCATGATTTTTTTCTTTGTTTTCTTTCATGTTTTATTTATTCAAATCACTCAATTTTCACAGTACAACTCAGTGTTCACACTGAAGGACCCACACTGCAATTTTCTGATTTGTTAGTTGTTTCTAAGTTGTTTCCTTGTCAAAAACACACCCTGAGTTGTGTTTTTATTTCAGTTTAACACACAAACGCTGCATTTAGGCAGAGTTCTTCTCTCAAGTTGAAAACACCCTGTGCCACCTTGTGATGTCATTCAGTAGTACAGGAAATGCTCCACTACGTTTTTAAACCCCATACACCTTCACTAGAATCATTTGGATGATTTCAAACCTGGAATTGGCCATTTCTACTTAACAGCTACCTTTTACTTTTGTTAACTTGAAAACTACTGCTTCATGACATCCCAAGTTGGAAAAGAAGATTTTGAGTTTTGGAGGTATAGACAGACTTAGAGGGTTACTCAAACATGTGTAAATGAAACAAAACACAAATCCAGGTATGTTTCTGATGAGGTAACAACATTACAGCATGACTTAAAGGGATATGCCACCCCCAGGTCAAATTTGGGCATCTCCCCACAGTCCAGAGACTAAAATAAGTGGTGGAAAGCGTTTTTCTGGTCACCCAGCCATTGTCCGAGTCTGTCAGCACTGACCGCCGCGGTATCTGCAGCTACTCCGCCTTAGACTGGAGTCTAACGTCGCCAGAGAAAGATTTCGGCCAAAAGGAATTAATTTGCTCGATGCGTTTCCCAATTACTTTCTGTGTAGTGCGCATTCATATCGAGTGCAAATAAATGTGCAAATCAACACGGAGAGCTTGACTTGGTCATTTTGGGTGGGAACTATTTTTCAGTGCGGAAAAAGAAAGCCGAAGCACACACCACACTGCCAGGGGAATCCCTGTTACGCACCAGGAAGGGAGTTCCCCTGTTACGCAGTGTGGTGTGTGCTTCGGCTGTGTATTTTCGCACTGAAAAATAGTTCCCACCCCAAAATGACCAAGTCAAGCTCTCCGTGTTGATTTGCACATTTATTTGCACTCGATATGAATGCGCACTACACAGAAAGTAATTGGGAAACGCATCGAGCAAATTAATTCCTTTTGGCCGAAATCTTTCTCTGGCGCCGTTAGACTCCAGTCTAAGGCGGAGTAGCTGCAGATACCGCGGCGGTCAGTGCTGACTAGGGATGCAAATTATCGGTTAATTCATTAACTGATAGTTGATTGACCTTATCGGTCGATTAACGATTAACTGATAAGCGGCGTTTTTCACCTGAATTTGAGTGTTTCAATAGGGTCTTTAAGAATATAAGCTATAGTAACATAACACTGAGTCATAAATATATCAGAGTATTATTATATTGTATATTCCTCAATTAATTATTCCTTAGTAAAAAGCAGACAAATGTATTGATGCTGAATAACAAAATACAGTAATCCCTCGTTCTATCCAATTTTTTTTTTTTTTATAGTGTAACATTTTTTTTATAGAGTAACATTGTGTTCTGTCCTGATTGGCTAAGAGACTAGACCAGGACTGAACGTGGACTGGACCAGGTCTGAACCAGGTCTGGACCTGGACTGGACCTGGACTGGACCTGGACTGGACCTGGACTGGACCGGGACTCGACCGGGTCTAGACCTGGACTAGACCAGGATTAAACCACAACGTGCCGCTGCTGCTGGTTTCGCCGAGCCCCGCGCTCCGAGCCGCAGGCCAGCCGTGCGGGGCTCGGGGCGCGAGCTGCGGCGAAACCGGCAGCAGCGGCACGCATTCCGGGTTAGATCTCGCCTCGCTCGTACACCCGGGGCTGCTGAGCAGTGCCGTTGGCGCCTGCGGTCGGCTGTGAGTCGATCTTGGCGCAGCGCGGTTGCCTTGTTTCATGACCACGCGGGTGCGCATGTCCGCGGTTAATTACAATTAATGCATTTTGATCGACCAACGTCTTAATCGACAATTAACCGTTAATCGATTAATTGTTGACATCCCTAGTGCTGACAGACCTGGACAATGGCTACGTCACCAGAAAAACGCTTTCCACCACTTATTTTAGTCTCTGGACTGTGGGAAGATGCCCAAGTTTGACCTGGGGGTGGCATATCCCTTTAAATCTTACAAGATTCCACTTTGTGTAATATAGAACATTGTATTTGTCAGGTATTCATTTTATCAAAACATGTTTAACCATATGGTTATATGAAGGACTACACTAAAAAAAAAATTCTATCTTTAAAAATTTGTTTTATAATTTTACTTGTTTACTACTTGTTTTCTACATGTTTAGACACAGGTCCGCAGACGTGACATAAATAGAGGTAAATCCCTACCTGTTACCTAGCAACCATAATGTTAACAAGGGCCAAAACATGTCTAAATTACAGAATAGTTAAATCCCCAGTGTGTAGGATTCGTGGCGCATAGGTGGATGGTGCTATTGCACTTTCTGTTTTAGCTACGGCAGACCTCGAGGGTCACCCGGGCGCGGTCCCGTTTTGTTTTTTTTTCTTTTCGCATGAAAACACACATTCCCGATCATGTACCATGACACTCTACACATCAAATGAAACCTTACAGTCTCCTCTTTTTGACTATGCAATTCGTTTCCCTGCAAAACAATCACTCCCCGAGCACATGGGGCTTTTATACGGAAAAGCACAAAACGAGGTTAGCTTACCTTAGAATGCTTTGCACAGGTCAAACTCTGTATTTCACCATAAACTTGCTCTCAATTTGTCCGTAAGGATCCAGCGAATAAAATCCAGTAAAACAATTTAGTCCAAAACACGTGTTAGATCCATTACGACGTCTGATCCGGCAGCATGCTTGTGTTGTTTACCCAAAACCACGAGCCTTGCCGAAGGCGGAGCCCAAATGTCCTTCTGCGGCTCTCGTATTCAAAATGGCTGCCTCTGCATGGGGAAGATCCCCCTTTTATGTGACTATATCTAAGTCCAAAAGAATACTTTGATTTCATGATGGAAGTGAAAAGGCTTGGAAAACAATGTATTTTTGAATGGGTATCTTCAATTTCAGTAATTAACGGGTAAAAATCTTACACACTGTCCCTTTAAGATTACACTAATACAATTAATGATAAAAGGTTTAAACTGCCAACAAATTGTTGTAAATTGTTCCTGCATTTTGGATGGAATATTCCAGTATTTTTGTACTGTTCAAATTTTGTCCTACAAATTGCCACATTAACTTTATGTAAAACTAAGCTAAATATTCACAGTTAGGAATGGGACATGACACAGACAAGATGCGACAAGATACAACATCGGGTCCACGAGAACGAGACAAGACGAGATTTTAACATTCTTCCTAATATGTAAATTTCTCGGTTCCAATTTTATTTACTTGATTTAATCATTTTGTTTCCATTCTAGCACTGACTTTTGGAACTGTAAGAGATGTAATTTATCAACATGTAACCCTTTTTTGTCCAATCCAAATGTAAACACAAAATCTCACAAGATCATTTTTCTCATGTGTGCACAATCTTGTGACAATTTTGTCTCAAGATCTTGTCCCATTCCTATTCGCTATCCCACCTACGACAAAGCAATAACTGGAAAAACATGAAAACCTGTCATATGCATACTGTTCTGTATCCTTGGGCAAGACACTTCACCGCCTCCAGTGAAGAACACCTAGTATATGGATGACAGTGCGTGTGAGAGGAATGCAGGACAGAGGATGGAAAACTGCCCATAGCTACAATCCAGCATGTTTACAGTATTTGTATAGGAGCTGCTTATACCATATACAAATATATGGTATAAGCAGCTCTTGATGTCAAAGTCAGCTGTGTTCTGTCTGCATCTAATTATAAAGCCTTTTATTGTCTGATAATCGGGAAGTGTGTAATTAGCATGCTAGTTGCTGTTAGCTTTACGTGGCTGCAAAACTCTATTCTGGTCTCTGAAAGTTGTGAAAAGCGATTATAAATTATTCACTGCACTGAGAATGCTCAGAATAAATAAGGTAAGTGATGAATAACTTTGGACTAACCGTATACATTTTTTTCCATTTACACTTTATTTTAGAACATCATTCGGTCCATAGTTAAAGGGACAGTGTGTAAGATTTTTACCCGTTAATTACTGAAATTGAAGATACCCATTCAAAAATACATTGTTTTCCAAGCCTTTTCACTTCCATCATGATATCAAAGTATTCTTTTGGACTTAGATATAGTCACATAAAAGGGGGATCTTCCCCATACAGAGGCAGCCATTTTGAATACGAGAGCCGCAGAAGGACATTTGGGCTCCGCCTTCGCCTTCGGCAAGGCTCGTGGTTTGGGGTAAACAACACAAGCATGCTGCCGGATCAGACGTCGTAATGGATCTAACACGTGTTTTGGAATAAATTGTTTTACTGGATTTTATTCGCTGGATCCTTACGGACAAATTGAGAGCAAGTTTATGGTGAAATACAGTTTGACCTGTGCAAAGCATTCTAAGGTAAGCTAACCTCGTTTTGTGCTTTTCCGTATAAAAGCCCCATGTGCTCGGGGAGTGTTTGTTGTGCAGGGAAATGAATTGCATAGTCAAAAAGAGGAGACTGTGAGGTTTCATTTGATGTGTAGAGTGTCATGGTACATGATCGGGAATGTGTGCTTTCATGAGAAAAGCGTTTTATTTATACAGTAGCGGCTCGTGTGCGCGCCCGGGTGACCCTCGAGGTCTGCCGTAGCTAAAACAGAAAGTGCAATAGCACCACCCACCTATGCCCCACGAATCCTACACACTGGGGCTTTAAAAGGAACACCTGGATACAAAAAACAACAACATACAAGGCACCCAAATTAGCACATGTCTTTAACGTACACTGTCACGCTCACATAAACCAATAATAGTTGATCATTGGACCTAGTGTTCAAACTTAAGTCTGCACTGCACTTTAAGATGTCTGAAGTGTGAGTCAGGGCTCACACCTCCATAACACCCCCCCCCCCCCCCCCACCCCCTCACCGGTCACCTCTGCTCCAGCTGTGTCTCATATCTCTACCCTGAAACACCACACTGCACTGCCCTTTTGATTGAGAGCTTTATTTTGAAAGTTTAATAGGCCTGTAGTCTATTAATCGAGGGTGTAATAGTCAATAAAACACTTGCATTAACTGGATTAGATTATCAAAGGTGCCATGTGTAACTTTTTCTATAGTGGGTCCATCATCTTCTTGTTTCTATGTCTTATCCGGCTGGTTAGCTCAACTGGTAAGTCATGGACTTTTCCCCTGGGGGTTGTGGGTTCAAATCCCCCCTGAGCAATGAGCTAACCAGTGTGGGTCCTTGGGCAAGACCCTTCACGGTACTGCCCCCCGGGCGCCGAAAAAGATGGCTGCTCACTGCTCCTGAAAAGGATGGGTCAAATGCAGAAGTCAAATTTATCCCGTGTGTTACTGTGTGTCATTGTGTGTGAGACCAATAAAGGCTTAAGCCTAACTTAATCAATACAGACCCCCCAGGATTTTGCGGGCATTTTTTGTGATTGTTGCGGGCTAAAATGCCTGAATTTGCGTAAGCTTTTCCAAAAAGTTGTGATGAAAGTTGCGGTGCTTTTAAGGTTTTTGTTGTGATTTTTAAGTGAAAGTTGCGATAAATAGTTGTGATTTTCCCTTTTTGTAATTAAAATTGAGTAATATTTTCAATACTGAGTTATTACTGACAAAGAATAATACAAAGACACAGATCACAGATATGGTCCTAAAACAACCTTACCAACATCAAAAATAAATTAGTACTTGGAGGGGAACTGTTTCGCCCGGTCTTTTGCTGTTATTTTTGTGGGCAAATGACTGGCCGCAGACATGTTTCTTTGCCATTAGAAGCCGTGTCCCAATTCCCAGAGTGCACACTTCAGAGCGTGGTTTGAAGGGCATGTGCGTCACACCCGCGCGACGACTGCTGTCCCATTTCTTTTTTGTCCCATGCGCAGTTAACACGTGGTCCGAAGGCCGCAGTCGTTTCCATGGAAATCGGGGCGTGGACCAAGCGCGTCAAAATGCACACTTCGCGGACTCATATCTCCCAGCATGCAATGCGCGCTACTTCTTCTACGGAAGAAAATGGAGTCGGGGGCTTCTTTTTGTAGTTGCGAGACCAGTTTCGTTTCGTCACACGGAAGTAAAGCAGAAGGAAGTTGGTCGACGTGAGTTCAATACGCCACCGATGATTGGTCAAAATTGGTAAAAATTGCGGGATAGTTGCGGTGATTGGTCAAAATTGCAACACGGGGGATTCACGGGGATTGGCTGAAGTTGAGTTGAAGTTGCAAATCGCAACGTCGCAAATTCCTGGAGGGTCTGACAATATGGCATTAAACAGATCTACCTTATGGGTAGTTTTATAGCGCTCTACAGATCTGACCTGTAACTTGGCCTGGTTTGGTCTGCATGATGATAGAAAGGTTTAATGCCATACTGTGAAACATTCTAGACAAAGCAATAACATCTCCATGGAGAAAAAGAGGGGGCAGATCCTCCACCAGAAAAGTCACAAAAAGCACCTTTGAGGCTTAAGGATTTGGGACAACAGCAGAGAGGTATGAAGGGAACAGGCTAAAGATTTTGGAGTGAATCATAAATTTAACCTACATTTGTACATACAGTATCAAACAAATAATTTTAGTAGTTTTTAGCATAAATATTTTTGCATGAACTCCTGCGCAGGTGTATTCTTGTGAGTGCAGTTTGGGTCAGAAACATAGATGTACGTAGTTTGGAGAGCTTTTGACATGTCTCCTTTTTAGTCAACTAACTGATCAGTAGGACAGGGTGGTTGACTAAGAATTAGACTAGAAGAGCTGTAAAAGAAACAATGAAAATACTGTAATTCAGCACTGTTGTGAAATAAAAGATCTCGGTTAAAACCAAAATAACTATTTACAGATGTTTTTCTACGCTGCGAGGGATAATTAGGCATTAAAATGTTATGTGAACAAGTGCAATAAATGTTTTCAAACTTGCAAATGTGTGTTTTGGTTGTGTGGTTTTCAGATTCTAGACTGTGATAATGTAATACTCCCTGATGGGGGACAAGGGGGCGCCTGTTTTCCCTATTAACCACATTATACTTTCAGAAGAAAATTCACAAATGTTCAACCTGATCATTTCCCATAGTGACTAGACAAATCTGAATTTTAAAAAGGGCCTGCACATGATTTTTCCATGTATTTAAAGGTGTACTATGTCATTTTTGGTTAGAGGTCCGTCACCTGCTTCCTGTGGATATGTCATTGTTCTGCCTGGAATGTTCCACAGTATGACATTAAACAGCTCTACCTTACAGTCATTCAATTACAGGTGGATTTATAGCTTTATAGCCGACCAGTTACTTGGCCTGGTTTGGTCTCCATGAAGATAGAAGTGTTTAATGCCATCTGTGAAACGTTCCAGACAAAGCAATAACATCCACAGGGAGAAAAGCATCTGACGGACCCTCCACCAGAAAAGTTACATGATGCACCTTTAAGTGGCGGCACGGTGGCTGAGTGGCTAGCGCTCTTGCTTCACAGCAAGAAGGTTCCGGGTTCGATCCCCGGGTCGCCTGGGCCTTTCTGTGTGGAGTTTGCATGTTCTCCCCGTGTCTGGGTGGGTTTCCTCCGGGCACTCCGGTTTCCCCCACCAACCCAAAACATGCACCATAGGTAAAAACCTCAAGCTGAGGTCCTGACCAAACCGAAGCAAGAAGATCATGGAGATGGTCCCCGGGCGCCCTAATGTGTGTGCTGCCCACTGCTCCTAATATATATATATATAAGCTAAATTTGTCTTGCCCTTGTATACACTGTAGATCAGGGGTCTTCAACGTTTTTCAGGCCAGGGACCCCGAACTATATATACGGCATAGAATTGTGTTTTATATTAAATTGAGCTTAGTGTCATGTATAAACATTGCTACTCTGTTATGGTACATCCAATACAAGGAAATAATACACAGGTTAATACTGCATTTTACACTACAAAATAAAAAATTATATTATTTTAAAGTGAAATCAAAAGATTCACAGCCCCCATTGATTCAATAATACTGATGCTGCTCCATCCATTTTCATTCTCAAGAATAGGTGGTAGACAGAGATACAGCACTTATTTATCCTCAAACAACTCACTTTAACATTACATAAAACTCTTGACAAGATATTGATACTTTGCAGCTGATCATCAACATTCCCTGGGGGTGTGATGCTAATTGAAAGCACTGCTCTGTCTGAACCCCTTTTACTCAAGTTAAATTTTAATCATTTTGGTCCAGGGGTCGCATCCAACCTACTTTGATCCCAAAGGCGCCGGATCAGAAAACTCATGGCATATATACCCCAAAAATGGCAATAAGTCCAAATATTTGTCTAGAGAAATGCAAATCTATTACATAAGTCTTTTATTTGATGAACTCTTTCTTTTACAAAATATTACAATATTATGAACAACCTGAAACTTTAAGAAAAATGCAATTTCAACACAATGTTTTAAAATGAACAGAATTAAGTCATGCTTTAACCTTCACTTGTGCTGCTCTGGTGGCAGGCCACGCACAGAGGCACTGAAGACGCTATGCTAAACTGTGCAGAAAAGAAGCGCAGAAAATTACCAATTTTAATAGAAAATTAAAATATAATTAAAATATTTTAATAGAAAATCAGCCGAGGGCCAAATTAAAGGTCTTGGAGGGCCAGATCTGGCCCCCGGGCCGCATGTGTGACACCCCTGATTTAATCTGTTTTGTTTTAACACAATATGACCATAAAGAACTGACTTAGTTGGAGTAGCAGAGTCAATTAAACAAGTCTATCTCCAATAACACTACAGTCACAAGTTAGCTAGACATCATTTTTTCAATTACACTAATCCCTTGTTTATCGCGGGGGTTAGGTTCCAGAAATAACCCGCAATAAGAGAAATCCGCGAAGTAGGACAACTTTGAAAAAAAAAATTTTGAAAAAAAAAAAAAATCTGCGATAGAGCGAGGGACCACTGTAGTCACTCTCACATTTTTGTTGAAAACTGAACTCCTAAACAGGATTGAACTTGTATTGATCACATGTCTCTGAAATGTATCTGAAAAAATGTATTTTGTATGTTTGTTTTCAGACAAACTTAAAATCTTTTGCTAGTTATTGCTGCTGTGTGCCTCACCATGGTAACTTCAGAACATCCCACCACAGGCATACATAGTGATGCCTATGTAGTACTATACTACTATGTAGTATGTAGTGATGCCGAGTGAGGCCTGTGTCGAGCTGTGTCGCTGTGTGTATCACCGATACATCTACTCTGTCATTTGGTGTTGCTCGTGTTGAGAGTGCTGAGGCTGCTCGTGCAGAGCGAAGGGCGCGAGGCTCTAATCTGTCGCAATGTCTCAGTTCATCACAAACCACAGAGAAACAGAAGACGGCCCGTTCTGTGTGGGCTCATTTTAATCAGTGGAGCACACTACAGATTTACTGAAAGAACTTAATTATTTTACCATTATTTTATTTCATTTTCACAGCCATTCATCTTGTCACGTATCATGTATATGACTATTTTATTGTACAATAAGCTGTGATTTGCTTTAATGACATAAGATTGCATTACCTTCTTGGTCAATTCTTTCATTCGTTGGATATCAGACCGCAACTATCACAAATGAGTGTTGAACGAACCCTGCGCTGTCAATGCTTCTGACTAGGAAGCAATTCAGTTTTTTAAACCACGAGATGGCGCTATAGAACGCACTAACACAGTGTCAACACCGTGTTAGAAATCTGTTACACACAGCTTGAGGCCTCATCACTAGGCATACGCGCAGAACACTCCCACCGTGATGTCATTACAAAGTATCAATGGGGTAAAGAGGTTACTTTAAAAATACTTACTTTCTGAGCCAGTCTGCGATGTCTTTAGCTGTAGCTCCATAGTTTTCATAGTGGTGCAGGAACTTTCCTTTCCTGCAAGACAAAAGATTGGGCAAGTTATTGACTGCAAAAAAGCTTAGTCCACACCTGTGTTTGTTGTTCTCAAAGCAATAGGAAGCAGAGCTGGTTTAACAGAGCATTTCAAAGTCCAGTGGGGTTATTACTGAAACTACTAGAATAGATTATAATGATAGTGCACTTATTTGTCAAGAAATTCAAATTCGTTACATTATTTCACCCTATTGATCTCTAATATGCAACAGCCGCTTTGTAACAGCCACATCTCAATTCTCTTTCCTCGCTACCTTCTCTTCGATTCTTCTCCTCGATCCTCCATTTTTCATCATTTAATCAAATGTGTCAAATTAAGAAAACGAAAGAAATCCACGGAATGAAGGAGTAAACCTGAGGAAGGCTTCAGGAAGCAGAACCAAACTTTATTGGTCTCAGTGAGGAGTTTATATCCTCTATCCTCGCTGTGTCTCTGTAGGCGGGACTTCCTCACCCATTTACCCATTTGCAAAATCGAGGAGAGGAATTAAAAAGGAAGCGAGGAAAGAGAAATGAGACACGGCCAAAGACTTCTGAATTTAAAGAAGACATTATAATACAGTTGTAATCTATAATACCTGCAGTTCATCATAATTTGCACATTTTAAATCGCAATATGGATCTAAAACAATTTAAACTATTAAAAGAAACAACTTTGCTGACTTCGAAAATTGGGGTGCCCAATGGGAGCTGATGTTGCTGTAATGTCATCATCCTGGATAGTTGTGGATCAAGCTAGTGCGTAGGGGATTTCTTTGTGCCAAAATGACTAGGTCTAGGTTTCAGTTTCATGTACTTCATGTCCTCATGGAGAAATTTGGCTCGGAGCTGGGGGTAGTAGCGTTAACATGAAATGAAATAACAAAAAAAAAAAAAAAACATGCACTACTACAGAATAGGGATGTCAACAATTAATCGACTTACAATTAATTGTCGATCAAGACGTTGGCCGAACAAAATGCATTAATTGTAACTAATCGCTAGAGGGCGCTACTCTGGAATGTGAACACGAGATGTGAACCCACTGGCGAGAAAGACCATAGCGTTACATCATGTAACCCTTTCCTCTCTGGATGTTGCCGTACAACTCACAGTAGAGCTGGACCTAGAACCATATATTTTTGAAATGATAAAAGCATGTCACTTACATGCTTTTATCATTTCTTGATTGTTCTGGTTTGAGGCCCTGTAATGTTTTATGCTGTGTCCAGGGGCCCTGTGAAATGTATATTTTGTACTGTAACCCTTCACAGATTAAGGGAGAGAAATATTGTTGATGCCTTAGTTCAAAATAAATGTTAAGAATGTCCTAAAAATAGCCTGGATTCACTGGTTTCATCATAATATGTAGACTAAATAACATTCTGTTATTTAATTTCTTCTGTTCCTTTTAATTTCAAGATTTCCATGCTGCAAATGCAACAACTGAGCCAGTCCTCAATTTATTTTCAATAAAGAATGTATTTTGTTATTCAGCATCAATACATTTGTCTGCTTTTTACTAAGGAATAATTGAGGAATATACAATATAATAATACTATGATATATTTTTGACTCAGTGTTATGTTACTATAGCTTATATTCTTAAAAACCCTATTGAAACACTCAAATTCAGGTGAAAAACGCCGCTTATCAGTTAATCGTAAGTCGATCGATAAGGTCAATCAACTATAGATTAATGAATTAATCGATAATTTGCATCCCTACTACAGAACGCAACAATTTCAGGTGACTAACATGGCTAAAAGCTCCAAAAAGTCAATTTACATAATAGGTGTTGCAAATAAAAGAATAAGGGCATTTTAAAGCAACCACCTGTAACTTTATTGTTTTTTTTTGTTTTGTTTTTTTACCAGTAGATGGCAGATGTGAAACCTGTCCCCAGTCCTTAAAATAGAGTTTGCAAAGACTTTAAATTATATATTTATTTTGTAATAACTGATTTGCTGCTTATATCATGCTTTAGACTGGCGAAATATTATGGATTTCTCTGCTCGTCAAAAGAATGTGAGCGAGCATCAGCCTTGACTGAGTTGGTCTAGAAATCTGACAATTTGAATGGAAAATAAAATGTTTGAAAGTCCTGTGTGACCTCTGCACTGACGGATACGCTGCTGCCGCTTGTGCTGTAAATGTCTGGCTTGCATATCCATAAAACGTGAGTGTGAGGCTCCGTAATGCATTTGAAATAAGCACATCTGCTCAGCTCCTGCATAAAAAAAAAATCACAACTTAAGCAGATTTCCTTCCATGAGAAAAGGGTTTATCTCCTGCAGCCTTATGGAGGACGACTCAAGAGAAGGTTGTGGACTGAGATTAACAATTTTTTTTAATACAAGTAATTGCATTATTATTTAACTGTCCAATATTGTGCAAAACTTAGTCTTAGGAGCATTTAGCCATGTTAGAATCTTGTTACCTCCTCAAAAACAGACCTGAAGTTGTGTTTTGTTTCATTCACACATGTTTGAGTAACCATTTATTATTATGCGTGAAGAGTCCCTCAGTCGTCCAGGTAGAATCCATGATAAAAGAAGAAATTCAATTTGTCAACTGGACAAAGTTTGTTTGGTTGAAAACATTTGGCCGCTCATCCGAGAGGCTTCGTCAGCTCTAATAAGAATGCTGGTAAGACACTTGCTTATATCTTGCTGCAGGGAGGAGCTAACTAACTACTTTCCGAAACTATCTCATTGGTTTCAGTCTTTTGTTTCTCTGGCGTCTAGATTAGCATACACATTCATCCCTACGACGACTGTTTTTCACACCTCTGGCCCTGACCTGGCTCTAGCCCTATTGTTCCCCTGTTTGCTTGATCTAGGCTTAAGAATGGAATTATAGATGAGAGACAAATTATGTCTGACTCCACCATTTCTGTTCAGAGAAGGATTCTCTTTTTTGACAAAAATAGCCTCTTTAACTCCCCTCCCCCAGAGTGGACCGTCATCTGCCGTACATCTTCACCTAGAAGCCACGGGCCATTCATTTGAGGACAGTGAGGTTCAGATCTTAGCCAGGGAAAAGAGCTGGTTTGAGAGGGGAGTTAAAGAGGCTATTTTTTGTCAAAAAAGAGAATCCTTCTCTGAACAAAAATGGTGGAGTCAGATATAATTTGTCTCCCATCTATAATTCCATTCTTAAGCCTAGATCAAACAAACAGGGGAACAATAGGGCTAGAGCCAGGTCAGGGCCAGAGGTGTGAAAAACAGTCGTTGTAGGGATGAATAGGTATGCTAATCTAGATGCCAGAGAAACAAAAGACTGAAACCAATGAGATAGTTTCGGAAAGTAGTTAGCTAGTTAGCTCCTCCCTGCAGCAAGATATAAGCAAGTGTCTTACCAGTATTCTTATTAGAGCTGACGAAGCCTCTCGGATGAGCGGTGAAACGTTTTCGACCAAACAAACTGTGTCCAGTTGACAAATTGAATTTCTTTTTTTTATCATTTATTATTAGTCTGCCTACATCTCCAAAGCTCAAAATGCTCTGTTCCACCTTGTGATGTCATGAAGCGGCAGTTTTCAAGTTTACATCTACTTTTTACCTTTTGTTTAGTGGAGATTGCCAATTCCAGGCCTAAAATGATCCATTCCAGTGAAGGTTCATGTATTACCGCATAACATCACAAAGTGGAACAGGGAGTTTTCCGTTTGAGAGAAGAACTCGGCCTAAATCTCCAACTCCAGGTAGGTTTGTGATGAGGAAACAACATTCTAACATTAATTTCATTCATTCATTCATTAGCAGTAGCAAGAAAATATACAGAATAGTAAAATCGAAAAAAAAAATAGTATGAGAGTGTATAGGGATAAAATGAAATATGAAATGCTAAAGAATCACATGTATTAAACTGTAAATTTAGTACGTGATATCCGGAGTGATGAAAAGTTGGTATCGTTGCCATAGTAATCAACTATTCAAAAGTAATTATTCCATCTTTTCAATGATAAAAAGTTCTCATAATGGCTGCTATAAGATAAATATAACAGGAACAAATGAATACAAAATGACATTCAAGAATAAACCATGTATTATTTGAAGGTGTACTGTGTTACTTTTTGATGGACCCTCCATCTGAAAAGAAAAGTTACACAGTGCACCTTTAAATCATTGCAATTTGGTCATTTAAAAGGATAGTTAAATTACAATTTCAAATCTTTCTGCGTGATTTCTGAAAGAGGAGAGATGGAGGTGTTGGTTTATTACATGGGCGGATTTGGAGCTTATAGTAGAGGTGATTTCTGCAGATGAGGATATAGTTCAATCACAGAAACGTAAAGGTTTGTCCTGGTTTATCTGAGCTGTGTGAAGAACGGCTCACTGTAAAATCAGGCTGAGTCAATCTGGCAGACATGTCATTTGTTGAAGCTTGTCTCAATGTTACAGGAAACTACAAGGACAAGGAACTCAGGAGATCTCAATAAAAAGTTAGGGATTTTGTTCATGCATTTAAAGATTTTAATATAATACAAGTAGAATTTATAATGGATTTTAAGACTTGTCATAAGCATACCTGGATTCGTGTTTAATTTGCACGTTTAACACACAAATCTTGCATATTTAAACCGAGTTCTTCCCTCAAAATGAAAACACGCCATTCCAACTTGTGATGTCATGTAGTAACCGGCTGGTTAGCTCAACTGGTAAGTCATGGACTTTCCCCCTGGAGGTTGTAGGTTCAAACCCCCCCCGGGCAATGAGCTAACCAGTGTGGGTCCTTGGGCAAGACCCTTCACGGTACTGCCCCCCGGGCGCCGAAAAAGATGGCTGCTCACTGCTCCTGAAAAAGGATGGGTCAAATGCAGAAGTCAAATTTCTCCCGTGTGTCACTGTGTGTCATTGTGTGTGAGACCAATAAAGGCCAAAAGCCTAAGCTTAAATCTTAATCTTAATACAGGAAGTGTTCTACTGCATTTTTAAACTACATACACCTTCAGTGGAATCATTTGGATGATTTTAGCCCTGCAGTTGTCAATCTCTACTGAACAAAAGGACAAAGGTAACTGTTTCATGACATCACAAGGTGGAACAGAGCATTTTGAGCTTTGGAGATGTAGACAGACTAATAATAAAGGATTACTGAAACATGTGTGAGTGAAACAAAATAGGTATGTTTTTCATGAGGAAACAGCATTATAACATGGCTAAAATTTTGCATAATATAGAACGTTTAAAGATCCCATGACATGGTACTTCTTGATGCTTTTATATGGCTCCTTAATGGTTCCCTAATACTGTAAATGAATCCTTCTTCAAAATCAGCACTCAGTGCATGAGAAAGACCCATTTACACAGACATGGTCAAAAATTCACTCTCTGAACAACTCAATCTGGGCCTTCTTGCTTGAATGCAAATGAGAAGGACACAGATTGGCTTAGAGGAGCGGGTGGGGCGGGTATATATTGAATTGTATTGAATCTAAAGTGTACTGTATTGAAAAACATATCGTATCATAGCCTATGTATCGAGAGGGAGGGAGAGTAGGGAGAGTGAAGGAAGGGGCAGGGGCAAGGGGTGACAGAAAAAGAGAAAGAGAGGGGAAGGGGTGAGAGATAGAGGGGGAGGGAGGCAGAAAGAGATACTATACATTAGCTTCAAAGGTGTATTGCGTAACTTTTGTGTTAGAGGGTCCACCAAATGGTTTTCCCTGCGGAGATGTTATTGTTATATCTGGAAAGTTCCACAGTATGGCATTAAACCTTTCTATCTTCGTGGAGCTCAAACCAGACCAAGTTACAGGTCAGATCTGTGGAGAGGCGACCCCGCTCAGTCAGAATGCCTGTTTTTATAGCCATTTTTGAGCTACAAAACCACCTGTAATTTAATAAATGTAAAGTAGAGCTATTTAATGTCGTACTGTGGAACATTCCAGGCAGAGCATTGACTTATCCACAGAAACAAGCAGGTGACGGACCTCTAACCGAAAAGTTACATAGTGCAACTTTAAAGGAGAATTAACGTTGTTTTTTTTTTTACAATCTGAGCCTTATTTCAGTAATAAAACAAGTTGTTTTACTCACCCATAGCACTTTGGTGTCATATGGAGCACTTCCAGAGATGTTTTAGATTTGCGATCTCCGTAATGTGAGTTCTCGGGGCACATGTTTGCGGTCTCCAAATAACACAAACTTTAGCACTTTTCAAATCATAGAAGCTCAATGTCTTAGTCTACACTTTGGTTTGAGTCAAAAGTGGCCTGTAATCCGTGATTTATCCATAATTTACAGCTTTGCGTTTCATGTTTGGGTCCCGGGAGCTGAGAGTGAAATAAGCTGTGACTCCGCACATGCGCACTGTCCTCCTCATCTACTCGAAACTATGGATAAATCTCAGATTACAGGCCACTTTTGACTCAAACGAAAGCGTAGACTAAGACATCGAGCTTCTATGATTTGAAAAGTGATAAGGTTGGTGTTATTTGGAGACCGCAAACATGTGCCCCGAGAACTCACATTACGGAGATCACAAATCTAAAACATCTCTGGAAGTGCTCTATATAACACCAAAGTGCTATGGGTGAGTAAAACAACTTGTTTTATTACCGAAATAAGGCTCAGATTGTAAAAAATGTTAATTCTCCTTTAAAATAAGACCCAAATGCGTTCTGTGGCAGTTATTATCTCTCAACTAATTACAGAACAATTTCGTAAATAAAAGTTCAACACATTATGACCAGTAAACACATCAACCAGGATATCGGCTGCACTGATATTTGAAAGCTGATATTTGATAACAGAACTGGATCAGTGCTTGTCAGAAAAAATAGCAATTTGACATTTTTCCCAAATCATTTAGCGCCACAACAATCCAGGAAGAGTTGCGTAGAAGAACTGGTTAAATGGAAGTAAATTAAAAGGTAAAAGTCCTTGAACTTTTTGGTTGGAACTCGGTCTGCAGTGACGAGATAACTGCAGCCCTGGAGCGATTAGCTGGTGTTTATCAGTGAAAGCCTCATTACAGCAGCCAATGGGCTTGAGCCGGTCGTTAGCTATAGCACTGACGCTAATGTGCTTCAAGCTAACGCGCTAGCCCCGCACACACACGCTGCAAACGGCGCGCACGCATGGACTGACGAAGCATAGAGGCACTTAATCAGTCCCGCTCTAATTAAAAGGCCAGACGATGGAATGAAAGAGCGTCTATAAAGCGGAAATACAGATGATAAAGAGAGGAGGGAGTGTGAGACGGAAGGAGGGAAAGAGGGAGGGAGAGGGGGAAGGGGTGAGAGTGAGGGAGGGAGAGAGGAAAGAAAGGGAGAGAGAGGGAGGGAAGGAGGGAGAGAGGGGGGGTGAGCGAGAGAGGGAGGGAAGGACATGGGGAGAGAGAGGGGGAAGGATGGAGTGAAAGAGAGGGGTGGAGAGAAGAGTAGGGAGACTGGGAAGGGGTGAGAAAGGGAGGGGACAGGGGCAAGAGAGACCAGAAAAAGAGAGAAAGTGAGAGAAGGAAGAAGAGAAAGAGGGAAGGGAGTGAGGGAGAGAGAGAGAGAAAGAAGCAAAAGATGGAGAGAAAACATGAGAGAGGGTCAAGGGGAAGAAGGGAGAAAGGAGAGAGCAAACTAAGACGTGGAGGAAAATAGAATGGGGGGAAGAGCAAAAGAAAAATTGGGAGAGAAAGTGGGAGAGAGCAAAAGAAACAAATTAAAGAAGAAGAAAAGAAGAAGGGAAGGAAGAAGAAGGAAAGAGGAGAGGAAAAAACAAGCAAGATAGGGGAAGTGGAGGGAGAGGGGGTGGGAGAAATGGAGAGCAGTTGAGAAGGGAGAGCAGAAATATAAAAAAGAGAAAGGCGGTGATAGAGTGAAAGAGGACAAAAAAGAAGAGAAAGGGAGTGAAGGAAAGAAAGGGGTGTGTGGGCGAAAGAGTGATAGAAAGGAGCAAAAGGAAGACTAGAGAAAGAAGAGAAAGCAAAAGAAAAGGGTATGAGACAGAGAAAGGGAGAGAAGAGGGGATGGATGAAAGAGAAAAAGTATGTGAAGAAAGTAGGCGGGAGAAGAGAATGAACAAGACAGAAAGCAAAAAAAGGAAAGGACATAGAAAGGGGAAGGCGAGAGGAAGGACAGAGAAACAAATGAAAGGATAAAAGAAAGGGATGGAGAGAAAGAGAAAAGAAGGAGAAGGGGGAAGAGACGAAAAGAGGAGAAAGCACAGGAGAGAAAAAAAGTAAGAAAACTGTTAGAAAAAGGAAAGAAAAAATGGAAAAGAGGGGAATAACAGATAGAGAAAGAGGAGATAAAGAGAAAAAACAAGAAAGTAAGGAAAAAAGAGAGTAAGGAACATGGTGATGGAGGTGCAGCTAACAGAGAAGTAAATATATTAGCTGGGCGCAGAGGGGGGCTAAAGCTAACGGGGGTCCACTTCCACAAACAACATCGCTCTTGTGCCTGCGAGCCTGTGCTCCTGTGGCTTTAGCCTTACTTAATAAAGAAGTAATCAAATTAGCAGCGGTGTAATGGCCTGGGAGACAATAAAAAGGGAACGACTGACTTAATTGAACTTTAAACCAATGCAGTATGTAGTACGGGCTTGTCTAAATAGTACGATGGCAATTCTCAAAGCTCTAACAACTAAAATGACTAAAAACTGCTGAAAATATGTGACTAACTCCTTAATTATAGCAGAGGCAAAAAAAAAAAAAAGTTATACTACAGGTGTAAAATACAGTCATATAAAGTAATGTGCATTGATTTTTATAGCATGCTTATGTTCTTGCTATTTGGAATTTAAGGTGGGCTATTAGAGGCATCTTAAAATGAAACAAGCTGGATGACAAATTTGTATTGACGGGTTCAATAATTTGATACATTTTACATACACAAACTCCGAATCCTTAAAGTAAAGGCTGATTTAATAGGCTTTAGGAATTAACTGATTAACTGTCCTGTATAAATCTATGAAATTACGGAAGTGTAATGGTGCCATAAAACCAAAATTTCTTACATCATATTGAGGAGCGCCGGCCCGGAGAGCCGGGCAGTCCTAAGGGAACGTGCTGCCTGATACACGAGGGACGCGTCGTGCACCTGGCACTGCTGTTACTGGAGGACACAGAGTGATTCACTATTAGAACTTTGATGGCAGGACATCCGGATTGGCCTGGGGGATGGTTTTTGACCCATCACTAATTGGGAGCTGAGCAGATAAAAAGAGTCCCAATCCGCCGGACAGTCATTTTACGGGGAACTGCGAACTCAGGAGGAGAACATCAGAAGGAGAAAACACAGATGAACTGTTCCATCCCATCTGTGGGACCCCCCCTGGCCATGGATAACATCGCGGAAAATGGATATGGAACTGTGGGGAACAGCGGCGCAGTCCGTATTCAGTATCATACGTGCCAGGGGGAGGACTGCGAGTCGCACAGACCAGCAGGAACTGGGGGCCTGGCAAAAACCAGGGTTCTGGCAAATTGCCTGTTCGCCTGGGTTCTACAATGTATCGATTATGTTAAATTCCCATTTTGTAATCAATTCTCCTGAAAAAATGTGATCCAACTGGACTCTTTGTTTTGACTGCAGCTTCTGCACAAACACGTCCAAGGCCGACAGCTGCTGCGGCTTATCTCAGGGACTCTACAAAAACATTGGCACACACTATTGGGACTATTCACACTGACATGTATTAAGTAATACTGCCCTGTCTATTTTTAGGATGTCTGCTTCTACTTCAGTTTTCAAATCAATTTCACTGATTTCTGATCTGTTCCCTTGCCCCACCCTTCCCTTTGTCGCCAAAGAAAAAAACACCGAATGTTACCTGTCCAATTGTTTTTCTGTCATTATATGTTGTGAATTGTAATTGCATCTTTTGCACTCTGTAGCTCCCAGTCGGCGGTGCGCACATGCGCAGCAGCCCCTCCCCTAGCCGCTCTGTCACTGTCCTGCCTGGTTAGTGGGGAAACAGAATTTCGAATTACTCTATGTACATGTACATATGTTTTTTCGACAATAAAGCAAACTATGACTATGACTATGACTATGATAGTTTGCAGTGACATCATACTGGGAGGTACTAGATGCATCTCTAATGGAGGAATGTTGAGGAGCTACCATGGTGACAATAGCGAAAACTGTCAAAAAATAAAGTTGTTTTTTTTTTCTTTAAACAACACATTTTTCATTCTGTAATCAATACAAGCATTCATGGTCCTGTTTGATATTCAACAAAAATGATGAAAGTGCCAGAAAACTTGGCTCATGCTTGCTTGTGAGGCAGTCGTTTAACACCACAAATCAGATCATCTGTTATTTCAGTTAAATTGGTTCTTTCTGGTCAGATTGTGTTAAAACAAAGGTCAGGATAAAGTTCAGTTAACGTGAGTAATAGAGCTTCAGACAGAGCAGTGCCTGCAGTTAGCTTTACACCCTAAGGGAATCAATAGTTATGCTGCTTGGATTACTTCATTCTGTCATAATGTGAGGAAAGTTGTATTGCCATTTTCATTGTTTTAAATAAATATGAAACATTCCTACTTAATTTGAAGGATTTGGCATGGCAGCAGCACTAAAAAACTTAATCCATATCAAAATATTATATTTTTTGAATGTGGAAGAGTCGTCACAATGTTCCTCAAATCAGGAAGGAATCATGTGCCTGAGATCCATGAATAGCTAAATTCTAGTTTTTGGTTATTGCACCAGTCATTACTCAGAGCTGGTTCATATACTGAGAATAAGAATGAGAACTTCGCACTTCAATTTCTTCAACGGTGGAGGAGAGGGAGCAGTCCCAGAACATACGAGAAGAAAAGCAAAATTTTGCCTGATGAAGGCGTAGTGCCGAAATGTTGCATGTCTTAATAAATCTTACATTTTGCAAGACGGAGTGCGGGATTATTTTCTTCTCATATACTGAGAATGAAAAACATTGTATTTGTTAAGGTATTGGCAACCCAGGTTCAGTTGGGATTGCAGTTTCTTTTTTTTCCCCCCACACATGTTTAACACACAAACTCTGCATCTTTAGGCTGAGTTCTTCTCTCAAACTGAAAACACTCTGTTCCACTTTATGATGTCATGTGGTAATACAGGAAGTGTTCCACTGCGTTTTTAAACTGCATACACCTTCACTAGAATCATTTGGATCATTTCAGTCCTGGAATTGTCAATCTGAACAAAAGGTAAAAAGCCGTCAACTTAAAAAAAACAATTGCTTCATGACATCACAAGGTGGAACAGATGTAGAGAGACTAATAATGAAGAGTTACTCAAACGTAGTGGAGCACTCAAACATGTGTGAAAAAAACAACAACACAAATCCAAGTATGTTTTTGATGAGATAACAACATGACTTAAAGCTCATAAGAGTAAATTTTGCATAAGATGCACAAGCAGGCTATACACCTTTAACTTAATTTAACAAATTTAAGAGTATAGTTATATTTTGTATTTTGTCCCCAGATCAAAACCCAAAGTTCTTGCCTCTTCTTTGAACACTCACAAATCTTATCTTAAATTTTGTTTCAGCTTCCACCTGCAGTGAACCTTGTGAGTGCCACTTCTGCTGCTTAAAGTCCTGTCTGGCCAGGTCCAACCCTGACTGCCATATGTTTGAAGTGCCCGGGCTCTGATGTAGGCGACGCTTTGGATGTGATAAAGGGGTATGGAAGAAAGAAAGGAAGGGTTTGAGAAAGATAGAGACAGAGAGAGTATGAGGGGGAAGATGGTGAGAGACACATACAGAGACACAGAGAGAGAGATAGAAACACACAGAGAGAAAGAGATACAGCAAGATACAGACACACATACAGACAGAAAGATGGACACACACAGAGAGAGATGGTGTGAGGGGAAAGAAGAGAGAAAGAGGGGTGAGACAGATTTGAGGAGGAGTGTGAGAGGGGAGAAAGCAAAGAGAGAGAGAGAGAGAGAGAGTGGGTGGAAGAGAGAGAGCAAAGATGACAAGCCAGAGAGTGAGAGATGACAGAAACTGACAAGAAAGAGGAGGTTTTAAACTTACTCAAAGTAGCAGAAGGTCGGATAGCCTTTGACGTTATATTCTTGCTTCAATCCGTCAAACTCTGCTGGGTGGACATTCATACCGGCCAGTACCTGGAAAACATGGGAAAATACAGAATTGACTTTCAGCATGAGTAATGTAACTGAATGAGTTAGTAGCAATGGACTTTAATTGAATTTCAAATATCTCTTAAAGAAGACCTATCCTGCAAAATCAAACTTTGGAGCTTTTAGCCATGTTACAGTTGTTCCCCCTTCTCATTTTCCCTCTCAAAATTGTATTTGGAGTGATTTGTGCATATTCAAGCAAATTTTGATGATTGATTTTCCAGATGCCATACTGCAGGTCAACCTTCGTATTCAGCATCACAGACAAACGCCTACTGCTCTGTACTTACTTTGTTCTCCAGTTTTATTTTCTTAATCTGCGATACACATAGGATTTAACAGTATTGCATTGTCATAATGGTACGAGTCAATTTTAGATGAATATTGTTATTTATAATGTGCACCTTATAACATGTTGTGTATTATCACTAAAATCATGCTCAAGCACAATATATGTTCTTTAACTATTAGGATCAAACAGTCATCCCATCTCAACTTTTCACCAAAAAAAAAAAAAAAAAAAAAAAAAACATCATGGAGGACTAGAACAAGAAAACGGGTCTAAACGAGGAATAAGCATGACAAATATTTTATAATAATTCATCGACAAAAGGTATTAAATGCCTAAAATGGCTGAAAACCAGATCTGAACCAAATCGTCCAGGTGTTGTTAAGGATTTATCAATAGATTTTTTTTTTTTCTTTTAGCACAATCTGCAGGTTGATGCGTAGTTTAAGGAAAGCCAGACTTACACCGGACATCAAAGATAACGTTAAAACAAAACAAGATGGATGTGCCCCGGAGGCAGCGTGACAGAGCAAAGAGACAAAAGCACTGACAATATGGACTCTGACAGTGAGAGAACAAGACAGGAGCCAAAGTTTACTTAATTGATGAATAAATGACTTTGTAAAATGTAAAAAAAAGTTAAAGACACACACACACACACATACATATGCACACTTTGAGCAAGAAGTGATGATTCTTTGGGTTTTTTCAGTAAAGTTTGGCAATTCCAGGGCTGAAATTATCTAAATTATTCGAGTGAAGGTGTGTGAAGTTGAAAAAAACAGTGGAGCACTTCCTGTATCACCACATGACATCACAAGGTGGAACAGAGTATTTTCTGTTTTAGAGAAGAATATGCAGGGTTAGTGTGTTGAATGTGTGAATGAAACAAGCCACAACTCCAGATACGTTTGTAATGAGGAAACATTATAACAGGTGAGAAAACAGCGTAATATGGGCCCTCTGAGTTAACCAAGTGCAAATTAAACAGGCTAATGAGCTGAGATTAACATTTTTTAAACCCCCTTTCACCATCCATTTGCAGCTTTGAAGTGGTTGACGGTAAAACGGCACGTCCGACTTGTGTTTTGAGATAAATAAATGATGAGGCGTGACTATATTCCTCTGTTCACGACATTTCCTCAAAACAAAGTGTCAGTACTTCAAGGAGCTCTTTGAAGAACCATTCAGCTGAAGTTTTCACAATGAGAAGTCCACGACAAGGAGAAACACAGGCTCTAAATGTGCTGCCAACTATTATTTTATTTTGAGTCAGTCAAAAGGAAACAGTATTTGCATTCACTGTCAAACCCTAGATGTTGGATAAGGTTTAGCAGATGTGTAATATAATATGGAGGCCTGCATGGACCTCGCTTGCAATTTTAGAGAAATTATGGACAGTTTGAAATGTCTGGCACCATTTGTCTGCCAGCTGCTTGTCTCCATGGAGAAGTGATTGCTTTGTCTAGAGTGTTCCACAGTATGGCATTAAACTTATCTTGCATTTATTTTGTTACACATGTTTTGACTGGAACAAAACTACAAAGATGCATTCTCATGGGCTTGCCTAGACTCCACTAGGGCTGGGTATTGATCCAAATTTTCCGATGCCCGTACCAATATCGATACCTTCATTTCGATACTGATTCCTGACCAGTACCTTTTTCGGTTCCTATTTTATATTAATTCTAGAAAAAAATGTAATTTCATTACAAATTCTATTCCACATACTGGAGTTTATTTTCCGTTATTCAAGTTATTTCTAAAGTTTTTTTTAACCTGTTTTTAGCCTGTTTTTCTGACTGGAGTCACATTCTCTTACTGGTTTTGTAGTGGGATTTACCTCTGCACATTTACCAAATGGATGTTGTGAAAAACAGATGCATTTGTGCACTTTTATTAGGCAAAATTCAACCACATGTCGCTCTAGGCCTGCTCTGTGCTGTACACCTGCTCTGTGCTGTAGACCTGCTCTGTGCTGTACGCCTGCTCTGTGCTGTACGCCTGCTCTGTGCTGTACGCCTGCTCTGTGCTGTACGTCTGCTCTGTGCTGTACGTCTGCTCTGTGCTGTACGTCTGCTCTGTGCTGTACGTCTGCTCTGTGCTGTACGTCTGCTCTGTGCTGTAGACCTGCTCTGTGCTGTAGACCTGCTCTGTGCTGTACGCCTGCTCTGTGCTGTACGCCTGCTCTGTGCTGTAGGCCTGCTCTGTGCTGTAGGCCTGCTCTGTGCTGTAGGCCTGCTCTGTGCTGTACACCTGCTCTGTGCTGTAGACCTGCTCTGTGCTGTACACCTGCTCTGTGCTGTAGACCTGCTCTGTGCTGTACTCCTGCTCTGTGCTGTACTCCTGCTCTGTGCTGTAGGCCTGCTCTGTGCGGAATCTGTAACATAAATTTAGATTAGTTTTTGCTTTGCATTTTGTCTTGCTATTATAATCAGAGCGAAAAGGCGAGGAGCGGCGTGAACGCGGAAACCACGCTGGTTTCCACGTTCACGCCGCTCCTCGCCTGTTCCAGACGAGCACACGGGCTGCACTGCGAAAAACACGGTAAAAGTTTATTGCTAAAGGCAGCGGCCGTAATGAAATATGATCACAATCATCTCAAGACCAACTATCGACACGGAAATACGGGACAAAGTGCGTCCCTTTTCAGCTCAATACGGGACATGTACTTTTGTTTCTGAATATGGGACGATTCCGTTTTTCAAGGGACGGTTGGCAACCCTACACAGAAGCGCTGTGACCAGTGGCTAGAGTTTCATTGAATTGCTTAACAGAATTTCAGCGTGAGAAATACCATGTGTGGTGTGTGAGCGACTCCGCAGCCAAGCTAATTGATTAGCTAACTTATTAGCACCCTACAAGCCTTGCCTGTGAACAAGGGGCGTTTTTCATACACGTGGACGTTTGAGCCAATCTCAGGTGGCATTATCAGGCCATAAGCACACAGGCACGTATCTGAGCCACACGTGATTAACCTCTGGGTATCCAAACGTGGAACCGAAAGACGAGGCATATTTCGATACCCAGAAGAACCTAAGCATTTCAGTCGGTGCCAAGGAGGAACCGAATTTCGATGCCCAGCCCTAGTCTCCACAGATCTGACCATTAATTTGGCCTGGTGGTGTCACCTGCTTGTTTCTATGAAGATAAGATTAACGTTTAATGCCATGCTGTGGAACATTCCAGGCGAAGCAGCATGCAGGTTTCAATCTATAGCAACAGCCCATATTAAGCTCCTGAGCTACAGTATGTTATAATGTTGTTTCCTCATCAGAAACATACCTGGAGTTGAGTTTTGTTTTATTCACACGTTTAACACACAAGCCAAGTTCTTTTCTCAATCAAAAAACACTCTGATCCACCTTGTGATGTCATGTGGTAACAGGAAGTGCTCCACTGTGTTTTTAAACTCCATACACCTTCATTAGAATCATTTGGATGATTTGAGCTCTAGAATCGTCAGTTTCTACTGAACTTGAGGTAAAAGGTAGCTGTTAACTTGAAAACTACCACTACATGACATCACAAAAACGCAACAGGGCATTTTGAGCTTTGGACATGTATAATGACTAATAATAAAAGGTTTCTCATAACATTTGTGAATGAAACAAATCATTCATTCATATTCCGCTTTTCCATTTTCTGGGTCGCGGGGGCAGCAGAACACTGCTTGGACTGCTGCCCCCCCCCCAGAACACAATACACCAGCCCCCATGAATCCTCCCACGGGTGGTGGGTCCACAGGAGTGAAACAAAACAATGAGTATGTTTTTGAGGAGGTAACAACATTCTAACATGGCAAAAGGAGAAATTCAATTTGTCAACTGGACAAAGTTGACAAATTGAATTTCTTCCGTTCTGGCTAGAGTGTTGGTGGACTCTGCTTATAACTAACTGCAGGGAGGAGCTAACTACAATGAAATTACTATGAAACTATCACACCTATTTGTTTTCAGTTTCTGTGTGGGGTTGTTAGCATAGCCATTCAGGACCATAAAGGACATAATTTGTCTCCCATCTATAACTCTATCCTCAAACCTAAATCGAAACAAACAAAGAAAACAATAGGGTTATCCATGTCAGTACCAGAGGTGTAAAAACACCCATTATGGCCCTGACTGGTACTGCTAACAACCCCACACAGAAACTGAAAACAAATAGGTGTGATAGTTTCATTGCAGTTAGCTCCTCCCTGCAGCCAGTTATAAGCAGTGTCCACCAGCGCTCTAGGCAGAACTGAAGAAGTAGCTTGGATGAGCTGCGAAACGTCTTCGACCAAATAAACTTTTGTCCAGTTGACAAATTGAATTTCTCCTTTTGCCATGGATTCTACCTGGACGACTGAGGGATTCTTCACACAACATTCTAACATGGCTTAAAGCTCACAAGAAAATATTTTATCTGTAATATGGGACGCGTGAAAAGTCCCTCAGTCGTCCAGGTAGAATCCATGATAGCAGGAGAAGTTCAATTTGTCAACTGGACCAAGTTTGTTTGGTTGAAAACGTTTCGCCGCTCATCCGAGAGGCTTCGTCAGCTCTAATGTCATGTTCGTCAGCTCCAATGTAATATGGGACCTTTAATAACCATAACAGTCAAATAATTCAAATTAAAATTGTATATCTTTTGAAAACTCCTCATTGTCCTTAATACCAGAAAGCCTGAAGCCAATGAATAAAAAAAAACTCAACTGAAGCCACCAAGAAAGACCACCAAGAAACATTGTGCAGCTTTAAATAGTTTATTATGTCATTAGCATAATTCAGAAAGGGAGAACTTTATTCACTGACTCCACAATTTGTACTTCCTTCACTCACCTTATGGTTGAGTGAAGTGTAAACATTAACTGTCATCTCTCGATCTCAGCTCCACCCTGTGATTGTAACAGTGTTTACAGTACTGACCTGAACTGTTCAACTGAACTTGTAAAACTTGATTATTATCACACCCTTTAATTATCCTAACACATTTCCTTCTTTGTATAGAGCCAAACGCAGCTATAGTTTCACCCGAGGCGGTCTCAAAGCTCACCGCTAATTGTGCGAAGCTATTTCCTTTCCTTACATTCTAGTTTTGATACTTCTTCAACAGGAAATTCTTTAAAGACAAAAGATTATGTTTTTTGTATGTTTTTTGTTGAAGAGAAATATGAATCATTCGCAAGATTTATAAGTTGCATGAATTCCACTACATCAACAAATTATCATATTTTGTTTCTCTAAAAGCTGCTAATGTTGTAGTTAAGATCTCAAACTCTTTTTGTTTTGCATATTTTAAATGTTAAAGGAGAATTCACGTTTTTTACAATCTAAGCCTTATTTCGGTAATAAAACAAGTTATTTTACTCACCCATAGCACTTTGGTGTTATTTGGAGCAGTTTCGTAGATGTTGTGGTGTAGCGGTATCCGTGAACATGAGTGCTCAGGGCATATGTTTGTGCAAAATTTAGCACTTTTCAAATCCCAGAAGATCGCAGAGTAGACTTTAAGTGGAGTCAAAAGCGGCCTGAAACCCGATATTCCACTCGAGACAGCAAAGGCATTCTTCCTCTGTGGCCATCGACATACAATGTCCACATAAACACCACAAGGTACTTTCTTTTCGTAGACGGGCCATTGCCCACTGTTCTCTTGTGCGCTGCTCCTCAAACTGTCTCCACTTCCTTCTTTCTAATATCTCTTCCTCCGTATACTCAGGCTCAAAACGATAGGGACGGCCATCATACTCAAATAAGCCCTCTTCAATCTCAAAGTCCGAATCTTCAGTCATGTCTCGCAACAGAAAAGTTCAGAGCGGTGTTAGCTTCTTTCGGACTAGCGGTGTTTATCTGCTAAACAGCTGTGACTTCACACATGCGCGCTGTCCTCTATGATGACGTCATTAAATGAAACCAAAGCTTAGCTGGATATTGGGTTTCAGGCCGCTTTGGACTCCACTTAAAGTCTACGCTGACACAGCGATCTTCTGTGATTTGAAAAGTGCTCAAGTTTGTGTTATTTGGAGACCGTAAACATTTGCCCCGAGAACTCACGTTCACGGATACCGATACACCACAACATCTACGAAACTGCTCAAAATAAGACCAAAGTGCTATGGGTGAGTAAAACAACTTGTTTTATTACAGAAATAAGGCTCAGATTGTTAAAAATGTTAATTCTCCTTTAAAGATGCATTGTGTAACTTTTCTGGTGGAGGGTCCATCAAATGCTTTTCTCCATGGGGATGTTTGTTGATTGCTTTGTCTGGAATGTTTCACAGCACTAAACCTTTCTTCATATCTTCATGGAGACCAAACCAGACCAAGTTACAGGTCAGCTCTGTGGAGAGGCGACCCCGCTCACAGTCAGAACGCCTGTTTTTTTTGGTATTTTTGAGAAATAAAATTGCTTATGATTGAATAAATATAAAGTAGAGCTGTTTAATGCCATACTGCGTAACATTCCAGACAAAGCAATTACATCTCCATGAAGAAAAGCATTTGACGGACCCTCCACCAGAAAAGTTACACAGTGTGCCTTTAAGGCTCCTGGATGGATTTAAAATGTGAACAAAATTCTACCTTTAAAACATCATAAAATTGCTAATTTAATCTCCATCGTAATGCTTGTCAGAAGAACTGCAATTTGATATTAAGCCAAATCTTTCAGTAGCAGTTTGCTGTGATGTGCTTTAGGTTTATTGATAAGACTTGCAAAACTGTCTTCAAACTGACGGGATGGGTACGAAGAAGATGAGAGAGGGAAAAGGCAAGAGATGGAATTGGATACTAGACAAAGCTTTAATTTATTTATTTATTTATTTTTATTAAAGGTGCTATATCAAGCTAAAATGACTCTTGTGTGCTTTAAGCCATGTTAAAATGTTATTACCTGGAGTTGTGTTTTGTTTCATTCACACATGTTTGAGTAACCTTTTATTACTTCGTCTCCTTCTCCAAAGCTCAAAACACTCTGTTCCACCCTTTTCAAGTTAAAAGCTACCATTAATCTTGTGTTTAGTAGAGATCTGCAATATCAGAGCTGAAATGATCCAAATGGTTCTTGGCGTGACAACATTAGGCTTCTTCAAAAGTTTAAATATTCTGACAGATTGTACTGCAGACATATTGTGTAGGTGTAAACGTATTGTGTTTGACTAATGACATTTGTCTTGATGGTCATGTTACTGATGAACTGTGTTTTAGAGGATAATAATACTGATGAATTTGGAAAATATACATTTTAGAGGATATTGATGATAAAGAATTTGAGTATTTTTAGAAGAGAATGATGAGTCTGAAATCTTAATTTTGATAGTTTTAAAGGTCCAGTGTGTAGGATTCGCGGCGCATAGGTGGATGGTGGCTATTCCACTTCCTCTTTTGGCTACGGCAGACCTCGAGGGTCACCCGGGCGCGCCGTAACGCGGACAGCTTGCGCACCCGCGCGCACCTGGCACTGTGCGATCCCTCGCCGACAACTACGGTATAAATAAAACGCGGTCCTGTTCACTGTTTTTTTTTCTTTTTGCATGAAAACACACATTCCTGATCATGTACCATGACACTCTACACATCAAATGAAACCTTACAGTCTCCTCTTTTTGACTATGCAATTCATTTCCCGGCACAACAATCACTCCCCGAGCACATGGGGCTTTTATACAGAAAAGCACAAAACGAGGTTAGCTTACCTTAGAATGCTTTGCACAGGTCAAACTCTGTATTTCACCATAAACTTGCTCTCAATTTGTCCGTAAGGATCCAGCGAATAAAATCCAGTAAAACAATTTAGTCCAAAACACGTGTTAGATCCATTACAACGTCTGATTCGGCAACATGCTTGTGTTGTTTACCCAAAACCACGAGCCTTGCCGAAGGCGAAGGCGGAGCCCAAATGTCCTTCTGCGGCTCTCGTATTCAAAATGGCTGCCTCTGCATGGGGAAGATCCCCCTTTTATGTGACTATATCCAAGTCCAAAAGAATATTTTGATTTCATGATGGAAGTGAAAAGGCTTGGAAAACAATGTATTTTTGAATGGGTATCTTCAATGTTTGTGATGAAGAAACTACATTATAACATAGATCAGAAAACGGCGTAATATGGGCCCTTTAGGATGTGAGAAGTTGATCTAATTGCAAAAAGAAATTAAAACAATATATTGGTTACACCCTGGCAACGTTTATCCAATTCTTTGCATGCACTCAAACAAGTTACATGAGATACGTAAAGACAAGACATGGTTTTGTGCTGTGGAAAAGTTTCAATAGAGACAGATGTCCAAAAAGACACATGGCACAATATTTTAAAAGTTTTACTTTGTTTTTTAAAGAACACATTGTGCTCGAGTCTGCTATGTAGTTGTAATCTACAATGTTAGCGAGTAGCAGATGTTTTTTCATTTGTACCAAAATGAATACACAACGATGCAGAATCCTACGCATGTCACCAATTAAGAAAATAAAACTGAAGAATGAAGTAAGTACAGAGCCGTGGGCAGATGCTGGTGGCGGTGAAAACAGGAGTTGATCGACAAAATGATTTCTCAAATGTGCATGAATCACTCCAAATACAACTTTGTGAGGGTAAATGAGAAGGGGAAACAACTACAGTAAACTAACTATGACAAGTTGGACAACACATTTCACCAAAAAAACAGTTAAGATTTTACTAAAGATTTTTCTTTTTCTTTTCCCAATTTGGCAATTTTTTTAGGATTAAAATTGTACTCCCTGGATGGAAATCATGACATCACACCAGGGAATTCCATAACTGTTACTCCAGCCATGATGTAATTGGGCCAAAAGTGCACAGAAATTATAATTTCATCAATAAAAACACAAGAAAACACCTTTATTTTGCTGAAATAATGTTTAAAGTATCAGAAAAAAGTAATTCTTGCATGTAACTTTTGGATAGACTTCTCAGCGTGATACGTTTAGAACTCTCTGCTTCCTGCAATTTTCAACATATTTTTCATCTTCTTTTTGCAAATTGCTTCATGATTGGTGTAAAACTAATTTATATTTACAACAGGTTTTATCCCACCAAATTAAGCAGAAATTAGAGACTCATAAAAGTCTGTCATATGCACTTTATCAGCTCTGAAAAGTTGATTTTGTGTAATAGGTCTGCTTTAAGACAACAGGGTATACAAAACAGATGCACTTTTATGCAATTGCAAACGAACAACTCCATATTTTTAGCTTAGGAAATTCTATAGATAAAATAGTGGGGCTCCAAGCCAAGAAAATTTTAACCCGAAATTCAAAATTGCCAAAGTTTGAGACCATATCCTGGAACTACATTGTCATGATTGCAATATGAGACCAATACCTTCACTGAGGTCTACATCACCCAAGTTAGAATATACTTGACACCATAATGTGCATCGATAAACCTGCCTCGGATATTTGCACAATGAAAATAAAGTTTCAAAGTTGGTTAGATGAGCAGAGAGGCAGAACTGATGGAGAATCTATAGGGAGGCTGTAAAATTCAATTGCAAAGACAGAAGCTTTTTAATTACGGTCACAGGTGCTGGCTAAAAGCATTACAAAGACACACGTCTAGAGCGGAGCCAATTACGCGTCTATACAAAATAGTGCATCAATATCATTAAACAGACTGCTGGGGGTAGATTAGCAAGTTCGCAGAAAGTGGTTTTGCTCCCGTAGGCCGATGGAAAACAAAAATACGAATATAAAAAAAGTTATTAGATGTTATAGTGAACAGGAATCATGCTGGGGTGTTCAAAACTGCAATAATAGGAAAAAAGTGACATAATACGATGGTTTAAAGTTGCACTGTGTGACATTTATGATGGAGAGCATTCACCTGCTTGTCTCCATGGTGATGATGCTTGTGCTTTGCCTGAAATGTTCCACGCTGGCAGTAAATTTGTCTTGCATTTATTCAATTACAGCCGTTTTCATTGCTAAACAAATACCTAGAAAAACATGTGTTCTTACTGTAAGATGGCTCGTCTCTCTCCCTCTCTGACTAGTAACTTAGCCTTTTTTTTCACCCAAGCTGATAAATAGGTTTAATGTCATACTGTGGAACATTCCAGTCACCAGGAAATCATTAGGGGGTAGAGTAGCAAGTTTGCAGAATGCACTTTAGCTCCTGCGAATCGATGTGAAACAAAAGTACGAGTACAAAGTTGTGTAAAACTCTAGCAGAAAGAGAGTTGTGAATTTAAAGGGTGCAAATATCTTAGCAGATTAAAGTAAAGAGAACAGGCAGCATGCTGAGTTGTTTAAAAAAAAAAACCCCGACAATAGCGAAGTATTTGGGTCAGAAATCAAAATGAGCCCCCACTGAGAGCCCATACAAAACCAGCACTTTGTAGATCTGTAGTTCCAATGTGTAGAGAACTTTTGTTTACAGAGTTTTACGTAAAGGATCCCAAATGAGGACATGGGTTGTTTTGAATGCAAGCAGGTGCAGAAAAATAAAACAGGTTGGGTTCATGACATTTCAGAATGCGATGGCATAATTATAGAATGAGAGAAGGAGCCTATACAACACTGGGTGGGTTTGGCAAGTACTTTGACTGTTACGCCAACTATGACAACTGTTGCACCTATTTGACCCCAAGTAATAGATTCTATATAAAATTAAGGCTTTATTGACCAGTTTAATGCCATACTATGGGACATTTCAGGTAAAGAAATAACAGCCCCACCAGAAAACACAGTCAATCTTTATACCGGGCTTAATAGTGAACATTTTAAAGGAGTATACTTTTTATTTAATGTTAGCAATGATCTTGTGGGCAGGGACTCAAATTTTCATAATAGTTTTATTATATTATCATTGCATCATTAGTCGTCACTGCCCATAGTAAATGTTGATTGAATTTTACGCCAAGACCCATAACAGATTTTTTCCTCTACAAAACTACTACAACTACAATATGCAAACGATAAGAACAATGCTCAAACACACACGTCATTATAACTATTTTCAAGATGAATTAAAATAGCAAGGTTACAGATAAGACATAATCAAGACTGACAAAAATGCTTTTATAATAATTTATTATAATGGTTTGCAGTGGTCCAAAGTTATTCCTCACTTACCTTATGCAATCAGAGCATTCTAATCATTCAGTTTATAAGCTCTTTTCACAACTCTCAAACAAGAGTGGAGTTTTGCCGTGACTAGAAAGCTATTAATAACTGCCATGCTCAGGGATGAAAGTGCCAAGTCATGAAAAAAGCTGACCCCCCCCCCCCCCAATAAAACACATTTTTAAAAATTTGTAGTGTTTTTTATTTGAAAGTTGATATCAAAAGACGGCACTGACCCCGATTTTGTGACATCAAAGTCTGATAACGAGCCGAGAGAAGCGCTGACATCAGTCCATAATACAGAATTGGGTAGTGAACCTTTTTAACCATTTTTTGTATGTGTGAAGGGAATTTTTTTTAATCTGGCTCAAACCCGAATTGAATTAGATGCATATTTGAGTGATATGAACGCATGCAAAATAAATAATTATTAGCAATTTATTTTTAATACAAAATAATAAGATTACAGTAAATATCTGTCCTGCTTAACTTAAAACTGTATAAATTAATATAAAACAATACTCGGGGCGTGCGGTATCCGCAGCACCAGAAGAGATAAGCTCGCGCGGCCCCGCACACATGTACAAGTTTAACACAAGACATGTACTTTTGTTTCTGAATACGGGACGATTACATTTTTCAACGGACGGTTGGCAACCCTAAACACAATTATACATATATAATACACACCCAAATTTCAACGTATTTGGAAAAAAATAAATAAATTACCACGCGGCTAAAAAAAAAGCGGAGATCCGTTAAAAAGCGGAACTCTTTCATCCCTGCATGCTAATGCGCACTACCTGATTATCAGAAAATAAACACTTTGTTATTAGATGCACACAGCAGATACATTTTGACCTCAAGAACTGCTTATACAATATACCTGTACTGGGGCAAGACAACTTTTGCTCATATATGGTATGGGACCTTTAAAGGGCCCATATTACACTATTTTCTGATCCATATGATGTTTTCTCCTCATCAATTACATACCTGTTGTGTTTTGTTTCATTCACACGTTTAACACACGAACCGTGCATAGTCAGGCTCTTCTCTCAAACAGAAAACACTCTGTTCCAACTTGTGGTGTCATGTTATTATACAGGAAGTGCTCCACTGTGTTTTCAAACTCCATGCACCGTCACTAGAATCATTTGGTTAATTTCAGCCCTTAAAAATTACCACTACATGACATCACAAGGTGGAACAGGGCATGTTGAGCTTTGGAGATGTAGACAACCTAATAATACAGTATTACTCAGACATGTGTGAATAAAACGTAACAACTCTGCATGTTTTTAATGTGGTAACAGCACTATAACATGGTTAAAGCTCACAAGAGTCATTATTAGTAGGCAATATAGCACCTTTAATATACCTTATAATCACTACAGGAACACTGGCTTCTGCCCCCATCAGAGGGCACATTCTACCAAAACAGTTTTGTATAGGATTAATATGCTCAGTGCTGACCAGTGTAATGCGTTTACATCAAAGGAGGAGATGGAGAAGATCGGGACAAGGTTAAACAGTTTGAGGCTGACAGTGCACACTTACATATCGTCCTTTGGTCTCTGTGGCCGCTTGCTGAAATATGGGCTGCATCCTTTTGCACACTCCGCACCCTGCAAGTCACCAAACACAAATATGAACACATTATTAGACACTTTCAATTGGACTAATATAAAAATTGCTCAAGATATTGTTACATTACTTCTAAGTATATCTACTTTACCTCTACTTATAAATGAACAATTCAAATTTTCTGGACTAAGCACTTTTCAGAATTTGTTGGATCTTGCATCACCAAATCGTCAGCAACATGTGAGCTGTAGGTTCTTGAATACGTTTGCCGTTTCATGGCTTGAAAAACATCAATATTGGCTGCTAAATTTAAAGGAGAATTAACGTTTTTTACAATCTGAGCCTTATTTCGGTAATAAAACAAGTTGTTTTACTCACCCACAGCACTTTGGTGTCATATAGAGCACTTCCGGAGATGTTTTAGATTTGCGATCTCCGTAACGTGAGTGGTCGGGGCACGACGCTGCAGTCACCAAAATAACACAAACTTTAGCACTTTTCAAATCATAGAAGCTCAATGTCTTAGTCTACACTTTCGTTTGAGTCAAAAGTGGCCTGTAATCTGAGATTTATCCATAGTTTCGAGTAGATGAGGAGGCCAGTGCACATGTGCGGAGTCACAGCTTATTTCGCTCTCAGCTCCCGGGACCCAAACATGAAACGCAAAGATGTAAATTATGGATAAATCTCAGATTACAGGCCACTTTTGACTCAAACGAAAGTGTAGACTAAGACATTGAGCTTCTATGATTTGAAAAGTGATAAAGTTTGTGTTATTTTGGTGACTGCAGCGTCGTGCCCCGACCACTCACGTTACGGATATCGCTAATCTAAAACATCTCTGGAAGTGCTCCATATGACACCAAAGTGCTATGGGTGAGTAAAACAACTTGTTTTATTACCGAAATAAGGCTCAGATTGTAAAAAACTTTAATTCTCCTTTAAAGATCCCATGACATGGTACTTCTTGATGCTTTTATATGGCTCCTTAATGGTTCCCTAATACTGTAAATGAATCCTTCTTCAAAATCAACACTCAGTGCATGAGAAACAGAGATAAGATGAGAAAGAGTAATTTTTTCTCCCTCAGAACAGGTCATAATGGGCGTTGTTGCTTGAATGCAAATGAGGAGAAAAGAGATGGCCAATAGTAGAGGGTGGGGGCGTGGCCAAACTCTCCGCTCTCTGCTCAGAGCCCTCAGCGGATCCATTTCCGTGTTTTTGCACGGGGGGAGAGATTTGAAGCGTTCCATTGAAAAATAAACACATTTCCACAGAAAATAAAATTAAACCACTGCTGGTCAAAGGTCCAGAGGCTCAGATAAAGGACTTCCGAGCCTAGAAACACTCGGACGTGCCTCCAGGCAAATAAAAAAACGCATTTCGCATTGCCTAGCGCATTCGCAGTCCAAACTCTCTGGGCGTGATTTACAGAGACGCTGAGTACAGACAGACGGGGGTGGAACTGCATTTGCATTTCTTTTTTCGATCTGACGTCAATCAGGTGCCTTGTTCAAAATCGCCCGTTTGAGCTCCGATTTTTTGTAACACAGAAAAGGATCGCAAATGCTCAGTTTAGACATTTCACAACTTTTAACCATGGGGGGGGGGCTAAACAGGGTAGGGGAGCTCACATTAACGTTCAAAAACCTCAGAAAGTGAAAATTTCATGCCATGGGACCTTTAAATGATGGAATGGTACTCAAAGGTGCATTATGTAACTTTTCTGGTGGAGGGTCTGTCTTCATGGGGATGGAGATAGTTTTATTGTTATCCAGGACAGTCCTGCTGAGATTAAGAATCTCTTTCAGGGGAGTCCTGGCCCCAGAGGGGAGGAGCCTAATGTACACGTTTATAGCGGAAGGACAAACCGGAGAACCCACAGGAACCCAAAGCAGGCATAGGGAGAATATGCAAACCCTGCACCACCCTGGAATCACACCCAAGACCTTCTTGCTGTGAGGTGAGAGCACTAACTGCTGCACCAACTTAGATTTGCCTCGAATGTTTCATAATAAGACACAAAAACGATCTTGCATTTGTCCATTCAGTCTTTTTTTTCTTAATTAAACTTTAAATGGCCCATACCTTCACTAGAATAATTTGGATAATTTCAGCCCTGGAATTGCCAATCTCTAATGAACTAAAGGTAAAAAGTAGCTGTTATCTTGAAAACTACCACTTCATGACAAGGTGGAATAGAGCAATTTGAGCTTTAAGGATATAGCCACACTGATAATAAAGAATTACTCAAACATGTATAAATGAAATAAAACAATTACAGGTTTGTTTTTGATGAGGTAACATCATAAAACGCGGCTTAAAGCTCACAAGAGTTGATTTTGTGTAATATAGGACCTTTACAACTTTTTCTTTAACTTTTCATTAACTTATTATAGACATAAAATAACATACAATAACAACAGTTCACACGTGCAATAAAATTGTCATTAACAGATTTCTAGAATTCTGGCTACGTGAATGTACCTAGAGTATACACCACAGTAGCTAATAGTGTCTTTCTAAATTCTCCATTGAGACTACCCTAGACATCAGCACATCTCTCAAAACATATACAACCGCTATGGATTTCCCGTCAAGCATCCGGACACACTTTATCAATATGGCCTCTCAAAGTGTACTATCCCCTGTCAGAAAGATGATATAGAAAACTGCTGACAGCAACCAAGACAAGGAAGAGAAATGGATATTGATTAAAACGTACACGAGACATTTAAATCTTTACCATACATTACTTCATGGGGTTTGTTTGGGCTGAAATCATATATCACTGAAAAGGTCGTTGACTACATGGCCTCGTCAGCAATCACTAAATGACATTGTGGAGTTAATTAGTCTGCATCACTAGCTGGATGGAGTGGGTGCTTTAGATCTGTGCTGGAGATTGGTTGGTTAATCTGTACCAAAGGTTACATAAGGCTGCATGCCAAGATGCAAAATTATTTTATTATTGCACAGTGTTTCTCATTAGTATAGTGATCCCCATAGTCTACTTTTTGCTCAAATAATCTGAAAGCAAGATGAACAAAAATGTATAATGCAAATGATACTTATGTTTGTAGTATTATCAGAAACACATAGAAGTGAACTATATTTCTATATATTATGCAAAATTGTCTCTTGTGTTATTTTATTGTACATTGTTTTTGTAGCTTTATAGCTTTACTCTACTGACAGTGTTGTGTTAGATTCCATGTACAGTGGTACCTCACCTTACGAAAGACCCTACATACGAATAATCCAAGTTACGAAACGCCTTCACGTCAAATTTTGGTCTCTAGATACGAAAGAAAATTCAAGTTACGAAACACGAAGTCTCAAAAATTCAATTAATGCGCGCTCAGATGCACGCCCCGAAACGTAAATACACTTTATCAACACACACAGGGTTAGGTAACAGAGGTGGCCCGCGGTGGGAGAGGTCCACGAGGTAGGACAACTTTGTATTTTGCAATTGTTCTACATGTTTTAGGGCTGTAAATGCCTCACCACACACATTCTACGCTTTTCTCAGACTGGAGTTGGGCTTTTCTCGCATTTCTCTCTCGTTTGAACACTCGAACTTTCATAGATTTTCAACGGAATGTGTTGATAGTGAAGCGTGGGGGTAGACACGGCTCAATATAGCGCCGAACGCGCGAGGGGAGCGGAGACACAGGATTACTATCAACAACACATCATCAGTAGGGTAAAACTCACCTGTCTCACGACGGTCTAAACCCCGCTCACGTTCCCTATTAGTGAGTGAACAATCCAACGCTTGGTGAATTCTGCTTCACAATGATAGGAAGAGCCGACATCGAAGGATCAAAAAGCGGCATCGACACGGCGCGGGATGGAGCCGGGCCGTGCTTCCCCCTCGGGGCCGCGGGCCCGCGCGGGCCGAGCACGGGGTGATTTAATCCTGGTCTGGTCCCGGTTTGGTCCGGGTCTGGACCTGATCCGGTCCTGGTTTAGACCTGGTCTAGACCTGGTTTAGTTCTGGTCTAGACCTGGAAGTCACATAGAACCAGAGCCCATCGGTGCTCTATCGGTCTTGCCCGCCGATAGAGCACCTTTCTCGGCCTGTTAGCTCACAGTGTCAGCCCCCCGGCTCTGGAGGTCAGATAGAACCAGAGCCCGCCCCGCCCCGCTCTTATTCCCGCTGAAAGAGCGTTTTTCTCGGCCTCTTAGCTCTAGCGCGGAACGCGCAAGGAGCGCGGAGACACGAGCAACGCGCTCCTCCAACGGCACTGCCATGTCCCGGGATAATCCTGGTTTAGTCCAGGTCCCGTCCAGGTTTAGACCTGGTTTAGTTCTGGTCTAGACCTGGTTTATTCCAATCAGGACGCAGAACACAAATGTTACACTATAAAAAAAAAGTTACACTATAAAATAAAACCTTGGAACGGATCAGGCCTTTTCCATTGAAATAGCTACTCAACTTGGAAAAATTCACGTTACGAAACCACTTCTGGAACGAATTAATTTCGTAAGGTGAGGTACCACTGTACATTGTTAAGAGTTGAATAGTTATTTATTACATTTTTTAAGCAGTAGGGGCAATAAGCAACCTTTTTTTTTTTTTTTATTAAAATGTAATTTGCATGTGCCACCATAGTTCTAGTACTAAAAGGCCATGATTGGCTATGAGAGACCATGATCCTTGGCTCTGTTTCAGTTTCAGTTTTAAGTGTTCTAAGCACTTTAAGCACTTTTAAATCTTAGTTGTTTGGGTTAAGTCTTGTCAAGGCATTTTAAGAAGCAAAAAGTGGTATATTCACAATTCTGTTAGCCTCCACATAATATGGCAGTAAATATACCGTGAGATGCATATTGTGAAAATATCATCCAGAGAGATTTGGATACCGTTACATCCCTAATTGTTATCATGACTATCCCATTTTCTTCCGTGTTCTCTGTTTTCAGGTCACGGGGGCAACAGTCCATGTCCACTCCCCGGATCACAGCACACCAGCCGCCATGTATCACCCTGCAGGTGGTGGGTCCACGGGAGGACGGCCCCACGTCGCTTGGTGCAACCAGCCTTGGTATACTTTGTGTCATGGGGGCTCTCAACTAGTGTGGGGCAAGATGGGGTTAATTGTCTTGGACCCAAGGACAGAAATGTGGCAGCTGTGGGAGTTTGGGAGCTGGGATCGCAGTGTCGCTCGACCTATTGTTCGAACCGTCAACCCCCAGGATCAGCGGACAAACGCTCTACCAACTGAGCTACTGCCACCCCATTTCACCCCATTATCATGACTACCAGACTGAAAATCTGACATGGATAGTTCCAGTGTAGATTTACCAGGCTAAGCCCTTTTTAACCCAAGGCAAAACAAGGTACCCTAACAATGGGAAACAGCCACTGGCAAAGCTGTATTTTAACACTCAGTAACACCGTATTTTTAAGATCCAGTTGATACTAGTGAGAAATCTCGAAGAAATATTGATGCTGTCTGACAAAATATTGAAGTGTGTATAAATAAATAATAAGCATTGCCATTATGGATAAGCCTCTTTTTAATCACACAACATAGTGTATTGTTCAAGGTGCTGACATAAAAACCTGAATTCGTATTGATTTTGAAAACTGAAGATTGGGCCAAGTCTGTATTGATCAAAACTGGGGGCCTTTAAAGAAAACATCGTGCATTGGAAAATAAAAACAGCCCCCTTTAGTCTGTTTGGAGGATGGAAGTACTTACATGGAGCGTAGAACATCATGAGAATTGGTCTATCTTCTTTCTTCAATAACTTTCTGAAATCCTGAAATGGAAAAGGCGAAAGTGGTTTGGGTTTGAAGGGAAAACATCACAAAATTATAGTAAGAGCAGTAAAAGCACTAGCATTATGGCTTTAAAATAATCAAACCCATAAGAAATAAAGGGCTTTGGGTATTTTTTATTTTTATTTAACCTTTATTTAACCAGGAAAGTCCCATTGAGATTAATAATCTCTTTTTCAAGGGAGTCCTGGCCAAGACAGCGGCACAGATCAATACAATTACAAAACTGTTCACTTTTGCATGTTTAAGACCAAAATTGGGATGTAACAAAAGATAAATCTGAACCAGGACTAAACGAGGACTATAACAAGATGAAAACAAAGTCTATACCATGGCTGAAACTAGGACCAAATATGTGGAAGAGTGAATACATCCTAAACCAGGACTAAACCTGGTTTAACCCAGTACTAAACAAGTTCTAACTTGGTAACAAACGAGGTCCAACCCAGCACTAAACCAGGTCTAACATAAGTCTAACAGAGGTCTAAATCAGGTCAGAAATCAGACAGGTATAATCCAGGCCTTAATCAGGTCGGTAGGGCTAAACCAGGTCTAAAGCCTATTATCCACTGCACATTTTTATTTTTTTGGTTTTATAAAGATTGTTGAATGTCACACTACACAACATGAGGAATTTAAACATATGGCAACACATGTGGCGATGATGAAGGCTGCCCCACCAGGACTAAACCACCTTTTGGATATGTTATGTATGTAGCAATTAGGTCTGTGATTATAATTACTATACTGATTTATTGTTTAACAAATTATAGCTGGATTAATTTCTGGATTCATGTTTTTGTTATTTTTGTTGTAATACAAAAAAAAAAAAGATGTTGAGGGTTGAATATTTAACTTGACTAATTATTGGTTCATTTGTTGTAGCTTTGTGGCAGCTCATGTCTTTTAATGATTCTGTATATTTAAATATTTGCTTACAGGGATAATCCAGCTTTATTGTTTTTGTGTCTGTGGCTTAAAGGAGTTGTTATCATGACAAGCTTTGTGGCAATTGCTATTTTTCCTGTTTCACATCCTACCTACTGCTATAATGAAGAGATCATTATGGTAATACACTTCACCTCTTAGTGAATACATTAAAATGCCTGTGTATATATTTTCAGAGTAACCAAATATACCTTCATACTATGTGCATTGTCAGCATTTTGCATGACTCCGGTGTGGCGCTTTGAGATCTCACGTCAGCAAAGAAAACCACCTCTATCCCTCTGTTAGAAGCTACATAAGCTACTAAACTCATTTTACTTTGTGAAATGATGCACTCAGCAAAACCACTGTTGTTATTTTAAACATGCTGTGGACCCAATGTTAGACAAACAGGGAATACTACATTGGCTGGTGGAATGGTTGCAATCTTGTTCTGTATAAAACCTTATAACCCTGTTGACAAAGCATTGTAAACGGAATATGATTTTAAAGGTGCACTATGTACCTTTGGTTGGATGTCCCCAATATGCCATCTGTACGGAGATTTCATTGAGACTTTGCCAGGAATGTTCCACAGCATGATGTTAAACTTACCTATATTGCATATTCAATTAGAGGTGATTTTATTGCCAAAAAAAAAAAAAGAAATACTACTTTGAAAAACATTCTCATTCTTATTGTGAGCAGGTCCATCTCTCCACAGATCTGAACTGTAACTTGGGCCTAATGCTGCAACCTCTTTTTCTTTGTGAAGAGTCAAGTTTAATGCCATACTGTGCCATTTAAAGATCCCATGACATGGTACTTCTTGATGCTTTTATATGGCTCCTTAATGGTTCCCTAATACTGTAAATGAATCCTTCTTCAAAATCAACACTCACTGCATGAGAAACAGAGATAAGATGAGAAAGAGTAATTTTTCTCTCTCTGAACACTCCATAATGGGCGTTGTTGCTTGAATGCAAATGAGGAGAAAAGAGCTGGCCTATAGTAGAGGGTGGGGGCATGGCCAACAAACTCTCCTCTCCGGGCTCAGCTCTCAGCTGATCCATTTCCTTGTTTTTGCACGGGGGAGAGATTTGAAGCGTTCCATTGAAAAATAAACACATTTCCACAGAAAATAAAATTAAACCACTGCTGTTCAAAGGTCCAGAGGCTCAGATAAAGGACTTCCGAGCCTAGAAACACTCGGACGTGCCTCCAGGCAAATAAAAAAACGCATTTCGCATTGCCTAGCGCATTCACAGTCCAAACTCTCTGGGCGTGATTTACAGAGACGCTGAGTACAGACAGACGGGGGTGGAACTGCATTTGCATTTCTTTTTTCGATCTGACGTCAATAAGTTTCCTTGTTCAAAATCGCCCGTTTGAGCTCCGATTTTTTGTAACGCAGAAAAGGATCGCAAATGCTCAGTTTAGACATTTCGCAACTTTTAACCATGGGGGGGGGCCTAAACAGGGTAGGGGAGCTCACATTAACGTTCAAAAACCTCAGAAAGTGAAAATTTCATGCCATGGGACCTTTAAGGCAAAACTAATAACATCACCATGTAGGTGGTGGACCCTCCATCTGAAAAGTTAGTGCACCTTTAAAACAGATCACAAATGTATTTATTACAATTAGAAAATGATTTAGCTCTATTATGAACCATTTAGCAGTTCATATTTTAGTCTCTTTTCAAATATAGATTTGCTTGGACATGTTAACAATGTACACTGTCAACTGAATAGGATTTTAAAACGTATACTCAACTTCAAATGTACAAATACCAAAAATCACAAGGTGGTATTATTATGTTTAAACCCTTTATATCTACAAACCTATTCAAATTTGCATTCTTACTAAAGTATATTTTTCCAAAAGACTTTATTGTACACAAAGAATGTCTTGTTGTCAGTTTGAATGAGGCATTTTGACAGGAGAGGAGATGGTGAGGCGCGCTAGCATGGCCCCTCACCTGCTCTGTGCATGTGTTTGAAGGCAGCCCTCGGACATGGAGCTTTCATGTTTCCAGTGATGGGGTATAGTGAAGGTAGAGGTCTAACTGTGTCAGCTTTTGTCACTGATCAAACAGCTCAAATAGACAGCAGCAGGAGCCATGATACTGCTGGATTCACATGGTTTTAAACTATATATGAGACGACACATACATCAGTTCTCTTTTGAGTAAGATGTTGAAGTTATCGTATTATAGCTTGGTCGACTTACGAAATTAAGTCAATTAATCATGGCAAGGCGTTGGTAAAAAGCTTTCAAAATTATTAGTCTTGCGTAAGTACTGGTAAACTGCAGATTTTTAAGTGAAGAGATGTTCAGGATGTCCAGTCACTTCCAAATCTCAAAATAAACATACTTCATACCGTGTTCCATATCAATTCTTATAATCCTAATAAAGCTATTAGTTTATTAAAGGGATAGTTTGGGTTTTTTGATGTGAATCTGTACGGCGTCCCCTTCAGCAGTGTCGTGCATTAACCTCTTACGCTGTGACCGGCCCGTGCACGGTCCCTTTCACGTTTTTTTTTTCTTTCCATATAAGAGCACACATTCCCGAACGTGTATCATGACACTCTACACATCAAATGAAACCTTACAGTCTCCTCTTTTTGACTATGCAATTCATTTCCCGGCACAACAAACACTCCCCGAGCACATGGGGCTTTTATACGGAAAAGCACAAAACGAGGTTTGTTACTTCGCTTACCTTTGAAGGCTCTGGACAGGTCAGACATCTGTATTTCACGATAAGCTTGGCCTCAATTTGTCCATAAGGATCCAGCGAATAAAATCCAGTAAAACAATTTAGTCCAAAACACGTGTTAGATCCAATACGATCGCGAAAGTCTTCCCAACTTACATAAGCGCCAGTGTTTTTTTTCCACTTCTTTAGCCTAAATCAAGCCAAATATAACTTTCCTCACTAAAACCGCGCTAGCAGCAGCTAAACATAAGGGTAATCTTTAGATTGACACTTAAATTAGCCATAAAGAAGCGGTGTGGGCTGGTCTAGAGCTATAATAGTCCAATCAAGTGTGGCGCACCGCTAAATATCAGCTAAGAGTTCCGCCCTTGCTGAGTCAACAAGTTAGGTTACACAGGATGATTGACAGTTCAGGCGAACAGCCAATGAGGAGCTGAACAGGGAGACATATAGTTTGTTAGGCCTTTCACAACAAGTTCCACGTGGAGCAGCTGCGTAAAGCTAAACTTTGCTCCGTGCGTAAACTGTGCGTAATTTACGCACAGTTTGCGCAGCGTCATGCGTCTTGCGCCTTTGCTGTTGATTTGAGTTTCCTTGATTGAAAATATGGCTAAAAGGACTGGAAAGAGAAAATATTTAAGTTTGGAGGCTGCACAAGTCGATTTCAGCTCTGGAGGAGTCGGAGGTGGAGAATCAGGAAACATATGGGCTGTGTGGAGGCGATGTTTATGAAGGATGTACTTCTGAATGTGTAAGTATCATTTTATTATGTATTTGATGTAGTATTTGAATAAAAATAAAACAATAAACATTAGATTTTTTTTGTGCATTTAGATCACTTTTTGTAAAATAGACCTACTATTATTTATTGGGTGTTTAGATAAAATAAATAAGAAAATAAATAATAGATTTTAGTTTTTAGATTTAGATTTTTGTCTTAGATAGTTTTTGTTTTGTCTTTATTGTATTTTGTACACTGTGTTTTTGCACTACTTGGCCAGAGAGAAACAAAATTTCGATTCACTATGTTGAACACATATGGGAGAATTGACAATAAAGCTGACTTTGATCTTTGAAAATAACATTTTAAAAAGCATATTTTGAGCTTATTTCCTGTTATATTTTTGTGTTTTTCTTACTAGTGTCATCACTGTGTACCAATAAAGCCCAACTGCAGATAAGGAGCCCTACCACGACCGGAGCAACAAAGAACGGATGGGCAGCAGTGGTGACCGCACAAATGGCAGGCTGAAGTGTAGAAGATGTCAGTCAAAGACAGCTGTAAAATGTTCTACCTGTGACACTGCACTCTGCTTTATTCAAACAAGGGACTGCTACAGTCAGTGGAACACACCAGACTCTTAGTGTGTAAATACCTGTAAATATGTGTGGAACGTTTAGTGTCCATGGTTTTTTGAAAATGTATGGTTTTTTGAAAATGTATACAGTGTGCAGTGTTATAGAATTTCCCTGATCTGAACCCGAGTGGTGTTCTGTTATTGGACTTCTGTGCTAGCCACAGTTTGTCCATAACGAACACCATGTTCAAGCACAAGGGTGTCCATCAGTGCACGTGGCACCAGGACACCCTAGGACGGAGGTCGATGATCGACTTTGTTGTCGTGTCATCTGACCTCCGGCCGCGTGTCTTGGACACTCGGGTGAAGAGAGGGGCAGAGCTGTCAACCGATCACCACCTGGTGGTGAGTTGGGTCCGCTGGCAGGGGAGGAAGCCGGAAAGACCTGGCAGGCCCAAGCGCGTAGTGAAGGTCTGTTGGGAACGTCTGGCAGAGCCCTCTGTCAGGGGTACCTTGAACTCACACCTCCGGGAGAGCTTCTCCCAGATTCCGGGGAGGCTGGGGACATAGAGTCCGAATGGGCTCTGTTCTCGGCCTCTATTGCTCATGCGGCCGCCCGTAGCTGTGGTCGTAAGGCCTGTGGTGCCTGTCGCGGCGGCAATCCCCGAACCCGGTGGTGGACACCGGAAGTAAGGGATGCCGTCAGGCTGAAGAAGGAGTCCTATCGGGCCTTGTTGGCTCGTGGGACTCCGGAGGCAGCCGACGGGTACCGGCGGGCTAAGCGTGCTGCAGCCCGGGCGGTGGCAGAGGCAAAAACTCGGAGTTGGGAGGAGTTCGGAGCGGCCATGGAGGAGGACTATCGGACGGCCTCAAAGAAATTCTGGCAAACCGTCCGGCGCCTCAGGAGGGGGAAGCAGTGCTTCACAAACACTGTTTACAGTGGGGGTGGGGAGCTGTTGACCTCGACTGGGGATGTTGTCGGACGGTGGAAGGAATACTTTGAGGATCTCCTCAATCCCGCCGTCATGTCTTCCGAGGAGGAAGCAGAGGCTGGGGACTCGGGGTCGGACTCACTCATCACCCTGGCTGAAGTCACTGAGGTGGTTGGAAAGCTCCTCGGTGGCAAGGCCCCGGGGGTGGATGAGATCCGTCCTGAGTATCTCAAGTTGCTGGATGTTGTAGGGCTGTCTTGGCTGACACGTCTCTGCGACATCGCGTGGCGGTCGGGGACAGTACCTCTGGAATGGCAGACCGGGGTGGTGGTCCCTCTGTTTAAGAAGGGGGACCGGAGGGTGTGTTCCAACTATCGGGGAATCACACTCCTCAGCCTTCCCGGTGAGGTCTATTCCAGGGTGCTGGAGAGGAGAATTCGACCGATAGTCGAACCTCGGATTCAGGAGGAGCAGTGTGGTTTTCGTCCCGGCCGGGGAACACTGGACCAGCTCTATACTCTCCATCGGGTGCTCGAGGGTGCATGGGAGTTTGCCCAACCAGTCCACATGTGCTTTGTGGATCTGGAGAAGGCATTCGACCGTGTCCCTCGTGGGGTCCTGTGGAGGGTGCTCTGGGAGTACGGGGTTCGGGGCCCTTTGTTAAGGGCTGTTCGATCCCTGTATGACCGGAGCAGGAGCTGTGTTCGCATTGCCGGTAGTAAGTCGGACCTGTTTCCGGTGCATGTTGGACTCCGCCAGGGCTGCCCTTTGTCACCGGTTCTGTTCATTATATTTATGGACGGAATTTCTAGGCGCAGTCAGGGGCCGGAGGGGATCCGGTTTGGGAACCACAGGATCTCATCTCTGCTGTTTGCGGATGATGTTGTCCTGATGGCTTCATCAAACCGGGACCTCCAATGTGCACTGGGGCGGTTCGCAGCCGAGTGTGAAGCGGCTGGGATGAAAATCAGCTCCTCCAAATCCGAGGCCATGGTTCTCGACCGGAAAAAGGTGGTTTGCCCTCTCTGGGTGGGTGGAGAGTCCTTGCCTCAAGTGGAGGAGTTCAAGTATCTTGGGGTCTTGTTCACGAGTGAGGGGAGGATGGAGCGTGAGATTGACAGGCGGATCGGTGCAGTGTCGGCAGTGATGCGGTCGTTGTACCGGACCGTTGTGGTGAAGAGGGAGCTGAGCCAAAAGGCGAAGCTCTCAATTTACCGGTCAATCTACGTTCCTACCCTCACCTATGGCCATGAGCTTTGGGTAATGACCGAAAGGACGAGATCGCGGATACAAGCGGCCGAAATGAGTTTCCTCCGCAGAGTGGCTGGGCGCACCCTTAGAGATAGGGTGAGGAGCTTGGCCACACGGGAGGAGCTCGGAGTAGAGCCGCTGCTTCTCCACGTGGAGAGGAGCCAGCTGAGGTGGCTCGGGCATCTGTTCCGGATGCCTCCTGGACGCCTCCCTCGGGAGGTGTTCCGGGCATGTCCCACCGGGAGGAGGCCCCGGGGAAGACCCAGGACCCGCTGGAGGGACTATGTCTCCCGGCTGGCCTGGGAACGCCTTGGGGTCCCCCCGGAGGAGCTGGAGGAAGTGTCCGGGGTGAAGGAAGTCTGGAGGTCCCTGCTTAGACTGTTGCCCCCGCGACCCGGCCCCGGATAAGCGGAAGAAAATGGATGGATGGATGATCCCTGTATAAAACGCCTGGACAAAGTATAACAAAAAGTGGAGTAAAAAGTTTATTTTTACAGCTATTGATTCCCAATTTGAAATTTGAGTGGTCAACAACTTATTGTATTGAAAGATAGTGTATTTTAGGCCTCAGCTATGAACAGCAGCTATAGACACCTTTTATATTTACAAAAAAATTAGGCGAGGATAAAAAAAACACTTTTTATTTGGTGTTCCAAGGTGTGTAACTTTTTTCCAATCACATTTGGAGTGAATGTAAATGCTGAGGGTAAAACTAGAGAATGTTCCCTTTACACAGAGACCAAACATTTGTATATAATCCATATACTTCAATAACAGGAATTATTTTAATTTGGAGAGGTCTTTTTAGGGACAATTGCTCAAAAAAGGCCCTCCACTTTTAACACTGACTTACCCCTGACCGTGTCCTCTGAGCCGAGTTCTGCCCCGGTTCTGGCGCTGACCAAAGTAGGCAAGTTAGCGGGGACAGTTAATAAAGCTGTTTTTTCTTCTCAAAACAATATTTGTCCAAAAAGTGATATATTTGCGTCACAAAACAATTGTACACAAAAAAGTCAGAAGTCGAAATCGCTTGGTGCCAGAACCGGGGCAGAACTCGGCTCAGAGGACACTGTCAGGGGTAAGTTAGTGTTAATGCACGACACTGCTGAAGGGGACGCCATACAGATTCACATTTAAAAAAAACACGCACTATCCCTTTAATAGTAGGGATGGGACAATAAACAATAATATTGTTAAAAAGGACATTTTATATAATCACCAACAAAGATCATCCCCATTGCATCAGCAGAATGTGCTGAAAAAAGCTACTTGTTGTTTTCTCTCATAACAAAGTACAATTCTGTAACAGTTGTTACACAATATGGAACTTATTCATAATATTAACAGTATAATAAATCATATGTGCAACAGTCTGCAGCTTTAGCAATTATTGTGATATAATCATAATCGTTAATCGTAAGTATTTTATCCGTGATAATCCTGATGTATTTATTGTACCATGCCTACTAATACACAATTTGGTCAACTACTACAATGTTTTATATGTGTGTGTATGTATGTGTGTATGTGTGTATGTGTGTATGTATGTGTGTATGTATGTGTTCAAAGTTCAAAGTTCAAAGTCAGCTTTATTGTCAATTCTGCCATATGTGTTCAACATACAGTGAATCGAAATTTTGTTTCTCTCTGGCCAGGTAGTGCAAAAAGACAGTGTACAAAATACAATATGAAGACTGTTACGTGTGCAGTTAGCCAATGCCCAACACAAAGTTATAAAAACAGTCTCCGTTTATCTGGGATACAAAACTACACACGCACACAAAAAAAAAGAAACAAAACAACAGAATAAAGTTTACACAGGTATCCTACAGTCCTGCACCACTGGCGTGCGCTCGTGACTTGGCCGTCCTCCCACCAGTCCAACTGCCCGTAGTCTCCAGAAGTCCATGGAATGCACGGAATCCTCTCCAGTGGCACCCTCGAGGCAGAGAGTCCGCAGAAAAACGTGTAATCCAAGGCGCTGGAGCAGCACCCACAGCACAAATACAAGCTCACGGCACCGCCACCTGCCGTCTGTACCGAGCTTCTTCTTGCTTGGGTCCTCGACCTTCCGGTGTGTCTTCAGTGGTGTCTGTCTTCCCTCTCTCTGTGACCCCCTAAGGTCTGAATTTATAGCCGGTAAGACCACAGATAAAAGAACAAAGAACAAAGAATAAAGCTAGATCAAAGTCATCCAATCAAAAGCATTCTCTGAACCTGAAGGCGGGACGAGAAGTGTCCCGCCCACATACATGGACCTTACAAAATGGCGGCACCCATAGAAAAACACAGAGAAATGGCTCATGTAACACAACACATTCACATATACCAACTAAAATACAACAAATAAAATAAAATAAACAAAACGCTTGTCCGTAACACCCTCCCCCTTAAAGTGAAAATTCTGATTTCAAAGATCAAAATTTTCATTCATGTCCCTCATTCAACCCACGCCACCCTGAGTTCTCGGCAAAGGTCCCACACAATCCACAATCACCCTGGAGAAAGGTTCACCGAGGGCTGGGACGGGTTTCAGGGGAGCCACAGGAGGGTCTAGCTGATGCTTGTCAACCATCTGACAACTATGAGATGTCCTGCAAAAGTTACCCACATCCTTACGTAGCCAAACCCCATCTTTGAGGTCATCACCCACTGGCACCTTCACAATTTCGTCATCAGAGAGAGCCTTCTCCCTCAAACCAGCAATTTCTGGATCACTATTTTGCTCTTCGATTAGCTGTTTTCTTGCCCAGGACAAACCGTCAGACACGTGAGGATCTTCACCCACTTCTACGGGTGAACTACCAAGATCCTGTTCAAACAATGTGCCAAGAAACGTATCTGACAATTCACCATGACAGCCACTCTTACTAGAGTCCTGGCTTACATGAAGTCCAGACTCATCAGTGTTCTGACCTAACACAGTGCTAGATTGCACATAGTCCTCCTCTTCTTTAGCCTTTTTGGCCACAGCTCGAGTAACTGCACATGAGGGAAAGACATCAGAGTCCACATTAGACTCTTCTTCAGTACTCGGCTGAGAAGTCAACTGCATAGAGGGGACAACTTTACCGCCAGCTAAGTCATTGCCGAGTAACAAGGAAATACCTTTAATAGGCAGACTGGGCATGAGGCCCACCTTAACTTGTCCTGTAACCAAGTCTGACTTCAAAAACACAGAGTGCAGAGGTACCATCACACCTCTACCCCCAATACCCTGGATAAGTGTGAAGTCACCGACAGCAGTGCCTTCACATTCACCGGAGGACAATGCCTCTTTCAACAAAAGTGACTGGGAAGTCCCAGTATCACGAAGGATTCGAATGGGTTGAGGAGCAGAACCCCCACTTGAGGACACAAATCCCTCTGACACAAATGGCAGGAACTCTTTCCTGAAAAGATCAGACGAGCCGACCTCTCTGGTCCCATACGGGCCAGATGGCTCAGTCGAACCAATATCCGTGGGCCTCTCTATCCAAGACACCACTAAACCACTACCACTAGCAGACACCTCTCTTTCCTTCCTCCTCTGAAGGCTAAAACACTCAGACATGATATGTCCTGGTTTCTTGCAGAAGTGACAGGTAGGACCTATATATGCCTCCTCTTTGGCATCGTAATATCCACTCTTACCCCCAGCCGCCCTGGCTTTGGGGTCACCCCCAGTCTGTCTAGTAACAGCCTGCCGGTCTTGGAATCCAAACTCAGTCTTATGCGTCAATGCATACTCATCAGCTAACTTAGCCGCTTCTCGGAGTGTCGTGGCATCTTTTTCATCCAGATACGACTTAATGTCATCCTTGACACACCGTTTGAATTCCTCCACCAGCATCAAGTCCTTCAACAGCTTGAAGTCACCATCGACAGACTTAGATGTGCACCAACGTTCAAAGTACACTTCCTTATCATGAGCAAATTCAACATAGGTCTGCTTTTCATCCTTTCTAAGGCCCCTAAATTTCTGCCTGTATGCTTCTGGCACTAATTCGTAAGCAGTCAATATGGCCTGCTTAACCACATCATATATCGAGGCATCACCAACAGCCAAAGCTGAATACGCCTGCTGTGCCTTTCCTCTCAAGACACTCTGCAGCATCAAAGGCCAATACTCCTTGGGCCATTTTAAACTCCCTGCCACCTTTTCAAAATGTTGAAAGTACTTGTCTACTTCCTGCTCAAAAGGTGGGACCAGTCTCACTTCTCTGCTAGCAACGAAGTTATCGAGGTGTCCTGTGGCTGTTCTCCCTAGCCTTGCCAACTCTAATTGCACCCCTAAAGCCTCTCTCTCCATTTGCAACCGTTCTCTTTCTCGTTCTCTTTCCCTGTCTAACTTCTCCAACTCGAAAAGTCTCTCCTTTTCTCTTTCTTCGGCCTGTTCTTTCTCTCTTTCCCTGTCTAACTTCTCCAACTCGAAAAGTCTCTCCTTTTCTCTTTCTTCTGCCTGTTCTTTCTCTCTTTCCCTTTTCAACCGAAGTAACTGCAGTTTGAAAGAGAAGTCTTTCCCACTATCTGTGCTAGGTCCAGCTGGGGAGTCAGGCTCCTCAAACTGAGCTAAATCGGCAATGCTAAAAATGCCTTCACGATGATAATGCCGGGCAGCAGCCTGAGCCATTTTAGCTTTTGGGCACTTTGCGTTTATACCAGGCAGGTGTAGAGACCTAGTGACCTCTAGCAATTCAGTTTTTCTCAAATCCTGCAGACCTTCAACAGTTGGATTTTCCAGAAAGTCAAGCGCTGCTTTCGCCATGATGAAGCAAAAAAAAAAACAAAAAAAAACAGAAGAGTCTCGATGCTAAAGTTGGCTTTCACGAATGCTAACAGGCTACAAACGACTCACTAACGCATGGCGTTCATCCCGGACGAGCCCCCAATTATGTTACGTGTGCAGTTAGCCAATGCCCAACACAAAGTTATAAAAACAGTCTCCGTTTATCTGGGATACAAAACTACACACGCACACAAAAAAAAAGAAACAAAACAACAGAATAAAGTTTACACAGGTATCCTACAGTCCTGCACCACTGGCGTGCGCTCGTGACTTGGCCGTCCTCCCACCAGTCCAACTGCCCGTAGTCTCCAGAAGTCCATGGAATGCACGGAATCCTCTCCAGTGGCACCCTCGAGGCAGAGAGTCCGCAGAAAAACGTGTAATCCAAGGCGCTGGAGCAGCACCCACAGCACAAATACAAGCTCACGGCACCGCCACCTGCCGTCTGTACCGAGCTTCTTCTTGCTTGGGTCCTCGACCTTCCGGTGTGTCTTCAGTGGTGTCTGTCTTCCCTCTGTCTGTGACCCCCTAAGGTCTGAATTTATAGCCGGTAAGACCACAGATAAAAGAACAAAGAACAAAGAATAAAGCTAGATCAAAGTCATCCAATCAAAAGCATTCTCTGAACCTGAAGGCGGGACAAGAAGTGTCCCGCCCACATACATGGACCTTACAAAATGGCGGCACCCATAGAAAAACACAGAGAAATGGCTCATGTAACACAACACATTCACATATACCAACTAAAATACAACAAATAAAATAAAATAAACAAAACGCTTGTCCGTAACAAGACAAAACACAACAAAAAACTATCTAAGACAGAGATCTAAGTTAAAACTAAAGTCTACGGTCTAAAATCTTAAAACAGTGCAACATAATAAATAAACTATACTATATACAGATTTCCAAAGTGTGCAGTGTGCATCAAAAATGTGCAATGGAAGATACAGCAGTGACTTGGTCATGTGCAGTAGAATGTGCATAGGAGTTAAGATAAAATAAAAATAAATGTGCAACAGTAGTAATTCTAGTGCAGTAACAGGAGTAAACAACAGTACTAAAATTCCAGTAGTCAATGTGCAATAACAGTAGTAAACAACAGTGCAACGGGGGTAAAATTCAATAACAGGAGTAAACAACAGTACTAAAAATTCCAGTAGTAAATGTAAGTGTGCAATAACAGTAGTAAACAACAGTGCAACAGGAGTAAAATCCAGTAGTAAATGTAAATGTGCAACAGTGCAACAGTAGTCCTTAGCAGCAGTTTTTTTTTTTTTTTTTAAAGTGTCTAGAGTGATAGGTCTTTTTATGGAATACAGGTTATGCCAATATGGGGGGTGGGGGGTGGGAGATGGGTAAGGTGGGAGTTCGGGTGTGAGTTCGGGTGTGAGTTCAGCCTCCTGACAGCCTGGTGGATGAAGCTGTTTGAAAGTCTGGTGGAGTGGGCCCGGAGACTCCGGTACCTTCTCCCCGAGGGCAGGAGGCTGAACAGGCTATGTGCGGGGTGGCTCGGGTCACCCACAATGCTGGACGCTCTGCGGGTGAGCCGGGTGTTAAAATGTATGTATGTATGTATGTATGTATGTATGTATGTATGTATATATATATATATATATATACATGCATTAAATGCATGTGTGTGTGTGTGTATATATATATATATATATATATATATATATATATATATATATATATATATATACATGCATTAAATACATGTGTGAATCTCAAAATCAACACACCAACTATCAACTGATTAATGCTGCTTTATCTGCTTATGCCAAATGGTTCAAAATTAAATTATCTCTTAATATCAAAAAGCTAATTATATGATTTTTTTGTGGCAAAAAGTCAATTTCAACTAACCCTAAAATCAAATCAATCATTCATTTAAATGAAATAACTCGTGTCTCATCCACCAAATTTCTGGGAATCATTCTCGATGATAATCTAAACTGGAAAGAGCATACCGACTGGGTGACCAGAAAAATGAATTAATCTCTTGGTATTATAAGAAAACTTTGTACATTTCTGGACTCTAAATCTATACTTACATTATACTATAGTCTAATTTATCCCTATCTCTCATATTGTAATACTATAGTCTGGGCAAGCACTTTCTCAACTACTCTGAACAAAATATTATTGGTGCAAAAACCTTTTGTTCGTATTGCAACTCATTCCAAGCCATTAACATCATCTGCAAATCTATTTATTAAACTTAACATTCTAAAGATTTATGATATTAATATTTATCAAATTTCTATTTTTATATATACAATTCTTTTTAATCCAATGACGTTCCCTAAACATTTCACCTTTAAAACCAATGCTGAGATTCATAGATATAACTAGTGCTGTCAGGCGATTAAAAAAATTAATCAAATTAATTACAGGATTTGTAATTAATCTAATCGCATTTTTTTTATAAATTTTTTTAGGTGGTTTATTGTGCTCTCCCACAGTGCAAAAAAGGTGTCAAACGTGTGATTTATAGTGGTACAGTGAAAAGACTTTAGACTTCCCCTTTAAGTCTAAGTTTTTCACTCACTCTCTTTGTCTCCACTGTAAACATGACAAAGACTGCTGGCAGACCCCCATCCCCCCTCCCACATTATGTAACATTCATTGGAAAGCTCATTTACACCATTCCACTAATACATGGCAAATATTTCTGGTGCCAAAAGGTGAGCACGTACAGTAGCTTTCATGCAACGTCAATAAATAATATTGTAATGACCTGGGTTAATGGTGTCTGTGCCTTTAAGGGGTTGGCTGTTGGGCGCATGCGCGGGACAGGTGTGGGTGTTAATGTTGAGTGAGTCCGAAGTTCTGTTTGATAAAGTTCATTGGAGACTAAGAGAAGCCTGGAGTCATTACAATATACAAGGCTTCAAATATACAGAGAATACAAATAATTGCCCGTGAAAATTACTCATGGCTCACATGACCCCCGGAACCCGTGAGGAGGATTTAAACTCCCGGTGTGGATGTGTCCGGACCATCGCACCACGGGAGGAGGGAGGAGGCAGCGGGGGGTGAGTAAATGATCGGGTTTAGCGTGATTTAGCGTGATGGGCAAAACCAAGTCAAAACTTCTAAGTGTGCACCCTTAGTCGCGACAGAACACGCTGGAGAGGTTATGGGAATTGAAAATGGTTAGGGATAGGGAAACGGGCTCGTGTGTCTTCACGTGCTCTCCCCTATTAGAAGTGCATTCGTCTCTGTGCCGACCAATGGTAGCACGGCATTTCTCATCGCGTCATCGCTGTCCAGGGACAAGAGGGACCTGCTCCGTCACGTTTTTATCAATAAACTCGCCGTTCAAAGGCCCCGCACGCCAAATTTAAAATGCGCGCGCATTGAACTGCCGCTCATAATTAATTGCGTTAATTTTTATAACGCGTTAATTAGCAGTGTAATTAATTAATCTAATTAACGCGTTAAACTGACAGCCCTAGATATAATACTCATCAAAATTGTAATTTTCATGTTCCAAAATGTGTCACATCAAATAGCTCAGTTTTGCCAACGATACAGAGGCTGTAAACTGTGGAGCCGGTTTTCTCATCTGGTTAGTGAGGGCATTTCAGAAACGTTATTTAAAAAGAGTTTGAGGAAATGTTTGATATTTCATGATAGTGGTTGATAATCATTCAGTTGTGGGATGTTTTATTGTATTTTAATGCCTGACTGAATCTAATGTATTTAATGTGTGTAAATGTAAGTCTTAAGTAATGCACAGCTATGTTTATGTTTATTGTATTCATAAGGTGGAGGCTTTAATATAAGCCCTTTTGGTGCTTTTTGCCTCTTCCTGCACCTACTTTTTATCTAATGTTTTCTTTATCATGTTATGTATGTGCTAAATAAATTAAAATAAAAAAATAATTTACTAAGCAGCTAAAGAACTAAAGGCCTATATTACTGCATGCAGGTCATTCTCATTCATCCACCTTTAGTATTGTATGCAGAAACACAGTGTATTTCTTGAACCTGTATGTTTGTTTTGCCTCATTTGAACGTGCTGATCCCACTGACATGACCACAAACATTTTTGGTGTTCACATAGACCATGTTAAGCTATGCAAAATCTACAACTACCGACACAATCTGAAGAAAAGCCATGTCCATACACTCATATTTAATATACATATTTCCACTTACTTTCTCTGTCTCGATGTGAAAGACGTCTTTTGCCTCTGGGTTTTCTTCCCACAGTGGAGGGCCTGAAGGGTCTTTGAGAAATGCCACCATTGACTAAAAAGAATGATTAATGGGAACATAGTTAACAACTGTTCATACTCACATATCACCATAGTGAACACTGCATTTCAATTCAATTATTTTTGTTGTTTAAAGGGGCAGTGTGTAAGATTTTTACCCGTTAATTACTGAAATTGAAGATACCCATTCAAAAATACATTGTTTTCCAAGCCTTTTCACTTCCATCATGAAATCAAAGTATTCTTTTGGACTTAGATATAGTCACATAAAAGGGGGATCTTCCCCATATAGAGGCAGCCATTTTGAATACGAGAGCCGCAGAAGGACATTTGGGCTCATCCTTCGCCGAGGCTCCTGCTAACAGCTGCACAGCTGCGCTGCATATGGCTCCCCCCTTCCCCCCTCCCCTTCCCCTTCTCTCCTTCTCTCCTTCGCTCCTCTGCTCCCATATGCAGCCAGGAGCGAAGGAGAGAAGGGGAAGGGGAGGGGGGGAGGGGGGAGCATGCTGCCGGATCACACATCGTAATGGATCTAACACGTATTTTGGACTAAATTGTTTTACTGGATTTTATTCGCTGGATCCTTATGGACAGATTGAGACCAAGTTTATGATGAAATACAGAGTTTGACCTGTGCAGAGCCTTCAAAGGTAAGCTAAGTAAGCTAAGTTTTGTGCTTTTCTGTATAAAAGCCCCATGTGCTCGGGGAGTGATTGTTTTGCAGGGAAATGAATTGCATAGTTAAAAAGAGGAGACTGTAAGGTTTCATTTGATGTGTAGATTGTCATGAATCATGATCGGGATTGTGTGTTTTCATGCGAAAAAAAAAAAAAAAAAAGTGTTTTATGTATACAGCGGTTCGTGCACGCGAGCTGGCGGCGCTACGTCGCGCCCGGGTGACCCTCGTGGTCTGCCATAGCCAAAAGAGGAAGTGGAATAGCTACTAACCACCTATGCACCACGAATCCTACACACTGTCCCTTTAAGAATAGCTATGTGACATTTTGGAACCCAATGTCTGCACTTTTTGTTTTTAGTAATCAGTAGAAAAGAATAGGGGACAGGTGAAAGCAGAAAACCTCTGAGTATAGGATTACTCAAACATGCATGGATAAATCAAAATGAAACTGAGAATGCAAATATGTTTTATAAAATGATTAAAAGCTCCTCAAGTTCATGTGACATAACATGTTCCCTTTAAAGGTCCCATGGCATGAAATTTTCACTTTGAGGTTTTTGAACGTTAATGTGAGCTCCCCTACCCTGTTTACCCCCCCATGGTTAAAAGTTGTGAAATGTCTAAACTGAGCATTTGCGATCCTTTTCTGCATTACAAAAAATTGGAGCTCAAACGGGCGATTTTGAACAAGGCACCTTATTGACGTCAGATCGAAAAAAGAAATGCAAATGCAGTTCCACCCCCGCCTGTCTGTACTCAGCGTCTCTGTAAATCACGCCCAGAGAGTTTGGACTGCGAATGCACTAGGCAATGCGAAATGCGTTTTTTTATTTGCCTGGAGGAACGTCCGAGTGTTTCTAGGCTCGGAAGTCCTTTATCTGAGCCTCTGGACCTTTGAACAGCAGTGGTTTAATTTTATTTTCTGTGGAAATGTGTTTATTTTTCAATGGAACGCTTCTAATCTCTCCCCCCGTGCAAAAACACGGAAATGGATCAGCTGAGAGCGGAGAGTTTGGCCACGCCCCCACCCTCTACTATTGGCCATCTCTTTTCTCCTCATTTGCATTCAAGCAACAACGCCCATTATGGCCTGTTCAGAGAGGAAAAACAATACTCTTTCTCATCTTATCTCTGTTTCTCATGAGTGTTGATTTTGAAGAAGGATTCATTTACAGTATTAGGGAACCATTAAGGAGCCATATAAAAGCATCAAGAAGTACCATGTCATGGGACCTTTAAAAGGTACACTGTAACTTTTCTGGTGGAAGGTCCACCATCTGCTTGTCTCCATGGTGATGTTCTGGTTTTTCCTGGGATGTTCCATAGTATAGCATCAAATACATCTTGCATTTATTCAATTATTGGGGTTTTTATTTCTCTACCACATACATTCTTAATTAGGGGTGGGCGGTATAAATGGTATAAACGGTATGCGGTATAAATTTGGCCAACGATAGAGATTTGGGTTATACCTTACTATCGCGATAGTTCATTGCGTCACCACAACAAGGAAGGAGGAAAAATCGCTGCGAGCAGCGAGCACATGGAGGAGGAGGAGCTCGTGAAAAAGACCGGCTCAACTTCTGTAATCTGGTCATGGTTTGGATACAAGGTGTCGGATACTGAAGAGGAAATTGGAAAACAATCTGCAGAATATGCTGGGCGACAGTGATCGCAAAACATGGCAACACAAGCAATCTGTTCTACCACCTAAAAGCTAAACACTAAAAGCCAACGTTCCCTCTAAGCTGTGCGCCTGTGCAATTGCGCACTGCTCACACATTCTCAGCGCACAAGAAAACCTATGCAGCGCAGGGATGAAAGAGTTCTGCTTTTTTTTCAGCCGCAGGGTCATCTGAATACGGGGGAATCGTCCAGTATTCAGAAACAAAAGTATGTGTCTCGTATTAAACTTCTACTGGTGTAAGCCACGAGCACGCGCAAGCCGCGAGCACACGGTGCCTTTCCAAACCGTAGAGAGAAGCGGCTTTTTAGGCATGGTGAAGACGCTGGATCAATGGTACGTGGTACCAAACCGCAAATATTTTAGCCAGGTGGAAGTGCCCAGACTGCATGAGGTCCGCAATCAAGTGGGAAAAGAGCTTCGTGACATAAAACACGATGCAACCACCACGGACTTGTGGTCGAGTCGCACTATGGACCCGTATATCAGCCTGACAATCCACTTTATTGACGGCGACTGGAAGTTGTGCGGCAAATGCCTGTGTACGGCCCATTTCAACAGTACATGTGTACTGCAAACATCGTATTTCCCTGACGACCACGCCAATGTTAAAGCAGTTTCATTAAAATTTTATACTGCTTGAAAGTGAAGTTACTTGTTTTATGTTTTTTACAATTACAGTTTTGCACAATACATTTTCTTGTAGTAATATTCTTGACGTTTATGTTATTTAATAGTTTAAAAAACAGCTTCCTGCTTGAATGCTTTTTCCATGTGCACTGGTGACCATTAAAAAGCTGTTAATACTGTTAACAGTTAATACTGTTACATACCAAAGTATACCGTGATATATACCGTCTACCGTCTATGGTTCAAATTATACTGTGATATACATTTTAGGCTATATCGCCCACCCCTATTCTTAATGTGAGTGGGCCCACTTTTCTACAGATCTGACCTGTGTAACTTGGATTGATGTGGCTAGTTGTCTCCATGGAGATAGTTAAATTAAATGCCATACTGTAGAATATTCCAGGAAAAAACAGTAACATCCACATGGAGTCAAGCAAAGAGTCAGAAAGAAAACCAAAAGACAATTAGTCACACATCATCATTACACATTCTTTTAATTTTTGCAAGTTCATTTGTGAGCTTGGCTACAGTTTGAGGGCCTTGCTGTAGATTGGAATTGTAAGATTTCTAATGAGATCATAGGTTATAAGTAACAGCCACAGGTTTTGTATGAGGATGGTGGCATTTTTCATCCTAATTTTAGTTCTGAACGCTGCGGGGCTGCCAGATGGAACAGCAAAAAAACAGCAGCTTGTTCACTCCTTCACGAGGTGTCAAAGCATCTCCAAAGCGTCAAGTATTTTCTAAGTGTCCACATTGTAAATATAATGAACCATATGCTAGCCAAGAAAAACAGCGGGGTAGATTTAAGTCATGCGTGCAAAATGAATAGTTATGATCATGGCAGCGTAATCAAGATGCTTAGAGAAATTCTCGCTTGAGTTTAGTGCCATTTGAAGTGGTGCCATCGTAGAGGGGAAAGACTTACGGGCAAAAATAACAAACAGAATCGTAATATCGCAGCTGTCAAATAAAAATGAGATAAGTGTCCCAAAGGAGAGAGGATCTGACGAATAAATCAGGCCTATGTCGTCTTATTACAGCCTGAAAGAATGATAATGCATTTGATGACCATACACATCTTGGCACAGAGCAGAGTTGAGTTCTTATACAAACGTCAAGTAACTCATCTGTTTGAATTAATATGTCTAACCCCTCTACTTTTGCTTCTATTGTAGTAGATAGTACATTTTTTCATTACAGGGCCTATATTATGCCATTTTCTGATATATCAAAAAGTTTGAGGAGTTGTGTTTTGTTTCATTCGCACATGTTTAACCCACAAATGGGTTCCTGCATATTTAGGCTTCAAAAATGAATACATTAAAGGAAAAGTAATGTTTTTTTTAACAATCTGAGCCTTCTTTCGGCAATAAAACAAGTAGTTTTACTCACCCATAGCAGTTTGGTGTCAATTGGAGCAGTATCGCAGAACTTATGTTGAGCCGTTCTGTTCTACTAATGATCCCGTATCCGTTAGCGTGAGTGCTCGGGGCATTACTTTGCGGGGTCCAAATAACACAAACTTTAGCACTTTTCAAATCACAGAAGATCGCTGTGTCTGCGTAGACTTTTAGTGGATTCCAAAACGGCCTGAAACCCGATATGCAGCTATAGTTTCATTTGATGACGTCATCAGAGAGGACAGTGCGCATGCATGAACTCAGCTGTTTATAAACACCGCTAGTCTGAAAGAAGCTAACACCGCTCGGAACTTTACTTTTCTGTTGCGATATCGGGTTTCAGGCCGTTTTGGAATCTACTAAAAGTCTACCCTGACACAGCGATCTTCTGTGATTTGAAAAGTGCTAAAGTTTGTGTTATTTGGACACCGCAAATCAGTGCCCCGAGTACTCACGCTAACGGATACGGGATCATTAGTAGAACAGAACGGCTACAACATAAGTTCTGCGATACTGCTCCAATTGACACCAAACTGCTATGGGTGAGTAAAACTACTTGTTTTATTGCTGATAGAAGGCTCAGATTGTAAAAAAAAAAATGTAAATTTTCCTTTAATTTAAAAATAAATAAATAAATACATAAATGAATAAATACATACAAATAAAATAAAATAAATACATTAATAATAATAAAATATTAAATACATTTGAAAGTAGTTCTGACTCGTAACCTCGCTAACAAGCCAACAGTTTATTTATTTTGTTATAATTCTGTATCAGTGGCTCATGCATCCAAGCTTTTTAATAGTCTAATTTTTCAAATACTGTAATTAAAATTGCAAGAAAAATCATTTATTTTTTGTTTTATTTCAATATATTCCGCATCTTAAATAACAAAAGTGACAAAATTCAGATTAGATGACACTTCTTATGCAATAGACAGTGATTACATTTGCAATTCAATGTATTCTTGAAACTTGTTACAAAAATTCAGTGCAGGTGTAAATTACAGCAGCAAAAACATGTCCACCTTTATTGAAAGCACGCTGATATACTCTGATAAAGCCAAAATGAGCTCCATGTTGTCTTTATTGTATTCATTAGTGTTAAACCATGCATGAAATTAAAGCAATATTAAAGGTGCACTGTGAAACCTTTCTGGTGGAGGGTGGGCCATCTGCTTGTAATTGAGGTGTTATTGCTTTGACTGGAATGTTCCACAGTATGACATTCGACTTCACTCCATGGACAGAAGCACATATCAACATCAGACCAAGTTACAGGTCAGATCTGTGGAAAAGTGACCCCGCTCATAGTAAGCATGCACATTTTTCATTGTTTCAAGCAACAAAAACACCTGCAATTAAATAAATGCAGGTTTAATGCTGTACCATGTAACATTCAAGGTAAAGCTAAAAATGTACCGTATTTTCCGCACTATAAAGCGCACCTAAAAGCCTTCAATTTCTCAAAAGCTGACAGTGGGCCTTATAATCCGATGCGCCTTATATATGGATCAATATTGGTTAATCATGGCTACCGTAATCAGCCACTACTGTAGCTTCTATTCTATGCGCCTTATAATGTGGTGTGCCCTATACAGTGGTACCTCACCTTACGAAATTAATTCGTTCCAGAAGTGATTTCGTAACGTGAAAAATTTGTAAGTTGAGTAGCTATTTCAATGGAAAAAGCCTGATTTGTTCCAAGGCCCCGATCCAAGTTTTTTTTTTTATAGTGTAACTTTTTTTATAGTGTAACATTGTGTTCTGTGTGTTTCTCACATTTGTCTCTCGTTTAAACACTCAAACTTTCATAGATTTTCAACAAAATGTATTAATAGTGAAGTGTGGGGGGGGGGAGCGAGAGGGGGGAGAAAACTGCACTCTGACACGTGTGATAGCGCACATGACCCGGTGCGGAGCTGACAGCAGGTCTAGACCAAGGTCTAAACCTGGACTGGACCAGGACTAAACCTGGACTAAACCAGGACTAAACCTGGGGGGTATTCCACGAACGTGGCTAAACTTAGCCGCGACTAAGTGCTAAGTTCTCGCCTGGCTGAGACACAACTTAGACAAAAGCTTGAACCCGTTCCACAAACGCGTTTCAGCTGCGCCTAGTCAGAGCTAAGCCCAGTCTGGCCTAATCAGGCCGGGCCTAGACGCGTGCACGGGGTAAATAAGAAGCCCTGAACAAGCGACTGTCGAAAACGCGATCATGTGGAAGATTCGGGCCGATTATTTCAGCGCATCAGAACAGAAGTTGCTTTTGGAACTCTACAACACATTTGCAATAACCAAGGCCAGAGACATGGCGTGGCAGAAGCTCGCCGAACACTTAAATGCGAAAGTTAAGTCCTATAACAGTGAGATTTTTAAGTCTATTTTTCACGATTGACGTCAACACTGATTTGTGGCGCAGGGGTAAAGTTACCGTCTGGAGTACGGGAGATTGTGAGTTCGATACTCATAGTAGGCAGTTGATGGCACAATTATTATATATTTGTAGAGCAGTCTTGTCAGTTGTAATTTATTCTTACTGTGTAAAAGTATTTGCTCCAACTAATACGTTAAATTGTGTTATCTTGTCTTTGAGCAGGAATAATGTGAAGAGGACTGTTTTGCAGGTAAAGACAAAGCATAATAACATTTTGCAGAGTGGTAAGTAAGCTAATATTAATATTATTATTCAGTGAAATTAGTAATACTGTTGAAATGGTACCTTAATTTAATTTAAAATGAACAGTAGCTACCAAGCTGTAGAGGAGCTGGCACTGGCCCTAAACCGGGGTCACCCACTGGTGGAGGTAATTGAAGGAGGGACCCCATAAAAGATCCTTCCTGTGAGTTCTCCTGAAGAGTATATTCAAGTTACTGAAGATGGCGTACACTTGGACCCTCCTCAGCAGTCCTCCAGCAGTGCCTTGCCTGACCCTCAGCAGTCCTCCAGCAGTGCCTTGCCTGACCCTCAGCAGTCCTCCAGCAGTGCCTTGCCTGACCCTCAGCAGTCCTCCAGCAGTGGCCTCACACCAGAATGTCATACCTAATGTCTTTTATTGTTTTATGCCTATTGATGGAAATTGATGAATAGGATTTCATTAAAAAGGCTTGCACAGCATCTCTTAAGCAAATTTGTTGAATCATTGAAATGTTGCATCATGGAGTGTGCCTGTTATTTGGCTACATTTTGTTTTAAAAGTAAAGGTTTACCTGTAACTGTATTCTTTGAAAGAGATGTCACATAAAATATAAAGTGTCAATGTCGTCAAGTGAGAGTGGTGTTAGGACTAACTGATATAAGTTATGTGATGATAACAGTAATTGTAGGTTAAATTCATTTCCATTTCTGTAATATGTTGCAAATATAAATGCGTGAAAATTTAACTGAAATTTGACGTGGGCATCAATAGGTCAATAGCGGGAATCGAACCCGGCCCGCACATACGAGAGTCAGAGCACATAACCACTCGACCACAGCTATTCTCTAAAATGCCCTTGGAATTCTTCTATATGTTAATGTCGTAAAGACAGCGGTTGAAAAGCATATGTTTAGATTACCGGAGAATTGTCAAGAACCGAGAACGTAAGGTAATTTGTTTTTTTGCTGATGTTGTTTTCGGACAACACAGATACTCATGCGGGAGGTGTGCGGAACGGTGTGTTTGACACTGTTTACGTCAGGTACGTATTCTCTGCGACACGGCCTAAGTAAGACACAACTTAGCCAGCCCACGACCAGACTATCTGCCAAGACCATGTTGCCCCAGTAACTCAGCGGGAACTAAGTTTAGCGAGCGTCGTGGAACCGAACTCTAACTTAAACTAGCGCCAACTGACGAATAAAGCCGGGCTTTGCGCTTAGTAGCTTTCGTGGAATACCCCCCTGGACTAGACCAGGTGGATTAAAGAAGCGAGGAGGGGACTGCACGCAGTCTGAGCGCATGAACGCATGAACGAGACCCACGCAAGAGCCGCGGGCTCCTCCTGGTTTAGTCCAGGTTTAGTCCTGTTTTAGTCCAGACCACCGCGGCTCCTCTAGACCTCCTCTAGACCTGGTCAGGTCTAGAGGAGGTCTAGATCACCGCGGCTCTTGCATGAGTCTCGTTCATGCATTCATGCGCTCAGACTGCGTGCAGTCCCCTCCTCGCTGCTTTAATCCACCTGGTCTAGTCCTGGTCTAGTCCTGGTTTAGTCCTGGTCCAGTCCAGGTTTAGACCTTGGTCTAGACCTGCTGGCAGCTCCGCGCCGGGTCATGCTGCGCTATCACACGTGTCAGAGCGCAGTCTTCTCCCCCCTCCCCCTTCCCCCCACACTTCACTATTAAGAATTTTGTTGAAAATCTATGAAAGTTTGAGTGTTTAAACGAGAGACAAATGTGAGAAAAGTTTAAATCCAGTCTGAGAAAAGTGTATGTGTGGCTGAGCGCGCATTATTTGAATTTTTGAGATTTCGCGTTTCGTAACTTGAATTTTCTTTCGTATCTAGAGACCAAAATTTACCGTGAAGGCGTTTCGTAACTTGAAATTTTCATTTGTTAGGTCATTCGAAAGGTGAGGCACCACTGTATATGAAAACAGTTTTAAAATAGGCCATTCATTATAATCCGATGCACCTTATAGTGCGGAAAATATGGTATATAGTTTGAAAGCTTGCTTGGTAACTGATGTGGTAACTAATGATATCGCCACGTTAATAACTTAACAGAATATTAAGTTTTTTTGTTTGTTTTTTTTTTACTGAAAACAACTACGTTATAAACATCAGTTGGGTAGTCTCACCTGTCACCTGCTATTTTACTAAAACATAGTTACCATAATTATATTTAAGATTTTATTTAGAATTTTGTCTTTTCTAAATGTTTATTTTTGGTGATTTTTTTAAATTTTACTTCTTGATTGGCCATGGGCAGCAGATATGGCAGATATTACCAATTGGGGTAGGACATGATAAGTTTTTTTCTTTTTACTTTAGCCCACTTCTTTTGAGCACCAAAAATGGTCCCACACATGTACATGTACATATCCTCATGTTTGTCATGTACCTAGCTCAAACAACTAAATGAATGACAAATGTAATTCCATAACTTATTTAGGTTACCTAGCAACCATAATGTTAACAAGACCAAAATGACAACAACAGACATGAGAAATAAAATAAAAATAAATCAAAACACCTTTATTTTGTTAAGTGTTTAAACTGTCCTTATGCATAAATTATTCACGCATTTTGGATGGAATTTTGAACATTTGATGGCATACGGAGAGCTTTTAGAACCCACTGCTACTTCCTGTATTTTCCAACTTTTTGTTTTCTACTTTTCTTCACAAACTGCCACTTGACTGATTTACCTCACGTACTATCCCACTAAACCAGGTGAAAATAATTGGAAAAACCTATATTAATCTGTCAAATGCACTTTAAACTCTTAATATTTTTATTCTCCTCTCTAAGGTCTGTTAGAAATGAATGGGAACTACAGCAGGTTTCGAAGTGGGCAGGATGGCTAAGCTCCATGGAGACGAGCTTGCTGCATCACTCCTCAACAAAAAGTTACAAAATGCATCTTTAAATACAAGTGTAGTATCCTCCTCACCTTGAAAGTGGTTGGTCTGTTGTACTCTGTGTGAAATGTCCCATCTCTGAAACATAGTTAGCCACAGTTAGCTTCATAGGCAGGAAATACAAAATGAAAACACTATAAAGATTTTATACATAATTTATTACTCCTATAAAAGACATTGGCTCACCGTGAGAAACAAAACCATTTAGCAAAGATGACAGGACTTAAAATAATATTTACAGTTGAGAACATAGCTGCAAGATAAATGAATATGAGAGGCCACAATTAGTAAATCATGAAGACTACAATTATTCACTAGACTAAAATTTGCTAAAATTGTAGTTTAAAGGGCCTACATTATGCCTAATTGACTCTTGTGAGCTTTAAAGGGATAGTGCGTTTTTTTTTTTTTTTTTATGTGAATCTGTATGGGTTCCCTTCTAACAGTGTCGTGCATTAACACTGGCTTACCGCTGACAGTTTCGTCTCAGCCCGGTTCTGCTCGGGTTCTGGAGCTCACGTAAGTAGGTCCGGTAAGTTCGCGGGGACAGTTAATAAAGCCTGTTTTTCTTCGCAAAACAACATTTGTCCAAAAAGTGATATATATTTCCCTCACAAACAGTTGTCTGAAAAAATCCAGCAGCCTAATTCGCATTCGCATATTTTCTCTAAATTCGTATCACTGCGCCCACGTTAGCTCTATTGCCTGTTCACTTGTTAGCGGATGTTTACAAGTTTACAAGGCTAGGTTAGGCTACGCGCGCAGTGGTACAACTCCGAGAGAAAAGAACACCAAGCGAATTAGGCTGCTGGATTTTTTCGGACAACTGTTTGTGACGGAAATATATATCACTTTTTGGACAAATGTTGTTTTGCGAAGAAAAACAAGCTTTATTAACTGTCCCCGCGAACTTACCGGACCTACTTACGTGAGCTCCAGAACCCGAGCAGATGAGACGAGACTGTCAGCGGTAAGCCAGTGTTAATGCACGACACTGTTAGATTGGAGCCCATACAGATTCACATAAAAAACAGGGATGAAAGTGGCCAATCATGAAAAAAGCGGAAAGATCCGCTAAAAAACGGAACTCTTTCATCCCTGAAAAAAACAAAACAAAAACGCACTATCCCTTTAAGCCATATTATAATGTTGTTACCTCATCAAAAACATACCTGGAATTGTGTTTTGTTTCATTCACACATCTTTGAGTAATCATTTATCATGTATTATTACTTTGTCTCTGTTCTAAGTTGTGATGTCATAAAGTGTTAGTTTTCAAGTTAACAGCTACATTTAGTTTAGTAGAGATTGGCAATTCCAAACCTAAAATTATCCAAATGATTCTAGTGAAGGTCTTTGGAGATTTAAAACACAGTGGAGCATTTAGTTTATTAACAAATGACATCACAAAGTGGAACCGAGTGAACTTCTTATTTACTTAGCCTAAATATGCAGGGTTTGTGCGTTTAACATGTATGAAACAAAACAACTTCAGGGATGTTTGTGATGAAGAAACAACATTATAACGGATCAGAAAATAGCGTAATATGGGGCCTTTAATGTTCTGATATGAAAGTGTTTAGAAAGATGCAGTATGAACCTTTATGACAAGTAATAGACCAAGGCCAGTTACGTCGCCCGGATTGGTGTTACCGGGGGCCTCACCCTGGAGCCAGGCCTGGGGTGGGTGCATGCCAACAAGAGCCTGGTGGCTGGGCCTTTCCCCATGGGGCCCAGCCGGGCTCAGCCCAAAGAGCGACGTGGGACCGTCCTCCCGTGGACCTACCACCCGCAGGAGGATCCATAGGGGGCCAGTGCAAAGAGATCTTGGCGGCAGTCGAAGGCAGGGGCCTCGGTGACCACATCTCTGGACATGGAGACTAGCTCTGGGGACATGCAATGTCACCTCGCTGGGGGGGAAGGAACCCGAGCTCGTGCGGGAGGTTGAGCGCTATCGACTAGATACAGTCAGCCTCGCCTCCACTCAAAGCTTGGGCTCTGGAACCCAACTTCTTGAAGGGGGCTGGACTCTCCATTTTTCTGGCGTTGCCCGCGGGGAGTGGCTGCGGGCTGGTGTGGGCCTGCTCATTGCCCCACAGCTCAGCCACCGTGTGTTGGAGTTCACGCCGGTAAACGAGAGGGTCGTGTCCCTGCGCCTTCGGGTCAGGGACAGGTCTCTCACTGTTGTGTCGGCCTACGGGCCGAACAGCAGTGCAGAGTACCTGGCCTTCTTGGAGTGCCTGGGAGGGGTGCTAGACAGTGCACCGACCGGGGACTCCGTTGTTCTCCTAGGGGACTTCAACGCCCACGTGGGCAACGACAGTGACACCTGGAGAGGGGTGATTGGGATGAACGGCCTCCCTGATCTGAACCCGAGCTGTGTTGTAATTGGACTTCTCTGCTAGCCACGGTTTGTCCATAATGAACACCACGTTCGAGCACAAGGGTGTCCACCTGTGCATGTGGCACCAGGACACCCTAGGACGGAGGTCGATGATCAACTTTGTTGTCGTATCATCTGACCTCCGGCTGCGTGTCTTGGACACTCGGGTGAAGAGAGGGGCAGAGCTGTCAAATGATCACCACCTGGTTGTGAGTTAGGTCCGCTGGCGGGGGAGGAAACCGGAGAGACCTGGCAGGCCCAAGCGCGTAGTGAAGGTGTGTCGGGAACGTCTGGCAGAGCCCTCTGTCAGGGGTATCTTCAACTTGCACCTCCGGGAGAGCTTCTCCCGGATTCCGGGAGAGGCTGGGGACATAAGAGTCCGAATGGGCTTTGTCGCGGTGGCAATCCCCGAACTCTGTGGTGGACACCGGAAGAAAGGGATGCCGTCAGGCTGAAGGAGGAGTTTTATTGGGCCTTGTTGGCTCGTGGGACTCCTGAGGCAGCTGACGGGTACCAGCGGGCCAAGCGTGCTGCAGCCTGGGCAGTCGCAGAGGCAAAAACTCGGGGTTGGGAAGAGTTCGGAAAGGGCATGGAGGAGGACTATCGGACGGCCTCAAAGAAATTCTGGCAAACCGTCCGGCGCCTTAGGAGGGGGAAGCAGTGCTTTACCAACACTGTTTACAGTGCGGGTGGGGAGCTGTTGACCTCGACTGGGGATGTTATCGGACGGTGGAAGGAATATTTTGAGGATCTCCTCAATCCCGCCGTCACGTCTTCAGAGGAGGAAGCAGAGGCTGGGGACTCGGAGGCGGCTTGTTCATCACCCTGGCTGAAGTTACTGAGGTGGTTGGAAAGCTCATCGGTGGCAAGGCCCCGGGGGTGGATGAGATCCGCCCTGAATATCTTAAGTCTCTGGATGTTGTAGGGGTGTCTTGGCTGGCACAATTCTGCAACATCGCATGGTGGTCGGGGACAGTGCCTCTGGACTGGCAGACCGGGGTGGTGGTCCCTCTGTTTAAGAAGGGGGACCGGAGAGTGTGTTCCAACTATCGAGGAATCACACTCCTCAGCCTTCCCGGTAAGGTCTATTCCAGGGTGCTGGAGAGCAGAATCCGACCGATAGTCGAACCTCGGATTCAGGAGGAGCAGTGTGGTTTTGGTCCCGGCCGGGGAACACTGGACCAGCTCGAGAGACCCTGGGAGTTTGCCCAACCAGTCCACATGTGCTTTGTGGATCTGGAGAAGGCATTCGACCGTGTCCCTCGTGGGGTCCTGTGGAGAGTGCTCTGGGAGTACGGGGTTCGGGGCCCTTTGCTAAGGGCTGTTCGGTCCCTGTATGACCGGAGCAGGAGCTGTGTTCGCATTGCCGGTAGTAAGTCGGACCTGTTTCCGGTGCATATTGGACTCCGCCAGGGCTGCCCTTTGTCACCGGTTCTGTTCATTATATTTATGGACAGAATTTCTAGGCGCAGTCAGGGGCCGGAGGGGATCCGGTTTGGGAACCACAGGATCTCATCTCTGCTGTTTGCAGATGATGTCCTGATGGCTTCATCAAACCGGGACCTCCAGCATGCACTGGGGTGGTTTGCAGCCGAGTGTGAAGCGGCTGGGATGAGGATCAGCTCTTCCAAATCCAAGGCCATGGTTCTCGACCGGAAAAAGGTGGTTTGCCCTCTCTGGGTGGGTGGGGAGTCCTTGCCTCAAGTGGAGGAGTTCAAGTATCTCGGGGTCTTGTTCACGAGTGAGGGGAGGATGGAGCGTGAGATTGACAGGCAGATCGGTGCAGCATCGGCAGTGAATCGTTGTACCGGACCGTTGTGGTGAAGAGGGAGCTGAGCCAAACAGCGAAGCTCTCAATTTACCAGTCAATCTACATTCCTACCCTCACCATCATGAGCTCTGGGTAATGATCGAAAGGACAAGATTGTGGATACAAGCGGCCGAAATGAGTGTCCTCACCCTTTCCGCACCCTTAGAGATAGGGTGAGGAGCTCAGTCACGCGGGAGGGGCTCGAAGTAGAGCCGCTGCTTCTTCAAGTTGAAAAAGCAGCTGAGGTGGCTCGGGCGTCTGTCTGTGCCTCCTGGACGCCTCCCTCGGGAGGTGTTCTGGGCATGTCCCACCAGGAGGAGGCCCCGGGGAAGACCCAGGACACGCTGGAGGGACTATGTCTCTCGGCTGGCCTGGGAACGCTTTGGGGTCCCCCCGGAGGAGCTGGAGGAAGTGTCCGGGGTGAAGGAAGTCTGGGAGTCCCTGCTTAGACTGTTGCCCCCGCGACCCAGCCCCGGATAAGCAGAAGAAAATGGATGGAGTATGAACCGAATCAGAATATCAACACAGAAAAAAATCTGATTCTTCTGTAAACCAAATTATAACTACATCATTTATAGTAACAGGTTGACTGCTTGTACTCACTTGTAATGCAGCATTTCGAATCCCCCAAATTTGGATCCAGGGTCCACTTTCACTTTCTTACAGAGTTTGCGGCCCTCGGAGTCACTAAAAACAGACAAAAATTACCAGTGAAAACAATTTGTAGCCAGTAAATATGTACATTAACCTAATCTACAGTCACATTATCTAAAGTAGTAGCAGCGAGTGTAAACAGTGTTCACTTTGCAGCTGATTTTATCAACATTCCCTGGGAAGGTGATGCTAACTAAAGGTACTACTCTGTCTGAAGCTATGTTACTCAAGTTAAATTTCAATCATAGTGGAGGTGGGAACTTTCAAAAGAAGTACACGACGTTATTTATCTCTTGAAAGAATAGAAATTGAAACGTGGGTTTAACGCAAAGGGAACAATTCCATAAGGGACAATAAAATATACCTAAACTAAAAGCAAGAGCAAGTAACATATTTCTGGGCATATTTTCCTAACCTACAGTGACCTATGCACGGGTTTTAGAATGAGAAAGTAGTACTGTTGCCATAGTAATCAAAAATTCTAAGGTCTATATTACACAAAAATGACTCTGGTGAGCTTTTAGTCATGTTAGAATGTTGTTACTTTATCAAAAACATACCTGGAATGTGTTGTTTCATTCTCACTTGTTGCTACCTTTTTTTTTTAACAGCTACCTTTGACCTTTTGTTCAGTAGAGATTTGCGTTTCCATGGTTAAAATTATCCAAATGATTCTAATGAAGGTGTATGGGGTTTAACAACACAGTAGAGCACAGTGTGTTAAACGTGTGAATGAAACAAAACAACTCCAGGTATGTTTGTGTTGAGAACACAATTTAACAGATCAGAAAATAGCAGAATATGGGCCCTAAGATAAGTAACTGATTTTTTTTTTCCACACCTAAAATGCTTATGTATGGGTTTCAGAATGATGGGGAAGCAGGGCCGTTGCCATAGCGATAAACTAAACATGATCTTCTGCATGTGAAAATGTATCGTCAGTAACGCCATCATGAAAACTCCACCTTGGAAAAACCTTGTGCATGAAACTCTTATTAACGCTAGTATCACAACGAATTCCATTTGAAAAAAGTTTTACAATCATATTTGGCATATACGCTGACCTAGGTCCAAGCACAGCAAGTTTCAGATGGCTTAAATTGGCCGCACTCCAGAGGCACACAACACATTTCCCTAATATAATAAACCGGCTTATTATACTGCGTACAAGAATCACCATTGACATGCAACGCACTGGCTCCATCCTACAGAAGCCTATTTCTGTAATTGACACGAGCAAAGGCACAGGCAGCAAATAAATGCAAGCTCCCACCTCCGCACACAGAGGCAAGGAGGCGGAGTGGATACAGAACACTTCCTCTCGTGTAGACCAGGGGAAATAAGCTTTAGGTGATATGTAACAGGTAACAGACAAAGACAAAGAGAAAGGGGGTGAGAAATGCAGTGTTTCCACTTGTGATAGAATGAGGCTAATTATTAAGCAAATGACTGATGTGTTCGTAGGATAGAATACAGATTTATCAGTCAGTCGGCAAACAAAGATTAGTAGTGCAAAACAATGAATGCTTTTCATAACGACATTGGTGGTTTTCAGATTCTACAATGTGATGACATCGTCCAACCAGATAGGGGCATGAGCTAGTTTTTCTTATTAATTACATTGTACTTTGCCATGAAACATCTAAAAAGGAATTCACGAATGTTGAACCTGAGCTTTTCCATTAGTGACTAGACCCAATAAACACTGCATTACAACAAAAATCTGCTGTTTAACACTATTCATTTTAGCTGCCCCCATCTGTATTAAATATGATTGGCCTGTAGAATGTTCTGATGTCATCTGAAACCCAGCAATAACACTCAGGTCATCAGGATTTAATTTAAGTTTGCTGAACTCATGAGTGCTACTTGAAAGACTGAACATATGTTTGTAATATTGTGCAATTCAACCTGGAAAATTTAAACAATTCAAAAGTAGACATTTTATTTATTTTGTTTAAATATAAAAAGAGAAAAGTTAATAGAAAGCTATGCCTTTATTAGTCCCACAGTGGGGAAATTCCAGTTCTGCATTTAACCCATCCTGTTATCAGGAGCAGTGAGCAGCACATTACTGCACCCGGGGACCATCTCCATGATCTTCTTGCTTCGGTTTGGTCAGGACCTAAGCTGGAGGTACCTATGGTGCATGTTTTGGGTTGGTGGGGGAAACCGGAGTGCCCGGAGGAAACCCACCCAGACACGGGGAGAACATGCAAACTCCACACAGAAAGGCCCAGGCGACCTGGGGATCGACCCCAGACCATGCATGCAAACTCCACACAGAACACACACAGAAAGGCCTGGGCGACCCGGGGATCGAACCCGGAACCACATTAGATCAGGGGTTCTCGACCTTTTTGAGGCCGGGAACCCCTTATAGGTATGACCCAATACTCCTCTAGTCCTCCACAATGCAATCCAATAAAATTCAAACGTTCCAACCATGTTTAGAACCCAATTTGGATTAAAGATTTAATTATCATAGCCATTATTTTACGGGTGTAGTTGTTGTCATCAAAGACATTATATAGTTGAGATTGTATACCATAAGAAATTGTATTACTTTATGGCATGATCAATTGCCACAATTTTTGGAAGACCCCCACTATGAGAACCACTACATTAGACTATTAAAGCAATGCGACTTTTTGCCAAACTTAAAACACCATACAAAAGACCAAAAGTGCAGGGAAATAGGGCTGTAGGTCTTAAGGAAATTAGTTGACTAACAGGTCAATTGGGCAAATAAACATTTTAAGTGCCTTAGCTCCAGTTTTGGGAGTGACTTTGTAGACAAGAAGCTCTTTCCAAACACGCATGTTCCTGACTGACTTGAGCCTCCTCAAAAATGCAGCACTATTGTTACTACTGCGTGAAAAGTCCCTCAGTCGTCCAGGTAGAATCCATGATCAAAGGAGAAGTTCAATTTGTCAACTGGACAAAGTTTGTTTGGTTGAAAACGTTTCGCCGCTCATCCGAGAGGCTTCGTCAGCTCTGGTTATTGTACTGGTTAGACCCTGCTTATATCTAGCTGCCGGGAGGCGCGTCCGTCAATGACAAAAGCTCTGAAAACGATCCCCCTAATCTGTCTCTTTGTTTTTCAAATTACTCTGACGGCTGTTTCGACCCCCTATTCAACGTCTAACGACCCTCTCCACCCCTCTGCCCTGGCTCTGTTTGACTGGTCTAAGAATCCCATTATAAATGGGCGACAAGTTATATCTCACTCCCCCATTTCTGTTTAATGACGGATTCTCTTTTTTGACAAAAATAGCCTCTTTAACTCCCCCTTTCAAACCAGTTCTTTTCCCTGGCTAAGATCTGAACCTCACTGTCCTCAAAAGAATGGCCCGTGGCTTCTAGGTGAAGATGTACCGCAGAAGCCGGTCCACTCTGGCACGCCCGTCTGTGTTGGTACATCCTCTTGTGAAGTGGCTGTTTTGTTTCCCCAATGTAGCGCTCACTGCAGTCTTCACTACACTGAATGGAGTAGACCACATTGCTTTGTTTGTGGCTCGGTGTTCTGTCCTTTGGGTGGACCAGTTTTTGTCTTAAAGTGTTTGTGGGTTTGAAATAAACTGGAATTTCATATTGTCTGAAAATCCTCTGTAGTTTTTCCGAAACGCCGGCCAGGTACGGAATCGCTACCCCTTTCCTCCTGGGTTCGGATTCTCTGTTGTCTTGTTTATTGTCCTTGTCTCTCTTGGTTTTGTTAACAGCCCATTTAGGATATCCACAAACAGAGAGGGCTTCCTGCACATGTTGCTCTTCTTTCTCCTTGCCCTCTGTGCTTGTGGGAACCACTTGGGCCCTGTGTTGTAATGTCCGAATAACACCCAGTTTGTGCTGCAGTGGGTGGTGTGAATCAAAAAGCAGGTATTGGTCTGTGTGTGTGGGCTTCCTGAAGACTTCTACTTGGAGTCCCCGGTCTCCTCCTATCGTTACTGCACAATCTAAGAATGCCAATGTGTTATCCTTGGCATCTTCACGGGTGAATTTGATGTTCGGATCTACAGAATTGATATGTGCAGTGAAAGGTTCCAAATCTTGAATTTTGATTTTTGTAAAATTATCATCAACATAACGAAACCAGTGTGTGGGAGGAGTGCCTGGATATGAAGCTAAGGCACTCTGTTCAAATTGTTCCATGTATAAATTAGCCATGATAGGGGAGACCGGTGAGCCCATCGCACAGCCATGAATTTGCCTGTAAAAGTTCCCTCTGAACTGGAAATAGGTGGTATTTAGACAAATTTCCAGCAGTTGGCAGATTTGGTCAGGAGAAAGTTTGGTTCTCTCTTCTAGCTTGGAATCCTGTAGTAAACTCCTTCTCGCTGCTTCGACCGCTACAGCTGTGGGGATACAAGTGAAAAGAGAGGTTACATCAAAGGAAACCATTGTCTCATCCTGACCAAACTGGAGAAACTTAACTTTGTTTACAAATTCGGTTGTGTTCTCAATGTGGTGCTCCGTGTTACCCACCAATGGCGCCAAGATGGTTTTAAGGTGTTTGGCCAAATTATATGTGATAGAGTCAACACTACACACAATGGGTCTGAGTGGTACTCCTTGTTTGTGAATCTTCGGGAGGCCAAGGATAACACATTGGCATTCTTAGATTGTGCAGTAACGATAGGAGGAGACCGGGGACTCCAAGTAGAAGTCTTCAGGAAGCCCACACACACAGACCAATACCTGCTTTTTGATTCACACCACCCACTGCAGCACAAACTGGGTGTTATTCGGACATTACAACACAGGGCCCAAGTGGTTCCCACAAGCACAGAGGGCAAGGAGAAAGAAGAGCAACATGTGCAGGAAGCCCTCTGTTTGTGGATATCCTAAATGGGCTGTTAACAAAACCAAGAGAGACAAGGACAATAAACAAGACAACAGAGAATCCGAACCCAGGAGGAAAGGGGTAGCGATTCCGTACCTGGCCGGCGTTTCGGAAAAACTACAGAGGATTTTCAGACAATATGAAATTCCAGTTTATTTCAAACCCACAAACACTTTAAGACAAAAACTGGTCCACCCAAAGGACAGAACACCGAGCCACAAACAAAGCAATGTGGTCTACTCCATTCAGTGTAGTGAAGACTGCAGTGAGCGCTACATTGGGGAAACAAAACAGCCACTTCACAAGAGGATGTACCAACACAGACGGGCGTGCCAGAGTGGACCGGCTTCTGCGGTACATCTTCACCTAGAAGCCACGGGCCATTCTTTTGAGGACAGTGAGGTTCAGATCTTAGCCAGGGAAAAGAACTGGTTTGAAAGGGGAGTTAAAGAGGCTATTTTTGTCAAAAAAGAGAATCCGTCATTAAACAGAAATGGGGGAGTGAGATATAACTTGTCGCCCATTTATAATGGGATTCTTAGACCAGTCAAACAGAGCCAGGGCAGAGGGGTGGAGAGGGTCGTTAGACGTTGAATAGGGGGTCGAAACAGCCGTCAGAGTAATTTGAAAAACAAAGAGACAGATTAGGGGGATCGTTTTCAGAGCTTTTGTCATTGACGGACGCGCCTCCCGGCAGCTAGATATAAGCAGGGTCTAACCAGTACAATAACCAGAGCTGACGAAGCCTCTCGGATGAGCGGCGAAACGTTTTCAACCAAACAAACTTTGTCCAGTTGACAAATTGAACTTCTCCTTTGATTATTGTTACTACTGTACTACTGTACACAACAACAGCCACATTTCCCACCCAGAGGTGATACTTCCTAGGCCATAGTGAGGTGCAGGTCAGTCAACTGTGTCCAGAGCAGGAGAGGATCCAGGTGTGTAAAGCTCTGTTCACCCCAAGTATTCAAGTATTTTTAGTTCACTTTTAATATTTAAGGTGTACGTTAGATTGGAAACATGTGGTGAAAACATCAGTCTGTTTATGGCCATGAACTCAGCTTCTTTCTCCAATACGTAGCTTTGAGTTGTAGACAGCACGCTGACGTATACAAACACCCCCCCCCCCCCGCAGCACACAGACTCACTCGAGTTCAAATGCAAAATACAGAAGTTCCACCACAGAATTTATTATCTATCTGCGTACAGCACAGAGAAGTGTGCACTGAAATATGTTTTAATTTGTTCAACTAGCAGCCATAGATTTACATGGGACATTGTAATTTCAATACTTCATACACAAATAATTCTAAATTTAAGATTTTTTAATTTTCTGCAGTGTTTCTAGCCTTTAATTGATGCAGGCCATGTCTTAAAGGTCCCATGGCATGAAATTTTCACTTTCTGAGGTTTTTGAACGTTAATGTGAGCTCCCCTACCCTGTTTAGCCCCCCCCCCCATGGTTAAAAGTTGCGAAATGTCTAAACTGAGCATTTGCGATCCTTTTCTGCGTTACAAAAAATCGGAGCTCAAACGGGCGATTTTGAACAAGGCACCTTATTGACGTCAGATCGAAAAAATAAATGCAAATGCAGTTCCACCCCCGTCTGTCTGTACTCAGCGTCTCTGTAAATCACGCCCAGAGAGTTTGGACTGCGAATGCGCTATGTGAAATGCGTTTTTTTATTTGCCTGGAGGCACGTCCGAGTGTTTCTAGGCTCGGAAGTCCTTTATCTGAGCCTCTGGACCTTTGAACAGCAGTGGTTTAATTTTATTTTATGTGGAAATGTGTTTATTTTTCAATGGAACGCTTCAAATCTCTCCCCCGTGCAAAAACAAGGAAATGGATCAGCTGAGAGCTGAGCCCGGAGAGGAGAGTTTGTTGGCCACGCCCCCACCCTCTACTATAGGCCAGCTCTTTTCTCCTCATTTGCATTCAAGCAACAACGCCCATAATGGCCTGTTCAGAAAGAGAAAAAAATACTCTTTCTCATCTTATCTCTGTTTCTCATGCACTGAGTGTTGATTTTGAAGAAGGATTCATTTACAGTATTAGGGAACCATTAAGGAGCCATATAAAAGCATCAAGAAGTACCATGTCATGGGACCTTTAAGTTGATTATTTTAAATTAGCTTGATAAACCATAATATTATTCAGTGTATTTTTGATGTGAAGAAAAATGCTTTACACAACTTGCATTAGAGCTTGAAATGAACTCTGAAATGTAATTACCATATCAAAGTCCAGCGTTTCATCTTTGTGATCATAGGAAACATGTTGTACAGGTATAAGGCCCTGTTTAATCCCATAATGTGCTGATTCATCCAAGCAGATGGCAGCAGGAGAGCAGTACACAGCAGATGTGACCTTGACATGTTGTAGGAAATGGCCCATACAAACCAGTGAGGGGCTGACAGAGACTCAAGATGGCCGACTTCAAACTGTGCTCACAGGACCACAAAACCCACACCTGTCAATCATGGACAAGTAATTTAATAATGAACTTTCAATTAAGATAGGCATGTAGGTGGAAAGATATCAGGTCAGATTGTGGATATTTTTATCATCATCATGAATTTGATAATCCAGAAAATGTTATATTAAAAGGTCTAAAATTCACTCTTGTGAGCTTTTATCCATGTTAGAATGATGTTGCCTCATTAAAAACATGCCCAGAGTTGTGTTTTTATTTCATTCAAACATTCAAAATGCTCTGTTCCTCCTTGTGATGTCATGAAGTGGTGGCGGTTTTCAATTTAACAGCTACCGTTAAGCTTTAGTTCAGTAGAGATAGGAAATTCCAGGGCTGAAATTATCCAAATGATTCTAATGTAGGCGTCTATAGTTTAAAAACACAGTGTTCCAACTTGTGATGTTAGCAGGAAGTGCTCCAGAGTGTTTTCTGTTTGAGACAAGAACTAAATATGCAGGATTTGTGTGTTAAACATATGTGAATGAAACAAAAACACAATTCAGGGTATGTTTTTGATGAGGAAACAACATTATAATATACTGTAGATGAAACAATAGTGGAATATGAGCCCACAAAACTAAAGTAGCAGATGACATTTGCAGCCTGCACAGTATCCAGTATAATTAAAAATATATATTCTTCTAGTTTCAAAGCCAGTAGAGAAAGCAGGAGGTAGAACAATGTGTGCCTGTGCTCCATTGTTTTTGCCTGAAATGACTTAGAATAAGTCTCTGCTTGGTGCCATTATGCTTCAAAGCTGTTCTTTTTCTGAATGAAAGTGCAGCGGTGGTGAGCTCTGGCAGCTGGTACAGTCACTAAAAACAATAGTGTGATGCTCACAGTTTGTATGGAGCAAGAATCCATTATTACATCAATCTCATTACAGTAAAGATCAGTTAAAATAACAGATTTCGATAATGCATAATGGGTCAATACTGTGTTTTTTTGATACAGATGCCCATCCATGTTTACTGCTTAAAAGGCCCATGTTACGCTATTTTCGGATCTAGCTTATAATGTTGTTTCCTTATACAAACACATCTGGAATTGTTTTGTTTCATTCACATATGTTTAGCACACAGATCCTGCATATTTAAGCTACTGTAAGTTCTCTCAAACAAAAAACACTTTGTTCCACACTAGGGATGCAAATGATCGATTAATTCATTAATTGATAGTTGATTGACCTTATCGATCGACTTACGATTAACTGATAAGCGGCGTTTTTCACCTGAATTTTAGTGTTTCAATAGGGTCTTTAAGAATATAAGCTATAGTAACATAACACTGAGTCAAAAATATATCATAGTATTATTATATTGTATATTCCTCAATTAATTATTCCTTGGTAAAAAGCAGACAAATGTATTGATGCTGAATAACAAAATACAGTAATCCCTCGCTCTATCGCGGTTCGCAGATTTTTTTTTTTGTAACATTTTTTTATAGTGTAACATTGTGTTCTGTCCTGATTGGCTAAGAGACTAGACCAGGACTAAATGTGGACTGGACCAGGTCTGGACCAGAACTAGACCAGGTCTGGACCAGGTCTGGACCTGGACTGGACCGGGTCTAGACCTGGACTAGACCAGGATTAAACCACCACGTGCCGCTGCTGGTTTCGTGTGGCTGGTTTGTGGCTCGGGGCCCGAGCCACAGGCTGGCCGCGCGAAACCAGCATCTCGCCTCGCACTTACACCGGGGCTGCTGAGCAGTGTCGTTGGCGCCTGCGGGCGGCTGTGAGTTGAGCTTGGCGCAGCGCGGTGCGCGGTTGCCTTGTTTCGTGACCACGCGGGTGCGCGTGTCCGCGATTAGCGATTAATTACAATTAATGCATTTTGTTCGACCAACGTCTTAATCGACAATTAATCGTTAATCGATTAATTGTTGACATCCCTATTCCACACCATATGGTGTCATGTGGTAAAACAGGAAGTGGAATCCTCCACTTCTAAACATCACAAGGTGAAATAGAAAAATTGGGAGCGCAAAATGCATTTTACATAGTTACCCAATGAGACGAAAATAATCCCGCACTCCGTCTTACTTGCAAAATGTGATGAAGGCCTAGTACCGAAAACTTGCATGTCTTAATAAATCTTACATTTTGCAAGTAAGACGGAGTGCGGGATTATTTTCTTCTCGTATGTTCTGGGACTGCTCCCTCTCCTCCAACGCACCCGTTTGAAGAAATTTAAGTGTGAAGTTCTTATTCTTGTACATTGTTACCCAATGTATTTTCCAGCCCTGTTTCCATATTATTCTCAATGAAATGAATGTATGGGTGTGCGACAAAAAAAAGTCAGTTTTAATCCCAATTAGCTCCACTTATTATAGACAAATAGTCAATAATTTGTAAAACAAAAACAAACAAACAAAAAAAGACTAAAAAGAGACTAAAACCCCCCAAAAGTAGAGCTAGCATAGAATATTGACACACTTGTAGTACACACTTTGCTTTTCAATGATCCTACTAGGGGAAAAAAAAAAACAGTGCGACTCTGGCAGAGTTGTTGTATACCAGTGACTGAACACATTACAAAAATAATACAAACTTAAGATGCCAAAATCCCACATTGGGCCCAAGTCCTCTGGATTATTCTATAAGAAGATGAAGCCTGCGCCCTGTTTAATTATTTTTCTTTAAAAACACAAATCCTAATCCATTGCTCACTGTGCTCAGGCTTTTGTTGACTTCGCACAAACATATTTTCACAGGACAGAAGTGAACCTTTTCTGAACAGTTTTAGAATGATCTCGAGCTGTATCAGGAAGTATAAGAGCACATAGACGAGTATACGGCCATGGACCACTGTGGAACCTACTGTACCTGGACCACAAACCACAGGGATTACACAGATATAAGAACACATGAGAATAGAAAAGCACTATGATGTAATGTTGAAAATGACATTCTATTGTATTGTAAATTAAGTGGTATCAGAATCAGTATTGAGTATTGAGTAGAAATTTTAGTATTGTGATAACACCATTTGTAAATGGTCACATTTTTATGCGGTGCTTTTCCACCTTCAAGGCGCTCAAAGCACTTTACAACAAGGAACCACTTACCCATTCACACACACTTTCACAGACGCAGTGTACACAGACACTGGGGGGCGAGGGTTAAGTGTCTTGCCAAAGGACAAAACAGCAGCATTCATCTATAGGAATTGCACCGCCAACTGAGCTACTGCTGCCCTGGAGATAGATTTTACTTTCCTGTTTTTGTGAATCTTGAAGGGGTAAAATTGAGAAAAATGAATATCCAAAATAATAACTCCATACACCTTCACTGGAATTATTTGGGCAATTTTAGCCCTGGAACTGCCCATCTCTACTGAACTAAAGGTAAAAGGTAACTTAAAATCAGATCAGAATCTACCTCTTCATGACATCACAAGGTGGATCAGAGCATTTTGAACTATGGAGACAGGCTAATAATGGAGGATTACTAAAACATGTGTGAATGAAACAAAACACAACTCCAAGTATGTTTTTGAAGCTCAATTTTGCTCAATTTTGCAAAATATAGGACCATTAATCTGATTTCAGCAAATCTTTTGAATATCTTATTATTGATTAAGTACTAGCCTTTACATTATGAGTTTGCAGATCTCCAAAAGAACAGTTGTGATATTCTACATTTTTTAATATGTCTCCTGCTTGTACTTTGGAAGATGGATTGTCTAGATACTCAGTTTCATCCTTCAGGAGCTGACTACTAACTGACTGATCACTATTTCCTGATCTCTGCTATAATGTTGTTTTCTCATCACAAACATACTCATACTTGTGCTTTGTTTCATTCACACGTTTTTAAGAGACACACTGAATTTTAGTTTGATATATTTTATAATCAAACTAAAAACATCTTGTGATGTTCCTGTTCCTCACTAAAATAACTTGGATCATTTCAGCCCTGGAAGTGCCAATCTCTACTGAACAAAAGGTAAAGTGTAGCTGTTAACTTGAAAACTACCACTAAATGACATCACAAGGTGAAACAGAGCATTTAGAGTTTTAGATACGAAGACAGATTAATTATAAAGTATTACTCAAACAATTGTGATTGAAACAAAACACAACTCCTGGTATGTTTTTAATGAGGCAACATTACAACTTGGCTAAAAGCTCACAAAAATCTGTTTTGTGTAAAATAGGACCTTTGACCAGTGTTTCACAGTTTATAATGAGACTGGTGGCAAAAGTAATGCATATACATAGATGTCATTAATTGCCACTGTTGATGGCAACAGGAGGTTTATCAATGTCCCTTTTGAAATAAACATATGCGGAATGGTGAGCTACTTTCTATAACAGAATGACACACAAGCTACAAGCTGCAGTGGCCAAGGAGTTTATAAGATCAATTACTGGCTTAAAGAATGTGCTGAATGTGTCATTCATACCCATTTCACTCAAAGTATATTCTATTAATGGGAGAAACTGACTTTTTAAATACGTAAAATAAAAATAAAAAAGGCTCATTATTTTTGTAGTCGACTAGTCACAATTTGTCGATGAAGCATTGCAGCCCTAGCCTTAACCATAACCCTGTCCATTCTACACAACACTTCGAATGACAAATGAAAACAGACTGTCCCTCCAAAGCATACTGTCTTGCACCATCAACCATTTCCCCTCTTGTCCTTGCTTTCTGAATGAGCTCATCCGTTCCCCTGGTGGATGCATTTGGCGTGTGCGTGTCTGTGTCCTGTTCAAAGCATAGGCCCATGCTTGGCAGCAGTTTGTTATCATGCTGGGATGCTCCATCCCGCTCCCCTCCTCTGTCCAACACTATTTGGGTCGATTCCATCTGAAATGTGGTAGAAATATGCCAAAAAGACTGGCCTCCGTCTGCTCACGTCCTGCGGAGAGGAGCGCAGTGTGTCCGATCTGCCCATGGTATGAGTCTGGAGCAGGGCAAGGGTCTTTTACTACAACAATACTGGTAAGAAATAGATTTGTATTGTTGTTTTTTTTCCCCGCTAAAGACATTTTTCAATGTCAATATTCCAATGTTTTCTTTCAAGTGTATGAATCTATTAGCTGGTGCCCAGAGCATTATCATTTCAAGGATGTTATGGAGATCTCAAAACACAAGTATGCTAAATGTGAACTAGGACTAGGGTGTCTCTACTCAAGTTGTAAGTCGTAAGGACAGAAGAGAGGGAAAAAAAACAGAGTGAAGGAATAGAATCAAATACTAGTAGCAGTTTATCCTATTTAGCGATGGGTTGATACTGATTTTTTTTTTGAGCTGATACCGATATCCAATATTTGCTCTGCTCTGCTGCTCTGGCTGATAACGTATATTTGCTGATAATGATGTTTAGCTTTTAAAATCCACAGCGAGCCCCACAAATGCATCTTTTAAAGTTGTAGTAACGGTCACTAATTGTATTGTAAATGTATTTATCTGGGCGGCAGTAGCTCAGTTGGTAGAGCGTTTCTCTAGTGATCCAGGGATTGGCAGTTCGAATCCCGCTCTTGACGGGTTGACCGCGTGTGATCCCAGCTCCCACAGATGAGCGCTGCCGTTGTGTCCTTGGGCAAGACACTTAACCCCACCTCGCCCCCAGTGTCTGCGGACACTGGTAACAGTGGCATGGCAGAAGATACATCAAGGCCTGTTGTGACGTGAGCCGTCCTCCTGTGGACCCACCACCCATGGGAGGATTCATGGGGGCTGGTGCATTGTGTTCTGGGCAGCAGAACACTGCTTGATCTGCTGCCCCCGCAACCCAGAAAATGGAAAAAGCGGAAGAAAATGAATGAATGCATTTATCTGGGATATATAATGATTTGCTATATGTCTGTGTAAAACATACAGCTATATCCCATAACACTTCTATTTCCATTTTTACTTTTGTATCTGTACTGAGTATCGATAATGGACGATACCAATACTGGAACCAATATACCCAACCCTAATCCTCATCAATCAATGCAGGGAATCCTATCTTTATACTGGGTTAATTTTATATAAAAAAAAAAAATCTAAGCATTTTACAAATCTCCCAATTCATTACTCAATTATTTCACAATAAGGATGTAGAAAAATATATTTCTTTTAAACTTAAAGGTGCACCACGTCACTTTTCTGGTGGAGCATCCATTATCAGATTGTCTGTATGGAGATTATTGCTTTGCCTGGAATGAGGGAATACACAATCTGGTTTGCCTGGTATGTTCCACATATGACTTTAAAAGCAGGTGATGCCAACAAGTTACAGGTCAGATCATTGGAGAGGCAAGCCGTTCTCAGTGCACGTTGTTCAAGGTAAAAGATCAAATTTGACCATCTTATCAAACCCATTTCCGTTTATCTGACCACATGAGTCTAGAGGAAATGAACTCCACAGAGGTCTCTGGGAGTGAGGAACAGCGTCTCGGTTTTCCTGTTTTCAGAGACATTCTTTGGTCTCCGGTTCATCAGACTGAAGCTTTGACAGGTGTAAAAGAAAAGTATGGGCACAGAGCATGAGGAGGTGCAGGACGGACAAAACCGAGACGGACATCCAAAAACACTCTAGTGCCAAGTGTGCTAAGGAGTCCTGGAGCTATCAATGCCTCAGAACAGTGATGTGTGTTTTTGTAACCATCATTTTTGTATTTTTTTGTAATTGTGTCTTTTTTATTTGTATTCACTTTTAGGCTGACAAAAATACAAATAAAAGGCTGCATCTGGCAAAGGAACAACCATTGAAAATTAGCACAAATCAGCCAACTTGGGCAGCTTTATGTTGTTTGAGGTCGATCAAAATGCCAAATGGCAAGCTGCTTTCCATAACAGAATGACACACAAGCTGCACTATGGCCAAGGAGTTTATAAGATCAATTACTGACTCAAAGAATGTGCTGAATGTCTCTCTTTACTCTTCATACCCATTTCACTCTGGTTACCATCTAGTCAAATACAATCAATTACCAGAAAAGTAATAAAACACACAAATAACAAAACCAGACCTATACATAATGAAATAGGAACATTATCCGCAGTGCTGTTTATAGGCCTGTTTTGATCATTACTATATGGACTAATCGTTCAATACATGACATGGAACAATTATTTTGGGGGGGTCAATAATTTTTCTCTACTATGATAAGATTTGAGGTGTAAAGGGTTGACTAAAGGACTTCTATGACTCATTATAGATACAAACAAACTTCTTTAGTGCTGTGTTCTCTATATTTATGTATTGCAGTTAAAGATGCATTGTGTAATTTTTCTGATGGTGGGTCCGGCACTGCTCGTTTCTATGGAGATGCCATTGCACTCCCTGGAATGTTACACAGTATGACATTAAATTATATTACAAACCATCATCTGACCCACACAAACACACGAGACCGTTTTTCCCTTTAGGTTCTCCCATTATTAATCCAAATGAAAAGTCCAACTGTAATCATCTTTTTAGCCCAGGGGTCAGCAACCTTTACCACTCAAAGAGCCATTTGGACCCGTTTCACACAGTAAAGAAAACACTGCGAGCCACAAAACCCTTTTGAAATTTTAAATGAAATAACACTGCATATGTCTTTTTTTACCTTTGTGCCATAGAATTACATTTTGAAAATGAACGAACTAAAATAAAATACATTTGAATTAAATACAGCGGTCCCTCACTGTTTCGCTGTTTTTTTTTATAGTGTATCAACGCACATTGTGTTCTGCATCCTGATTGGCTAAGGGACTGTAGACCTTTGTCTTTGTCAGTCATTCTCCTCCGTGTCTCCTGTACAGCACAGAATGTGTTCAGTTTGTCACATTTATTTAAATGCTCGATCACGAGCAGTGTGACTCTGAACCGGAAGTGCTGTATGTTTGCAAGTCTTTTCCCCAACAAAACCCGCAACAGCGCAGCGGCGCCTCAGTCAGAGGAACTGTGAAATACACGCATATTTATACACGCAATATAAAGCTGAGTACTTCACGGATTTCACCAATCGTGGGTTATTTCTACAACGTAATCCCCGTGATAAACGAGGGACCACTGTACTGAGCCGCATCAGAGGGATCAAAGAGCCGCATGCAGCTCCAGAGCCGCAGGTTGTCAACCCCTGTCTTAGCCTATTCCTTCATCTTAAACTCTGCAAAAGTGAAGCGCAGATCAAGCTAGCCATCAAATAATTCTAATACAAGCAAAATTGTCAGGCACCAGCTGAAGGCCGCTCCGCTCATGATGCAGGAGCAGCACAGGCCTCCCCCATGGGCGGGACTAAACCAACACAGTAGTGATGGTTTCTGCCTGTCAATCAACCGCAAAGGGAGAATGTGATGCTGCAGCAACATTTAAGATGAGCTTCTCAGTCTCCTTTATGACATGTTTGATAGGAATATTATCTTAAATTTAACTACTTAAATTGATGTAGTTTGTGCAATTTAATATTTACAATATTAAATCCCTCACAGTTCCCCTCTTGTAAACAGACAAATAATAAAGGGTTGCTTAAGTGTGAATGAAACAAAACAATTCTGGGTATGTTTTTGATGAAGTCATAACATTACATGGTGTATAGCTAAAGAGTCAATTTTGTGAAATATAGAATCTTTACGTCTCAAATACATAGTTTGTATATAATATATGTTCCAGGTATGGTCAGTTATGTCAGAAAATATTGTATAAATGCAGACCCAGCTCTTGAGCTAGCCTACATGTCTTCTGCCCTGTAGTGTCAGCCTAATAGCGCTGTAAGAAAAAGGCCATTTGCACCATAAATTGTTGGGATGTATAGGAGCGTAGACATTCTCGGGACAAGTAAATTGCTGGTTCTTTATAACGACTGTGACACATTTCCTCTGGACAAGAGACAAGTCTTAATACTACAGAAGACAGCTAGTCAATAGGAGATGGAAAAAGACCAGGAATATGCTTCACAAGATTTTTCTATACAACGCACAAATTCAGATAAGCCTGAAGGATATGAGAAAAATAGGGGGAAAAAAGGTTTGATATTGTGACACGGAGTTCTCTATGGTGTACCAGAACTAGACCACGCAGGTATTGAAACAAGCTAATCTATCTGGTAAATACAAAGCTAAATTTCTACTGCTAAAGAGAAAGAGATAGAAAAGGAATACAACTCAAAGCTATAAATTTACAAGCCCTGTACTGGATTTTTTGCTGTCTAGTTAAGTAGAATGTGTCAACTCTTGCCTGCTGTGTACTGTCTGGATCAAAATCTAAAATGTTTTATTGTGCAATAATTAGGAAGTCCACAGTTAGCATGCTAGTTATTGTTAGCTTTACAGTGACAGTAAACTCTGTACTGGCCTCTGAAACGAGTGAAAAGCCCTTACAACGCTTGGAACGCATTAAGGTACAAGAGGGATAACTTTGGACCACTATTAAACCATTTAAGTTCTGTCTTTGTGTCCTTAAGCAAGACACTTAACCAACCTTGCCTAGTATGAACGTGTGTGTGTGTGTGTTCGTAGTGGCTCAGATTGACAGCCTTGCATACAGACCTACAGTTATTTAAAATTAAAGGGGTACTAGGTCACTTTTCTGGCGGAGGGTCTGTCATGATTGTCTCCATGGAGGGGTTCTTGTCTGGCCTGGAAAGTTCCACAGTACGACTTTAAACTTATTCAGCTCCATTGAAACAAACAGGAGACGCCAACAGGTCAAGCGACAGGTCAACTGTGAAGTGGCGAGTATCGTACAGGCAAAGAAGCTTCTCACCAACAAGTATGGAGTGAATGAATAATGCACTGTAAATAGTTCAGGGTGTCTGGAAAGGTTATATAAAAATCCTTGAAAATGTTCGTAAACCTGTGATATCTTGTGCGTTGTCGTCTTCTCACTTACCCACAGTTGACCCATGCTATCGTCCCCTGGCCTTTCACGGTCTGTGCCACGTCCGACAGTAGCTTCAGCTGGGGGTCCCCTGATGTCGCTGCAAAACAAGTAGAGAGAAAGACCAGTCAAAACCCAGTGTATCAATGCCCCAAAATCCAGGGCTGGGTGTGGGATAGTGAGGGACAGTGAGGACCCTGTCATGGCCGACACAGAGAGGAGGGCTAGGGTTTCGGAGAAGAAAGAGAAAGCAGGGTCAGTGGGAGAAGGAAGCTACGAATGTGATTCACAAACGACTGGTTAAAGTTACATCAGCTTTCAACAGGTGACAATGGAGAGTGGGAAGAGAGCAGGATTGTACATGGAGACAAAGAGCTATGTGGAGTTCGAGCTAGTAAGAGTGAGTTGGCTTCTGTGCAATGCTTATGGTTGATGGTTGACAGGTCCACTATGGAACTTTTCTGGTAGAAACTCACCCACAGTAAAAATGTTTTTTGATGTACTTCTGATCATTAAAAACTAGTGCTGTCAAAACTTTTGCGCTGTTAACGAATTAATGCAAAACCATTTTAACGGTTATTTATTTTTATTGTGAGATTAAAGCTTCCCATGACCTAGTGAACTTTTTTTTCATAAGTGGTGGCCACTGCTAGTAACATTAGAAAAACTACAGGATCCGACTGTAAACAGAAAGGAAAACAATTTATACAAAACTGAGAAGTCCCGGCCAAAGCACGGCACGACCGCCCATGCACGCACGCACACGACTTCACCACACAAGCCCTGCGTGTGTGCTGATGCCACCTGCACGAGGAAAACACGAAACAAAGTCCACTCCAAAACATACGGTGAATCTCCGCCCACCCCTGACAAGGACCTCAGACAGCGAGAGAAGACCCGCCGACTCCCGGCCGCCCCCACTCCACCGCACCAGCACCACATCCACAAACCCATAGAGGAGCGCACAAGGCAGGACCCACATCGGTCCCACGACTCATGCTGCTGGACCCACCCTCTCCGCCAAAAGTGCCAGCTCTGCCGTGTGACATGCAAACAAACAGCGCCATGCAATGATGCCCACGGCCGCGCAGGTGTGAACACGGGCCACAGAACCCCATGCAAACACGCCCGAGTACGGCATGGCCCAAAAGTCCCAAAAGGCCCTAGTACAGCAGACGTTGAGGTAGACAAACACAGTCACGCTAAGTGGAGATTACTGGACGTCCCTCAGTAATGAGAACTACCTCAGGTTCACAGCACATTATTTCACCCACAGTGGGAACTTCAGTCACAGAAGAGAAGCACTTCATGAGAGTGGAACATGAGAGTGGACCATCCAACATAAAGTTGTCTCACTGACAATTGTTACGGTTTACATTGCAAAAAACAACAACAAAAAAAACACATTTGCACATAGCAAACCTATCCACTTTTCTATGTTGATAAGAGTATTAAAATTATTATTCAAGGGACAAAAATGTTGCAAGTTAACTATGACATTCATGAGATTAATTGCGATTCAATATTTTAATCAATTGACAGCACTATTAAAAATACTTTCTGAATAAATGCAAAGACAAGTTTAACACAATACTTTTGATTGTTCCAGGCAAAACAATATCATTACCAGAGTCAAGCAGGTGGCAGACCATACACCCCAAAAGTTACACAATACATCTTTAATAGAATATGATGGCACGCAAAAGTAGTTTTGTTGTAACATTATGAAATATGGACATTATAACACCCCTAATGGACCATTTGTTTCATCCTCATCCATATCACAGTACATGTAATGCTAATACATTTATATAGAAGCTCCAATGGGATTACTACAGTATTTTTGCCAACATTGTATGCACTGAATAGCTATACATTACACATTAGCTGCTAGGATGTTACAATATTTTGACAGTGAGAGTTCAAGACCCCAAGAGAAGTTTGTATGACCCCCTTCAAACTTCGCGCTGTCTTTGTGTTACAAATGTAGGAGTGCTCTGTGAATCAAGCCAACTAAAATAACCAGTCTGTAATATTAGGCTCACTCATCAGCTGTGGAAAGCTGTGCAAATTCCTCTGAGAACAAAGTCAACGTAAAGTCAACATTAAGTAAGATTTTATTGTTCTGTTGAACATAAATCATTTCTCCACCAACCCTCTCGAAGCCAAATGTATTTTAGATAGAAAATGGACAACTCCTCCTGTCTGCAAAATTTCAGTACAGGCTATTTTTTGACCAGAGGGCAGAGAGCCCTCATTCTGGGAAGTCGGATAAGAGTGGGGCAGAGTCAAAACATATGGAACCAGGTCTAAGGCAGGTCTAAGGCAGGTCTAAGGCAGGTCTAAGGCAGGTCTAAGGCAGGTCTAAGGCAGGTCTAAGGCAGGTCTAAGCCAGGTCTAAGCCAGGTCTAAGCCAGGTCTAAGCCAGGTCTAAACGAGGTCTTAAATAAACCAGGTCTAAAACCAAGTCTAAAACCAGGTCAAACCAGGTCAAATACTAGTCTAATTCAGGTCTAAAACGGGTTTAATCTAAGGTCTAATTCAGGTCTAAAACAGGTTTAATCCAAACTTCCAATTTCATACAGTTTTGTTATTTGGGCTGTGTATTTGATTGTATCACAATGTTGATTTAAATAATTTAATTAAGAGCGGCTTAGGGCTTTTTAATCATCAGGTCTACAGCCAATCCTGTCAGTTAAGATTATGAACAGGTAATTAACATCGAAAGACACTGAAGGATGCAAATATTAAATATTTTTAACAATCGTGCATGCACATGCTTAGTCCAGTCGTGTTGAAATTTGAATGCGTGATCTTGGCCTGAATATAATATACTAAAATAAAAATCCAAATGAAAAATTAAAAGTAAAAGCAAATTATCTTTTTCTATTTCCACTTTACCAATGAATAAAAATCAAGTGTCTGCAGCTGTGGCTGGCATGGGAATTCAAGTTTTGACACGTGTAACAATAAACATGAATAACTTCCACAGACATTTAAAGGGATATGCCACCCCCAGGTCAAATTTGGGCATCTCCCCACAGTCCAGAGACTAAAATAAGTGATGAAAAGCGTTTTCCTGCTCACCCAGCCATTGTCCGAGTCTGTCAGCACTGACCGCCGCGGTATCTGCAGCTACTCCGCGTTAGACTGGAGTCTAACGGCGCCAGAGAAAGATTTCGGCCAAAAGGAATTAATTTGCTCGATGCGTTTCCCAATTACTTTATGTGTAGTGCGCATTCATATCGAGTGCAAATAAATGTACAAATCAACACGGAGAGCTTGCCTTTGTCATTTTGGGTGGGAACTATTTTTCAGTGCGGAAAAACATAGCCGAAGCACGCACCACGCTGACAGGGGAATCCCTGTTACGCACCAGGAAGTGCACAGCGTGGTGCGTGATTCGCACATTTATTTGCACTCGATATGAATGCGCACTACACAGAAAGTAATTGGGAAACGCATCGAGCAAATTAATTCCTTTTGGCCGAAATCTTTCTCTGGCGCCGTTAGACTCCAGTCTAACGCGGAGTAGCTGTAGATACCGCGGCGGTCAGTGCTGACAGACTCGGACAATGGCTGGGTGAGCAGGAAAACGCTTTCCACCACTTATTTTAGTCTCTGGACTGTGGGGAGATGCCCCAGTTTGACCTGGGGGTGGCATATCCCTTTAAGAGAACAACATAATATGAAAACAATATTTGTTTTATTTCTTATAATGCAAAGGGTAAAGGGTAATGTTTGGAGGGGCTTTAGCAGCCGTACTGCTGGTAGTAGCGCTGGAGCACCCTCCTCTGCGGCTACTCCTTTTGGGCGGCTGGATGGCTGTGCTCTTTCACTTTCATGACAAAGCTTCAGGAGACGCATCTCCTCTCGTGTTGAGAATAGTTCAGAAGACAGCTCCTGCACCTTCCTGGACAATTATAGAATGATTATTTTGCATATTACAAATTAACTATTCAAAACAAAACATATCAAAAACATATCATACCATAACACAATATTATATTATTAATATAAATTTGACATCAAATGAACCAAGCCAGCAACAATAACTGGCGAGGGCTATTCTTCAGCGGTTTCTTTTTTTTTTTTCCTTGGTAGGAGATTTTCACCCCCTTAACAAGGGTGACACTATAGCGCCCCCTACCATAGACATGAAATATCAACATTATCGGATTTGTACCAAATTTGGGAATTACATTCTATGCGTGACTACAAGCAAAAAATATATATTATGGACATGGGGCATTTTTCATGGTTGATCAGCAGGGGTGCAAAGATTTAAAAAAAAAAAAAAAAAAAAAATTAAAGGTGCACTGTGTAATTTTTGTGATGGAGGATCTGTAGGCCTGGGCAGGGTAGCTTAAATTAATTTTTTTTTTAGAACATGCATTTTCCCTTCCATCTAGAATAGAAATGGGCAATTACTTCTCAGTCGATATTATATTTGAGAATACCTTTGCCAAAACCTCATTAAGAAATTGCATTACCAAATTCAGGAGTCAAAGACAAATCTGCCTAATGTTTTAAATCATTTCAATTGTAGCCTGCAATGCGGTGATCACATTCAGAGGAGGAGGGCCTAAGACAAAGAGGGCCAGTGAAGAGGTAACCTTAGTGTGAAGAAGGCAGCGTGGAGTGATCAGTCAGAAACAGAGCTAATCCATTGAGCTAATGCGGCTGAAATGAGGCATGAATTATGAAACGAATGTGAGTCTGGGTCTCCTGACACTGCTCTGAGAAACGGAGGAGGAGCTCGACAGGTCCTTGAATATGAAATCTTAGGATGGAAAATATGTCTCATGGTGCACTTTGAGCTTCTTGCCATGTTTTTCTAGCCTATCAGAGATTTATGGCCTATCAACCATAAACCTCCAGAAGAGGACGATATTTTGTTTGGCTCAACCAGCAGCCTAAATATGGCTCAAAAATATATGCATAAAGCTTTATAGGAACAAGGGCGGTTCTAGAGGAGGGACCACAGGGGCCTTGGCCCCACCTCTAATCTGACTGGTCCCTGAAGTGCCCCAGTTCTCTCTAGCCGTGTCTCAATTCGCAGTATGCACACTTCGGAGTGTGGTTTTAACGGCACATACGTCACTTCCGGTGCGACAACTGCTGTCCCTTTTTGTCCCATGCGCAGTTAAAATGTGGTCTGAAAACCGCAGTCGTTTCCATGGAAATCGGGGCGTGGACCAACTGTGTGAAGATGCACACTTCGCGCAGTCATATATCCCAGCATGAGTACCCTTAAAACCACACTCCGAACTGTGCACACTGCAAATTGAGACACGGCTTCAATTAATTGACAGAACAACTGGATCATTTCAATGACCACTGATGCAATTCCTCCTCCAAACTCCTGGCGGCAGTAGATCTATTGTGTCAATACAACTTAATGTGAGAAGAGAGAGACCTGAATACTAAATTAATCATTTGCGTGCTTGGACGTACCCTGTACTTGGCCGCTGAATGTAACATGTGGCCCGTGTTTCAGAAAAATCCTAGAAACGCTACTATATGAACATCCAGGAGGGTACACCAAAACTGTGACTACACTGAAGAAAAAGGATGTGGATGACTTTGTACAAAAATAATCATTTGGGGAATACTATGTAAATCGGCTCTACATATTGGCCCAAAAATATCGGCAGAGGTTCCTTTAGATTCTAAATAATCAGTATTGACATCAGCCATGAAAAAATCTAAGCACTTTAGTACTTAGTTTGCTTCTGTAATGAGTTATAGAAGTTATTAATTTAACCTTTTACAGCTTAAATCTAGACATATACACAAAAAACAACCAAAGGTTTACCAGAAGAAAATGTAGACATGATAAATACTGACCCCCAAGATCTATTGTTCCAGCTTTCATATATTGAATGATAAGTCCTAATCTGGGCCCTTTTGTATTTTGCCTGGAGCAGCGGCTAACAACTCAAAGCTACCGAAGAAAAACTGCTTCTTTGCACCTGTCCACAATCTAACGTGCACCTTAAATAAGAGTGAACCAAAAGCTCATGCTGAATTGTACAGCGCACACTACATTAGCATCTCCTCTGGTCAAACAGATGACTCACCCACACTCAGGCTGAAGTCCACCTGCATGTTTGTAAAGGGCTTTACCTTAAAAGATATGCTATATAACTTTTCTGGGGAAGTGTTATTACTTTTCCTAGAATGCTCCATAGTATGCCATTAAACTTATGCATCTTGCTTTTTTACTACCAAAAAAGCTCACTGTTAGGCCTGTTACCAAAACACATTTTGAAGTGTGATATATTGCTATAGACAATAAATTATATATTGAAAGCAAACCATAAACCAGAATTATTCACAAAAATGTATTCTAAATGTACAATATTGTTAAAGGTGCACTGTGTAACTTTTCTGGTGGAGGGTCCTTCAAATGCTTTTCTCTATGGAGATGTTCTTGCTTTGTCTGGAATGTTTCACAGTATGGCATTAAACCTTACCATCTTCATGGAGACCAAACCAGACCAAGTTACAGGTCAGATCTATGGAGAGGCGACCCCGCTCAAAGTCAGAAAGCCTGTTTTTCTAGGTATTTTTGAGCAGTAAAACAACCTGTAATTTAATAAATGTAGTAAAAAGTACAGTTATTTAATGTCATAATGTGGAACATTCCAGGCAAAGCAAAATGAATGCAACACTTAAGTAGCTTGTGTAATTTTAGTTAATTATTCAGTCTTCGTATCATACTGCAGAAAAACATTTTACACTACTACAAAGAAAAAGTACAATGTGAAAAACAAGTTTACTACAAAATTTAGCCTACTCACTTTCAAAATCTCAATGTAAGTATCCTGTGGTGATTGCTGGTTGGGACTGGGAAACACTGACCTACTGTACTACACATCTTCAATGCTCCATGTCTTTTTATAAGTACATTAATTCACCAGAGGCTCATTCACCAGTATCTCGTTCATAGTAAATTTATATGGGTCATGACACACTTATTTAGCTAATATTTCTCTCTCCTGCCTCTGCACCAGGTCAAGACTGTCTCAGGGGGAATAGCACAGATCGCTAACACTGGAAATTCTTATTGTTCTTATTGTTGTTATTGTTCTAGAAAGGTAGGCTAGTATATTATACACTAAATCACTACAGATATAAAGGTGCTTGTGGTATTCCCTGCAGCCATCATTACAATGTTTTTGTAATTATATCTATACATCTATCTATATCTATATATCTTTATCTATATATAGATGTATATAGATATAGATAGATAGAAAGATATAGATGTATATCTATGAGATATTTGACAACCTTGAAAATAAATGCTATAGTGCAATGTCTAAATCAGGGGTTGGCAACCTTTACCACTCAAAGAGCCATGTGGACCCGTTTCACACTGTAAAGAAATCACTGGGAGCCATAAAGCCCTTTTGAAATTTAAAATGAAATAACACTGCATATAACAGCTTTTTTTTTGCCTTTGTGCCATAGAATTACATTTTGAAAATGAACGAACTAAAATAAAATACATTTTAATTAAATACAGCGGCCTTGTTGTTTCGCAGATTTTTTTATTTTAAAAATCTTTTATAGTGTATCAACGCGCATTGTCTTCTCCGTCCTGATTGGCTAAGGCAGTGTTTCCCAACCAGGGTACAAGTACCCCTAGGGCTACACGAGCACATTGCAGGGGGTACTCGGCAGTGTCGCTGCCAGGCGCAGGGGGGAGATTTTTTTTGAATGTTTTAATTATAATTTGAATAAATTTGAGTTAAAGAAAAGAGAAAATGCCTGAGCATTAAAATTTTAAATTAAGGAGATGAAATAAAAGGATTTTCATTTAATAATCCGTTGTGTCACATTCTACTTTTGGAGAATCATCAACATGTATGAGTCAGGGGTACTCGAGGTATGACAAAAAGGCTCAGGGGGTACACAAGACAAAAAAGGTTGGGAAACACTGGGCTAAGGGACTGTAGACCTTTGCCGGTTTGTTAGTCACTCTCCTCCATGTCTCCTGTACAGTACAGAATACGTTCAGTTTGCCAAATTTATATAAATGTTCGATTGCTTGCAGTGTGACTCTTAAGTGCTGTGTGTTTGCAAGTTTTCTCCCCGACAAAACCCGCGACAGCAGAGCGGCGCCAGGGTGAAGAGGCTCGGTGAGGAATTGTGAAATACACGCAATGTGTTTAGGGCCTAAAAACATTCTATAATACTGTGCCTTTTTTGTTGAAAATCTATGAAAGTTTGAGTGTTTAAATAAGAGAGAAATGTGAGAAAATGTTAATGCCAGTCTGAGAAATGTGTAGAATGTGTGTGGTGAGACGTTTACAGCCTTAAAACATGTAGAATAATTGTAAAATATAAAGCTGACTACTTCACGGATTTCGTCTATCGCGGGTTATTTTTACAACGTAACCACTGCGATAAACGAGGGACCACTGTACTGAGCTGCATCAGAGGGATCAAAGAGCCACATGCGGCTCCGGAGCCGCAGGTTGCCGACCCCTGGTCTAAATAAACAATTGTGAATCAGACAGTACAATATAATAATAATAAAAAAACAGCCTAAATGTGTCAAAAGAAACATTAAACAGAACTAAAACAAAACGAAACAGAAATGCAATGGCAAAAATGAGAATTTTCCAAAAATTTCTAAAATTGTAAACTATTTAACATTTTTTATACATAATGATAAAAGCTAAATACTAGGGATGCACGATATATCGGCATTAACATCAGTATAGGCCGATATTGCATATAAAAATTTAACATATCGGTAACGGCACCATGTGTAAAACTGGGCCGATATTAACGACCGATATTTGTCAGTATAGTAATCCCTCGTTTATCGCGGGGGTTAGGTTCTAAAAATAACCCGCAATAAGCGAAATCCCCGAAGGACAATTTTACAATTATTCTACATGTTTTCTCAGACTGGAATTAACATTTTCTCACATTTCTCTCTCATTTAAGCACTCAAACTTTTATAGATTTTCAACAAAATGTATTAATAGTGAAGCGTGGGGAGGGGGGCACGGCTCCGGGAGCCCCGCTGGACGCACGAAGGAAGCGGAGACATGAGCCACTGGATCCGCAGGAAGCACCGCGCTTATGCAATGGCACTGCCATGTCCCGGGACACGACGCGCACCAACCTCCCGGAGAAGTGCGCGCACAGACACGTGCACCCGCTTATCGTGGTCAAATCCGTGATAGCGCAGCATGACTGGCGCGAGACCGCGCGTCCCACCCGGGGCTGCGAGCACGAGACCGAACCGCGGCGTCCGGACCATGTCTCCCCCTCAGGACCGCGTCCACGGAGCCCGAGGGGAGGCACGCAGTCCGAGCCACGAAGCAAACGCGCACATTAAACCTCAACATGAACGGACGCAAGAGCCGCACGTAAACAGGCAAAGAGCCGTACGCGGTGGTTTAATCCTGGTTTAGACCTGGCCTAGTCCTGGTTTAGTCCAGGTCTAGACCTGGTCCAGTCCTGGTTTAGTCCAGGTTTAGTCCTGGTCCAGTCCAGGTTTAGACCTGGTTTAGACCTGGTTTAGTCCGCGTTTAGTCCTGGTCTAGTCCTGGTCTAGTCCTGGTCTAGTTCCAGTCTGGTCACGGTCCCCCCCGCGTCCCCCATCTATAACATCAATTGGCAAAGGTCTACAGCCCCTTAGCCAATCAGGACGTAGAACACAATGTTACACTCTAAAAAAATGTTGTAAATTGAAATAAATAAATAAATAGGTATCAGTTAATATCGGTTATCGGCCATAACAGCAACAGTAATATCAGATATCGATATCGGCTAAAATTTCCACATCGGCGCATCCCTACTAAATATAGTACAAGTATTTTTTCACTTTAGTAGATGCATATAATAGTAGTAAGATACTCAAAGCTCTTTTCAATGCATTATTCATACACTTCACATTCCAACCCAATTCAGTCCATTAATATAGATTGAATTAGCCTATATGTCCATAATTCTTTTGAAATACTGTATACCATTGTTGTATTATTGCTGTAGTGCAGTCCTTTGCTAAGCTTTATCTGTTTGAAAAGTGCTCTATAAATAAATGTGATTTAATTAAACACATTTCAACACATGTATTCCTTCTGACCTGATTTGGTATAGAGCACTAAAACATTGGTCCTGGTTCGGAGGAGCTTCTTGAAGTCTTTGTGGTCGTTCACTTTCTCAATGAGAGGAGACACCTTCAGTGCGTCCAGCACCGGCACCAGCCACACCTGAGGACACACAGACAGGAACTTTAATACAGGAAGACATTGGACTGGTTAAGGTAGAGGTGGGCAGATTACTCAAATATCAAAATGCAAAAACTGATGTTTAAGGTATAATTGTGAAAATTTCTAGAGGTGGCATGTCACCTGAATGATTTGAAGGTTAAAATCATACTTAAGGACAAGTCAGAGGAGATGCACTCTTACAGTGAGCAAGCTTGCATGTTTTTTCTCTATGCTTTTCAGAGCATTGAAAACATAATTAACATAAAAAAGCAAGTCATATTTCTGATATATGTTAAAATATTTCATCCTTATCAAAAACAAACCTGGAGTTTATCTCCAAAACTGAAAACACTGTTCCATCTTGGGATGTTAAACTCGAAACACATAATTCTGATCATTTCAGCCCTGGAATTATAAATCTCTACTGAATAAAAAGGTAAAAAGTAGCTGTTACTTTGAACTACAGGACATGACATCATAAGGTGGAAAAGAGCATTTTGAGCTTTGGATATGTAGAAAGACTAATGATATAGGATTACTCATACATGTGTGGATGCAACAAAACAAAACTTAATGTATGTTTTTGAGGAGGTAACACCATTCTAACATCTTACAGCCACAGGGGCGTGTGAAGAGGACTGAGAAACATGTCTGGATTTGGACAGAGTGGCAGAGGGACAGCTGACGGTGATCAGAATTGAACTGTTACTTCAACAGGTTTGACTCGCCCCCCGCCCTCTCTGCCCCCCTGCCGACTCCCCCCTCCTCCTCTTCACACCTCCCCGGGCCAGTAGCCACATCCCCCCTCCCCCTTCATGGACCCAACCCAGCACCACCCCCTGCAGTCCACCCCTCATTACCCCCTCTCCATCACACCGGACGAGGTGAGGAGGGAGCTTAGGCGACTCAAGCAGAGGAAATCCACAGAACTCGACGGTATCTGCACCAGGCTGCTGAGAACCTGTGCAGACCAGCTATGTGAGGTTCTCTGCTACATATTCAACCTGAGTTCATCCTGGGTGGTCCCGGTTCCCAAAACAACAAACGCCAGGGAACCGAAAGACCAGTCGCCTTGACCTCCCACCTCATGAAGACCATGGAGAGGGTGATCCTCAGTCACCTCTGCTCTGTGGTGAGCCCCACCCTGGACGGCGGGCGCTCACCCACCTGGAGACCGCCGGGAGTGCTGTGAGAGTCATGTTCTTTGACTTCTCCAGCGCCTTCAACACCATCAGGCCGGCACTGCTGCGGGAGAAGCTGGACATCTCGCTGCCTGGGCCATCGACTACCTCACTGACCATCCACAGTACGTGCGGCTGCGCGGCTGTGAGTCAGAGGTGGCAGTCTGCAGCACTGGGGCCCCCCAGGGAACTGTCCTCTCACCCTTCCTCTTCACCATTTACACGTCGTACTTCACATACAACACGGACAGCTGCCATCTCCAGAAGTTCTCTGATGACTCGGCCATTGTGGGCTGTGTGTCAGAGGGGAACGAGCTGGAGTACCGCTCGGTCATCAGAGACTTTGTGGACTGGTGTGGGCACAACCACCTGAGTCTGAACACCAGTAAAACAAAGGAACTGGTGATTGACTTCAGGAGGAGAGCACTACCTCACTCACCGGTGAACATCCAGGGGCAGGACATAGAGACTGGACAGTTTCAAGTACCTGGGTGTTCACCTCAACAATAAACTAAACTGGACTGGTCCCACAACACCGACGACCTGTACAAGAAGGGCCAGAGTCGCCACCACCTCCTGAGGAGACTGAGGTCCTTTGGAGTGTGCAGGCCTCTGCTCAAGACTTTTTATGACTCTGTGATGGCCTCTGCTCTCCTCTACGCCGTCGTCTGCTGGGCCCCGAGCAGCACAGAACGGGACAGAAAAAGACTTAATAAGCTGGTCAGGAGGGCCAGCTCTGTCCTGGGCTGTCCTCTGGAGGTGGCTGAGAGGAGGGTGCTGGCCAAATTCACGTCCATCATGGACGACACCTCTCGGACTGTGGAGGAGCTGAGCAGCTCCTTCAGCAGCCGACTGAGGCACCCCCAGTGCAAGAAGGAGCGCTATCGCAGATCCTTCATCCTCACCGCCATCAGACTGTATAACTCCACTGTATAGTCCAAACGTGCAATATTGTTTTTCAACACTCTCCTAGTTACTGTTTCTTCTTATTATTACTTGTATAACTCCACTGTATGGTCCTATCGTGCAATATCGTTTTTTCAACGTGCAATATTGTTAATACTCCCCTTGTCACCGTTTATTATTATTACTTATTCGATTATTACTTATTTATTATTACTTATCTTTATGCCATTCTTGCCTGCATGCACTTTTCTTTCTTGTTCAAACTGTCCCTACCTGGAGCTACTGTGACAAGTAAATTTCTCCTGTGTGAGATCAATAAAGTCTTATCTTACAAGAGTGAATATTGCATAATATAGGACCTTGAAAAATTCAAAACTAAATATAACATCTTTTGATTGAAAAGTTCTCAAAATGTAGCATACAACAGGCAGCTGAACCCTTTTTTTTTTTTTTTTTTATGTTGATAAGAGAAACCAGAATACCAACCCAGACGGGCAGAACATGCAAAATCCACATACAGACACTCCATCAATCATCCCACGATACAAAGACTTGGCTAAAACACTGCGTCCCACCTGCATGCCTAGCCACTGCTTTGTTGAGAGTCTAAACATTAGCCAGTCTAAAGCAGTTCTGTCAGATAAAAGAACCAAAGTACGCAGGGCCTGATAAATTGAGCAAAGCTGTTGAATATAAAAAGTGATTATAGCGCGGGGGATGCAGGGCGTATTGGGTGCATCCTAATCGTCCTTGTGCCTTCAGCGTTGATTAAAAAGCTCTTCATTTCTGCTTACGGCCGAGTAAACGAGACAACGAACAGGCCCATGCTCACTCAGCGCATCCCTGTGATGACTGATACCGGCACCATCAAAACAAGCACCTGTCCAAGCCATTTTACACCTTTCATTCCCACCAGAGCCATTATAAAATGCGGCATTATAGATGTATTTAGCTACGTGCAAGGTTTAAAGTGGCACTGTTGAACGTTTATGGTGGAGACTGTCCATAAAATGTTCCAAGTTATTGCCTTAGACTTAGAAAGCAGGTGACACTACCAGGCCAGTTGTTACAGGACAGATCCTGAACGGTCTAACTAATGACCATGAATACTTTAATTCTCTGAAAGGAAGCTGTACTTTTGAGGGTGACAGTGCCTGGAAGCGCTTTGTAAATGAAGTTTCATTTGACTTGATTTTGGACACATTCTATAGGGCACTACCACCCAGACATTAAAACATTTCAGCAAGTTCAGCAAAAGGCCCATATTATGTGAACGTCTGATCTACACTATATTGCCAAAAGTATTCGCTCACCCTTCCAAATAATCAAAATCATGTGTTCCAATCACTTCCATAGCCACAGGCCAATAAAATCAAGCAGCTAGCAGACTGTTTCTACAAACATTTGTGAAAGAATGGGTCGCTCTCAGGAGCTCAGTGAATTCCAGCGTTGTACTGTGATAGGATGCCACCTGTGCAACAAGTCCAATCGTGACATTTCCTCATTTCCTAAATATTCCACTGTCAGAGCTATTATAACAAAGTGGAAGGAATTGGGAACGACAGCAAATCAGCCACAAAGTGGTAGGTCATGTACACTGTCGGGGCGGGGTCAGCAGATGCTGATAAGTAATAGTACTTTTTGTGAAATGTTAAGAATTCAACCCCCACAGCTCAAATATTATTCAGGGATGAAAGTGGCCAATCATGAAAAAAGCGGAAAGTCCCCCCGCTGGAAAATTTTAAAATTCTGAAATTTGGATTTCTATATGCTATATGTTAGCAATAAAGTTAAACTGTACATAAAAGTACAAAAAAAAACACATTTTATTAACAGGTAGGCCTACTAGGAGTATATATTGGATTTGTTTTTGCTTTGCACTTTGTCTAATCAGAGCGCATTGAGGAGGAGCTTATGCGCGCAAAAAGGCGCAGGTGAAAAAGCGAGGAGCGACGCGTGAGGCACGGGCAGGTAGGATGAGGTATAGGATGTTTTATAAAGTTTAACCTGTGTACATGCAATGGTACAGGCTGTTGCGAAAGAGCTGCGCTCACTCGCTCGGTCCGCGGCTCCAGACACGAGCTTGAGCCCATGTTTAATACGAAGTTTAATACACGTACTTTTGTTCTGAATACGGGACGATTCTGTTTTTCAAGGGACAGTTGGCGACCCTAAACACTATACATATATATACACCCAAAATCTTTCAACGAATTTGCACAGATGTAAAAAAAAAAAAATTTAAAAAATTACCCCGCAGCTGGAAAAAAAAGCGGAGATCCGCTAAAAAACGGAACTCTTTCATCCCTGATTATTGTACTAAAACAAAAATCCACTAATGTAAAAAAAAATGTACCCATTTATTGTTCCGCATTTCATTAATTGAACAATACACTGATATAGTAATTATTGTGACAGGCCTAAGTAGCAACAAACAAAAGAAGAGCCAAGACAAAGGTGCAGATCATGCAGCCTGTGTCCCAGTAGAGTCTGGTTTGTATATGGGACATTACGTTATGGTGTGAGCCTAGAAAACACAAGGAGCTGATGAATCACAGGATCACAAAAGCCAGATGTTTAGGTGTAAAATATGGTGCTCACATACACAAGATATGACCTCATTCACATGAACAGCACATGTGCAAGCAGTGTCTCTAATTATGATTAATGAAGACTACCAGAGCTCATTAGAACCACAGCTTTTGACATTGCTCCTATGGTTTAGAGCAGACACTGATGCTAATTTAGATAACACTGATGCTAATTTAGATGACAACATACTTAAGGATGAATACAAATTTCTCTGTACAATATCCATCCATCCATTTTCTTCCGCTTATCCGGGGCCGGGTCGCGGGGGCAAACGTCTTAGCAGGGACTCCCAGACTTCCTTCACCCCGGACACTTCCTCCAGCTCCTCTGGGGGGACCCCAAGGCGTTCCCAGGCCAACCGGGAGACATAGTCCCTCCAGCGTGTCCTGGGTCTTCCCTGGGGCCTCCTCCTGGTGGGACATGCCCGGAACACCTCCCGAGGGAGGTGTCCAGGAGGCATCCGGAACAGATGCCCGAGCCACCTCAGCTGGCTCCTCTCAATGTGGAGAAGCAGCGGCTCTACTCCGAGCCCCTCCCGTGTGACTGAGCTCCTCACCCTATCTCTAAGGGTGTGCCCAGCCACTCTGCGGAGGAAACTCATTTCGGCCGCTTGTATCCGTGATCTTGTCCTTTCGGTCATTACCCAGAGCTCATGACCATAGGTGAGGGTAGGAACGTAGATTGACTGGTAAACTGAGAGCTTCGCCTTTTGGCTCAGCTCCCTCTTCACCACAACGGTCCAGTACAACGACCGCATCACTGCCGACGCTGCACTGATCCGCCTGTCAATCTCACGCTCCATCCTCCCCTCACTCGTGAACAAGACCTCCACTTGAGGCAAGGACTCTCCACCCACCCGGAGAGGGCAAGCCACCTTTTTCCGGTCGAGAACCATGGCCTCGGAATTGGAAGAGCTGATCCTCATCCCAGCCGCTTCACACTCGGCTGCAAACCGCCCCAGTGCACACTGGAGGTCCCGGTTCGATGAAACCATCAGGACAACATCATCTGCAAACAGCAGAGATGCAACATCACGTGGTGGTCGGGGACAGTACCTCTGGACTGGTAGACCGGGGTGGTGGTACCTCTGTTTAAGAAGGGGGACCGGAGGGTGTGTTCCAACTATCGGGGAATCACACTCCCCAGCCTTCCCGGTAAGGTTTATTCCAGGGTGCTGGAGGAGAATTCGACCGATAGTCGAACCTCGGATTCAGGAGAAGCAGTGTGGTTTTCGTCCCGGCCGGGGAACACTGGACAAGCTCTATACTCTCCATCGGGTGCTCGAGGGTGCATGGGAGTTTGCCCAACCAGTCCACATGTGCTTTGTGGATCTGGAGAAGGCATTCGACTGTGTCCCTCGTGGGGTCCTGTGGAGAGTGCTCTGGGAGTACGGGGTTCGGGGCCCTTTGCTAAGGGCTGTTCGGTCCCTGTATGACCGGAGCAGGAGCTGTGTTCACATTGCCGGTAGTAAGTCTCTGTACAGTATATATTGCAATATTTTGTGGAGGCCACCAACTGAATATGCAACTTTTTCCTCTTAAAATGCCTTAACAAGACTTTATCCCAAAGATTTAAAAGCACTTATAAATAGGGCTGTCAGTTTAACGCGTTAATTAGATTAATTAATTACACTGCTAATTAACGCGTTATAAAAATTAACGCAATTAATTATGAGCGCAATTCAATGCGCACGCATTTTAAATTTGGCGTGCGGGGCCTTTGAACGGCGAGTTTATTTATAAAAATGTGACGGAGCAGATCCGTTTCTAAGCCCCCTGTCCTGTCCCCGCGGAGAGCACGTGAAGACGCCGCGGAGAGCACATGAAGACGCTGCGGAGAGCACGTGAAGACGCGCGCCCGTTTCCGTATCTGCTGCGCTCCGTGCGCTGAACCCTTCAGCGCCTGGTGCCTCTTCAGACGGGGGTTTGTGAGATGGGGCTGCAGGTGGCTCTGACAGTACGAGGTCAGACACACCAGGCAGGACTTCACGGCTCTGAGCCTCGGCTCTGGGCACAGGTCACAGCCCACCTCTCCTGGAGCAGAGGACTGGGGTTTGGAGCTCACAGTTTCTTCATCTTCAGGTTTATTACTGAACTGAGAGACCATCTCTGCCATAAAAGTATTGACTTTCATCTGAGGTCTTGAGCTGAAGTCCTTTTTCAATTACCATAACTTCTCCAGCGTGTTCTGCCGTGACTGAGGGTGCACACTTAAGAAGCGTTAGTTTTGCCCATCCAAATCACGCTAAATACTAAATACTCACCCCGCGGTGCCGGCGCCTCCTCCCTCCTCCTCCGTGCAATGGTCCGGACACATCCGCGCCGCGGGTCATGTGAGCCATGAGTAATTTACACGGACAATTATTTGTATTCTCTGTATATTTGAAGCTGTGTATATTATTTATTGACGTTGCATGAAAGCTACTGTACGTGCTCACGTGCACCAGAAATATTCACCATTTAATAGGCTAGTGGAATGGTGTAAATGAGCTTGTAATGTGGGAGGTGAATGGGGGTGTACAGCAGTCTTGTCTTGGTTACACTGGAGGTAACGTGCACTGAAAGAGTGAGTGAAAGACTGAAAGACTTAAAGGGGAAATCTGCATTCTTTTCACTGTACCACTATAAATCACACGTTTGACACCTTTTTTGCACTGTGGGAAAGCACAATAAACCACCTAAAAAAATTATTTAAAAAATGTGATTAATTAGATTAATTAATTACAAATCCTGTAATTAATTAGATTAATTTTTTTAATCGCCTGACAGCACTACTTATAAGTTCAACTTCATGTAGTCTGCACTGAATCGGTGCAAATGATCATGGTATGGGTAATTCTATAAATGTATTAATAGAACTATTAATTATTAATTTAAGTGAAGAGACTTGTAATTCAATATACTGTGATGGTCAACGATATTGACAATATGACATCATGATATTTCGTTGTTGCGTCCCTATTGTACATGTTGTCTACACAATTATCCACAACTGAATCAAAATCAGTTTGAATTAGCAAAGGCTGCAATAATTTAAATGATCAAATGTCCGAGGCAAAGAACTTATCTTGTATTTTTAGAAAACTTTTGTCATTTAGACCACTACAAACATCTTTAACACAAGAGATTTTTGTATTTATTTATCAGTTCATATTTCAGTCTTCTCTCAAATATGAATGCCCCCAGTTGTATACAATGTGCATAATTTTATACATATCAAAAACTCAATACTCCCCCCCCCCTACATACACCTACACTAGAATCATTTAGATGATTTCAGCTTTACCCCCATCTCTACTGAACAAAAGGTAGCTGATAACTTGAAAATTACTAACTGATAAACATCCATGTTTGCAAAGTATGTTCATGATACACATTCTTTCAAATTACTTCAGTGCTCAAATGTAAAATTGTGAAATAGATATAGTTTACAATTATTAAAGCTTTTAATAATTGCTATTTAAACTAAGCGCTTTTCAATTTCCATTGAACGCTGCTCCAAACCACATGCTTTGCAGCAGATGATTGTCTGTAGACCAAAAAGACTCAAGCTGATCATTGATGATTAGAGAAGACTGAAGCTTGATCTCAATTAAAATGTAATTAATTGCAGATCTAACGCTATGGCAACAGCATCCATTAAGATTCAGCTGTGACTCGACATGAATTAGTTGAATCTGCCAAGGCACGTCTTCAGAATGGGGAAAAAGTAGCGTTTCCCAGGCAGTGAAATAACACCCATGGATACAAGCACACCACCAGAAAATCTCCACGGTGGACCTTTAAGCTTGCAATGAATTGCACGTGTATCATTATGTCATTCATTGGTGTTTCATTTGATCTTACTTCAGTCTCACTACATTGCTTCATTGTAAACTCTTTCTTGGAAGTATAATAATTTTGCCATAAATCAAACTCAAAACAATGACTGTTCTTGTTGGATCACAGAACTATTCTTATCAGCTCTCATCACGGGGTCCTTAATAAAGCTCTGTGTACTTATCAGCTCGTAGCTCAGTGCCACTTCATAATCTGGTTGCTTTTTGTTCTCTTCTTGGCGGATATGAAACACTTGACCTTTTTCCCCAAATGTGTTACTTATCGCACTCGCCGCACATCTCACACAAAGACTTTATTGCTCTTCTTTTTATAACCGATTGTATCTCCAGTAGCAAAGAAGTATGCTGTCCACACAGAGCTGTGTGCCGTTTCATTCATGCAGAAAACAATGTGTTTTTAGAATGTTTAAAGCCCCAGTGTGTAGGATTCGTGGCACATAGATGGATGGTGCTATTGCACTTTTTGTTTTAGCTATGGCAGGTCCTGTTTTTTTTTTTTTTTTCTCTCAAGAAAACACACATTCCCGATCATGTACCATGACACTCTACACATCAAATGAAACCTTACAGTCTCCTCTTTTTGACTATGCAATTCATTTCCCTGCAAAACAATCACTCCCCGAGCACATGGGGCTTTTATATGGAAAAGCACAAAACGAGGTTAGCTTACCTTAGAATGCTTTGCACAGGTCAAACTCTGTATTTCACCATAAACTTGCTCTCAATTTGTCCGTAAGGATCCAGCGAATAAAATCCAGTAAAACAATTTAGTCCAAAACACGTGTTAGATCCATTACGACGTCTGATCCGGCAGCATGCTTGTGTTGTTTACCCAAAACCACGAGCCTTGCCGAAGGCGGAGCCCCAAATGTCCTTCTGCGGCTCTCGTATTCAAAATGGCTGCCTCTGCATGGGGAAGATCCCCCTTTTATGTGACTATATCTACAAGTCCAAAGAATACTTTGATTTCATGATGGAAGTGAAAAGGCTTGGAAAACAATGTATTTTTGAATGGGTATCCTCAATTTCAGTAATTAACGGGTAAAAATCTTACACACTGTCCCTTTAAGGGTTTGTGCTTGGGGAGGGAAGTGTCTTGCCCAAGGACACAAAAGAAGTGGGTTTGAATGGCATAAAAGAGCTGGCAGATCTGAGTCTGTGATGCACTCCTCTGTGAGTTTATGTTTATGGTATAACAGTGCTCACAGACACTGTGCACAATTATTGAAGGTAAGTGTGGGCACAGCAAACACACAGGCCTCATATACTACAGTTGTGTGTGTATGTGACCAACCGTGCCATGCTTTGACCCACCTCTGCCAATCGGGCCCAAGTCCAAACGATCGACTAGCTAATGTAAGTGCACCCTAATATAGCTTTTAACATTACTTTCCTGGACAAAAGCGTATTTTAATCAGTGCCATTTTTACCCAAGATGATCACCAAATTTGAAATGATTGAATCGCAATTAAAATTTAATTAATTACATGGCACAGTGGCTGAGAGGCTAGCTCTCTCACCTCACATCATGATGGTTGATAAAGTAGTCCTGACCAAGACTAGCTCAAGATCTGGAGATGGGTCCACAGGCGCTGCACTGTGGTCACCCATTTCTTCTGAGGGTTTCTTCCAGTAGTGGGGACAATAAGGTGTGCTTTACATTCCAAAGCTGTAGAATAAACAGAAACTGTGGGTCACAACCATAGATTGCATAAACTGGCAGGATCATGGGGGCGCTTCTGGCTCCAATTCACTTTACACTGAAAAATGGTCATCCCTCTCCCTGTATTAAAGGTCCCATGGCATGAAATTTTCACTTTCTGTGGTTTTTGACCGTTAATGTGAGCCCCCCTACCCTGTTTAGGGCCCCCCCCAATGGCTAAAAGTTGCGAAATATCTAAAATGAGCATTTGCAATCCTTTTCTGCGTTAGAAAAAAACACAGCTCAAACGGGCGATTCTGAACAAGGCACCTTTGTTACGTAACATCGAAAAAAGAAATGCAAATGCAGTTCCACCACCGTCTGGATGTCCACCCCCTGTCTCTGGAAATCACGCCCAGAGAGTTTGGACTGCGAAGGAGCTACACAATGCGTAATGCGTTTTTTTATTTGCCTGGAGGCACGTGTGAGTGTTTCCAGGCTCGGAAGTCCTTTACCCGACCCTCTGGACCTCTGAAACAGCAGTGGTTTAATTTTATTTTCTGTGAAAATGTGTTTTTTTCATTGAAAAGCCTCTCATCTCTTCCTCCGCGCTTACACACGCGGAAGTGGGTCACAGAGCACACCGCAGCGCTAATCCAGGAGAGAGAGGAGAGTTTGGCCCCCCCCACCCGCTCTTCTAACCTACCTGTGTCCTTCTCATTTGCATTCAAGCAACAAGGCCCAGAATGAGTCGTTCATAGAGAGATTTTCTGACTCTGTACATGTGTCTCTCTCATGCACTGAGTGTTGATTTTGAAGAAGGATTCATTTACAGTATTAGGGAACCATTAAGGAGCCATATAAAACCATCAAGAAGTACCATATCATGGGACCTTCAACATTTGTATTCCACACTACATGATCTGGTGTTTTTATTTGTCCATTTTGTCCGCAAGTCAAAATATGGACATAATATGATATGTTTTGAATTGTTAATTGCTATAGTAACAGTCCTAGCTTGCACTGGTCTGAAACCTGTGAATAGAAACACCACTATAACACATAGCCGTTATTGTCAATGCCATACCATCCTCCTGACATTTACATTCAATACGAGAGGAAATGTTTGTGAAATGCTCGAGTGCGTATTTATTTGCAACAATGAGCGTGTGCAGATCTGTTTTCTGAATCCATAACAACAGTGTTTATTAACCATTCATAAATATGTATATGGCTTCTGACACTGTATATTCTCCATGGGGTGTGCAAAATAATCGTCATGACAATGCATCGCGATACTAACTTTCACAATATACTGCATTGATTCTTGATGCCAAAAATCGATTTTTATTAATTAATAATTAAATATATATATATATATAATATATATATATATATATATATATATATATATATATATATATATATATATATATATATATATATATATATATATTTTTTTTTTTAAATAAATCCTATGCACTTTTTTATTTGTGAAAGGGTATTGTTCGTTATGATGGTAGCTACCTCCAAAATGGCAAACGTGCGCACATGACCCGGCGCGGGGCTGACAGCAGGTCTAGACCTGGACTAAACCAGGACTAAACCTGGACTAAACCAGGACAAAACCAGGACTAGACCAGGACTAGACCAGGACTAAACCAGGACTAGACCAGGACCTGCATTTAATGCATACGGGTCAATAAGACGTATTCAACTCACTAATGTTCATTTAGCATCATAACTTACTTTATCACATGGCGATAAGTTTTAGTGAGCTGACAACAGCGCTCGCTAGTGTTGTAACTTCATGTTAACCACACAGACAGCGGCGCTTTCTGCACTCAGGCTGCACGCCTCCACAGTGTTGAAAAAACAAATAATCGGTCCATATATTAGCCACACCGTTGTAAAAGCCGCAGGGTTCAAAGTGTGAGAAAAAAGTAGCAGTTTATAGTCCAGAAATTACAGTAGTTTGTCTACATCTCCAAAGCTCAAAATGCTCTATTCCACTTTAATATGTCATGTAGAGGTTTTCAAGTTACAAAAACAAAACAAAAAACAAAAAAAAACAGCTATCTTTTGCCTTCAGTTTTTGAGAGAAGAACTTGCATAGAACAGAAAATAGTGTAATATAGGCCCTTGGAGACCCTTTGGTGCATTGCTACAATTCACATTAGGGCTGGGAATAACAGGGTTCCTCACAATTCGATATAATACATGATACATGGCTCACAATAAGATATTGTCACATTATAGCAATGCAATAATCAATACATTAAACTTGATAGCAATTTATTAAAGAACCAAATACATTTTAGGAACAATATTTATTTGTTAAATCACTTCTTGTGCAAAGTCAATTATGAAATGTATTTTAATCATCAAAACACTGAATATGTCAATTGTATTGCATAAACAAGCTTTCTTCCACTAAATAAGCAGCTAAATTGTTGTGCAGTCACAGAACAATTCTTAAAAATATACCAAAAAACACTCTTGGCAATATACTGATACAGAAGCTCACAATAACAATACTGGATGACTAAATGTAGTATTATGATAAATCGATATTTCAATATTTTTGCACACCCCTAATCCGAATGCATTCATTTTAGGCACAGGCATATCTTAAGGAAAGGGTTTTAGATAAAATAGTGAAGCTGGACTGGACTGGCAGTGCTCAGTCAACACGCTCTCATTTTGAAGCATTATATAGCGACGAGAAAATGCAGCCATATATTCTGTGTCCTCAAAGTCTGGGCTATTGGACTCTCTTTGGAACTGTTAATACCATCGTCATGGCAACTGTCACTTAAAAATGTTAAATCATCATTTCTCCTTTTTCCTTAAGAATACATTTAAGATATGCTATTTTTGTGATATCCTCATGGTGATTCAGTGCTTCAGCTTTGGATGCATTCAACCAATCAGAGTGACGTTTGAACTCTCAGAAGCAGCAGATGTCTTGAGTCACCTCCAAAAATCACTACTAGATAACTTAAAAAGTGATAAGGCACTAGATACTAATCAGATACTAATCCATATTAAAACTTATCAATGAATAGCTTTAAAATGATCTTGAGCTGTATCAGAACAAATATAAGATCACATAGAAAGAGACAGACCAATATAGCGGTTGGCCAATATATGAGACCCATATTTGCACTTTTTAGCGGCCTTAAATCTTCAGCAGAGGCCAACAAAGCTTTATTTGAACACTTAAATTGTAAACAATCGGCATCAGTATCGGGCATGAAAAAATCTGTCGAGACTAGGATATCCCCATGGATCACTATGGACCCTACCTGGATGATTAAGAGATTATGCAGATTATGCATATCAGAATTGGGATTGACTCTATTCATTAGTATGAAAATAGAGTTTGAAATTTTAGTACTGTGACAACACTATACTATATGTAAAAAGCAAAGCTAGAAGCTATCCATAGGCTGACTTTCCATACATTGACCTTCCTTCCATAAAGCGGCTGTACATTTGGTCATGTTTCTATAAAAGTAGGATGCTTAGTCAACAGCAGGTGCTTGGCCCACAGCCTCCATCTGCACAACAGGACGAAGTGCACTTCTTTGGGACGACTGAATCAGCACTTACCTCTGACTGCTCAGAGATTGGACCAAACTAATGAGCTTAGTAATGCTCTAGTGAGGCTGATAGCGAGGGACTATCTCAAGATGTTTAATAATGAGTAAATACAAGGTTGATTTATGGCTGCAAACCTAAGGAAGAACCTATATAGACTTAAAAGACCATGCAGTGTGTAAACAGAACCATAGCTCTTCCACGACTGGGGCTGCAATGATTAAATCTGCTAATCATGACTAGTCCACTATCTATAAAAGATCATGGCAATCGTATTTTCATAATCGTAATTGCTATCTGGACCATATAGACGATCCATGAACTTTAGCTGGATTGAGTATCGACTCCATGATATCAGTTCAATTGATATCCTGGTTAGGCATTTAATTGGGTGTAATAAGCTGTTTAATGTTTTATTCATACAGAGCTGTTTAATAGTTTGCTGGATAAACAGATTGTGTCCTAAGGCAACAGTGTTTTGATGGAAATAAAATGCTTTTTTCAGTCCCTACACTAGTATTCATCAATATCAGATATCGACAGATACCAAAAGTCAAGGTATGCTAGATTATACACGAAAAAACTAGATAGGTGCATTCTTATATAAAACACAGGCCTAAAGCCCTTTTTAGAACAAAGACAGTGGTATTAAATCAAACACTATTTTCATCAATACACCTAATTCAGAAATATTCTCTATTAATCGCTAGTTGCAGCCCAAGTCACAATAACAATTTTGACGTTCCCCTGTTGCACAATGTGGTGCGTGATTCGGCTGTATTCTTCCGCACTGAAAAATAGTTCCCACCCAAAATGACCAAGGCAAGCTCTCCGTGTTGATTTGCACATTTACCGTATTGGCCCGAATATAAGACGATGTTTTTTGCATTGAAAGAACACTGAAAAAGCGGGGGTCGTCTTAGATTCGAGGTCTAGACGTTATACCCATTCACAACGCTAGATGGCGCCAGATATCTTTAAAGCGAATGCTGCTAGCGGTAAGAAAGAAAAGAGAAGAAAATAAGAGCAGAGATAACAGAAAATGGAGAAACGTAGCGACAATCTGGAGAAAAGTGGGTCGAAGATCGGCCAGGTTAACCAGCAGCTGACTTCACTTAGACTTCACTTTGATGGTTAATGCAGTTATTGCAATTTAGTTGTTTTATCACAGTAGATTGGTTTATTTACATTTCAAAAACCAGAAGCCATTCATTTACAAATGTGATTGCGCTTTAGTTTACATATTTAAATGTTCAGATATTAAGATGTGATAGACAGTTTTTGGATGATTTGAATGAGGCAAAATAACAGGCTTTTTCTCTCGAATATATTGTTGTAATCATTTGTTTCAGATGTACTGTAATTATTTTCTGTATAAAAATTAAATTTGATGTTCAAAAAGTCTTTTTTCAAACTTGAGTCTTGAAAAAGAGGGGGTCGTCTTATAATCAGGGTCGTCTTATATTCGGGCCAATACGGTATTTGCACTCGATATGAATGCGCACTACACAGAAAGTAATTGGGAAAAGCATCGAGCAAATTAATTCCTTTTGGCCGAAATCTTTCTCTGGCGACGTTAGCCTCCAGTCTAAGGCGGAGGAGCAGCAGCGACAGACTCGGACAATGGCTGGGTGAGCAGGAAAACGCTTTTCATCACTTGTTTTAGTCTCTGGACTGTGGGGAGATGCCCAAATTTGACCTGGGGGTGGCATATCCCTTTAAATATCAGTGTCTGTGTATCTGGGTCGTGTCTTCAATTGATACAGAACTCTGAGCAACTCAAATCATAACTGAATTTATTGAATAACAAAAACAAATAAACCAAACCAATAACAAAAAAAGTGCATAGGATTTTTTCTAAAACAAAAAATGATGTTCAAACATTTGCCATTTTGGAGGTAGCGACCATCATAACAAACAATACCCTTTCACAAAGAAAAAAGTGCATAGGATTTATTTTAAAAAACGAATAATTAATTAATTGATTTATTAATAGTTAAATAATTAATAATTAATTAATAAAAATCGATTTTTGGCATCAAGAATCGATGCAGTATATTGTGAAAGTTAGTATCGCGATGCATTGTCATGACGATTATTTTGCACACCCCTCTTGACGACCCAAAACATTGTTGTTCCTTCTATGAGTTATCAAGATGACACAGTGATTATCCTGACATTTCTACATCTGCATAAGCATCCTTAAGGGCTTAAAAAAAGTATACAAGTTACCACATAAATATAGAAAGCAATAGCAATCTTTGACAATGAAAAGAGTATTAAATAATCTGTCTCTCCTCTCTTGAGTAAATGCTATTATTGTCTGCTGCTTTTAAAATCAATTTACAGTATAAAGGCCTCACAACAACACAAGGACATATATTGATTATGTGGCCAGTAAAAATGTAATAACTTGGATATAACTGCTGTAAAGGGAC